>JARHVA010000927.1:3707500-4183274 GCA_037957365.1 Torreya grandis
AATATCTATGTTTTTTATTATATGCATAGCTTCCAAGAATCCCAATCCCACTCAACCAAGAAATGTTCTAGACCAATATTAAATTCTTGAACAAAAGAATGCAAAGGTGGATTACGACCTTCGAGAATGTGAACTAAGGCATTTGAATACTAGGTTGGATGTATGAGAGTAGTTGAAAAAGGTTATCAAATAAAGGAAGGAAAATCTAAAAGAAAACATTAAAGGAATGAATGCAACCATATCATCTCTGAAAAATGAGAACAATAAGACAAATCTTTTGATTGAATGTGTAAGGAAATAAAAACTACAAGCTTAGATGTGGCTCGAGGATAAAATTGCATCACTGAAAGGATAAGAATCTATTGAATGTGTTAGGGTTATTTTTTTTTAGAACTATATAATTATGGGAACGTAACATAAAAGAAACTTTATGAGGAACAAATCAAACTGTGGACAAAATTTTCAATCCATCTTATGACTTTCCCAACAACTCCCACCACATCTATGTTTCTTAACTCCAATTCCAATAACAATGATCATAATTAGTGTTTTTCTTTACTATAGTTTATTTCACTCTATTTTTGAACTTTTCAATAGATATGGTTCATTTCAATGTAGTTGTTTAATTTTTATTTATTCTAATTTATGAAATTTGAAAAATATGAATATGCATGCCTTACAAGAATGTGAAATTTGAATTTTTTCTTAACACCATGTGTGCTAAATTGGTTAACTAAATACTTTCCATATTTCATCTAGGAAACAATAGCTTTATAATTTATTAGATTGTACTCCACCTCGCTCCACTCCAATTCAATGGAAGAAAACTCTCTAGGATGTGTATTTTGCACTATAAGAGCTAAAAATATCTTTCACTTGGATGTCATCTATGAAATTAGCAAGTTAAACAAAATAGACTGATTAATTTATGCATATATTGTTGGTGTAGGCTTTTTCTCACCTAGTGGTTTTACCTACACAGTCTAGTTAGTTTGGTTAGGTCATTAGGGAAGATAATCCCACATGCATGTTGATGTGGGGGAATGTCTATCTTTCTCATATATATATATATATATATATATATATATATATATATATATATATATATATACAAATGATGATGAATGAGATAGTTTATATTTTTTGCATATTTTGACTTTGTTTCTCCTTTTCAATTTCTCTACTCTTTATAGGTTCTTTTACGTGCATTCAATCCTTATAGTCATCAATCCTCAAGTGTGACCCACTCTAGCATGGTATCAAAGTAGTGTTGGTAAATGAATGCCATTGATTCTATTGTGAGATCCAACATTCTATATTCTTTTAGACATTTTTTCATTCATGGCCATTTTCAAGGGTTTGGTGGGGTTTCTATAAAACTCATGCAAATATAACTACCAAAGACTCTAAATGAAAAATATAAAGCTCCATTAAATTCCCAAGGTGATAAAACCTTAATAATTATTGTAAACATGACCTAGATTTGTGATAACTATTTATGGCCATTTTTGGAGGGTTTCAAGTAATTTTATTGGATTTTAAACATATCCATACTATCAAATTCTTCAATCAAAAAACACTTTTTGGTTTATATTGGGTTTTCTAAAAAATATAGTGGTTTTTTTATGGTTTTGGAAGAAGGTGCATGGTTTTTTATAGATATAAAGTTCTTTGTGTAGTTTTGTTATTTTTTGGTGAATTAATACAACTCAAATAGACTTAGGGATTTTTATGGATGACTTATGTATTTTTCAATTGCCCTTGCATAGTTGTGAGTCTGCATTCCTATCATTTGGGTCATCCCATCCTTGTATTGCATGAATACATGACTCTGCATCTCCACATTTGGGAAAGCAACCAAAGATTTAAGAATGCATGAAACTACATCCATGTGACTATGAAGGCATGCATCTAGCATAGCATCCATAACACCCATAAACGTGCCTCTAAGATCCTATGCAACTCTGGGCCCACACATCCACACATTAGTGTGTCCTTAGGTCCAACATGAGTAGTGATCAAAATACAATGACAATGTATAGGCTATCAAATTTAATCAAATGAAAAGTGGCACTTTATTGGAAGGTTTGTACTTTTTATGATGTCATTAAAATACACCAAGGTGATGTCATGAAAGGGAGGGGTTCCTCACAAAAGGTCTTAGCCCCTTAGCCAATGGGAAATAAGTCCTTGGTTTTATTAAACCAAAAATACCTTAAATTTCACTTGGAAAATTGAAAAAAAAAATCCAAACTATTTGCACACCCAATTTTTATCAAATTTATGCATATTTTTCCTTTACTAGAAAGAATTTCAAATAACCATAACTTTTGATCAGTAGCTCAGATCTGAGTGTTGTCTTCTTATTAAGTGCCTATTTTAACATGCTCTATACATTGGTGATCATTTTTGTCCCTATACAAATACCTATTATTCATAACTTATACCTATTGGATGCATTATCAATAGATCTTGATATCTCTCCAATTTTTTCACACTTACACATAAATTATTTAAGACACATTCTTAGATGTGTCTGTCGTTTATAAATGCATGCTTGTATTTGAAACTTTTAGGAGGGGGTCAAAGTGACAGTTATGAAGGGGCATTATGTGGTGCCATGAATTTATTTTTTGCATTTCTTCTTTTCTTTCTTCACTTTAGATTTAATTCCAATAAGTCTACTCACATCATTTAGTTATCACGAATGGAAATCATTTTGAAATATAAGGGTTACCATAAAACTATATTGGGAACTAAGACTAAACCTATAATAGAAGATGCAAAAATCAAATTGATTAACCATTGTGATATATTAGGTGGACCTTTATGTCTTTCCATCTCTCTTTATATACTCTTTCACTTATAATTTACTAATACCTATTGATGTGTGGACAACTCTGGGAACACTCTTTAGGAAGTAGGATGTGATGATAGACCATGAGATAGAGAATGAGCTCATCATTATGAGCCCAGATGACTATGAAAATCTACAATACTTCTTCACCAAGTTTAGAATTTTGAGGTTGCAATTGAAAGAATGTGGAATTGAGAAGAAAGACAAAAAACTTGTTTTGTCTATACTTTCTAAATTGGGTCCAAAGTATTCTATATTTGTACCCACTTTCCATGCCACCAAAAAGTGTTATTGGAGCTACATGAAAGATGTATTCTTTAGATACCTTTTTTGATAACCTAATTTAGGATATAGATAAGTTAATATAGATGGGCATAGTGAAGTCCTCAAAATCTCATGCACTTTTTTCTAAAAAATAAAATCCTTCAAACAACAGAGAGAAGAAATAGAACAAAAAGAATCAAGAGAAGGTTGTAAACCCTCCCACCTCCAAATTAAACCATGAGACCTATACTTATAGTGTTAAGACAAAGAAATATAGGATCAAATGTGAGAATTACTTAGGTAAGCATGATGAGAGTAAATGTTTGAAGAAATAAATTGAACACTTAACTAGATTTATTATTCATAAAAATATAGGTGTTATTGAGTCTATCAAACCATCTTAATCAACCCATGAATCGTCCAAGGAAAATGAAAATGGTAAATAAAAGGAAAAAGAGAATGGTAAGGAGAAATTAAAGGAAAATTCCCTAATTTTAGTGATACCTCTGACTCATACATGGGTCAATAACTATCGTGCTACACATCACATGGCCTCTTCACATATAGATTTCAATTCCTTGTAACCATGTGACATGTCCACAAATCAAGTAGGTGAAAAAAATTATACAAAGTTTCTCAGGAGAGGTTTAATTAAAGTGAGTAGTAGATGGTTCAATAATGCTCTAAAATTTATCTCACTTTCAACTAATCTCATATTAGTTTACCAAATCACTCACCTTGTTTTAGGTATGCAAGTTGAGTTCACTCCATATTTAGTATACATTAGAGAGTTATGAATTGATACTATATTGGATGTGGGAATGATAAATAATCATACTTAGATATATAACATCTCACACTTTTTCCCTGAATCTCCTTCAAGTTATCCTTCTTCAGACTCTCCATCAAACTCACACTTTATGACATTCCAGATCCTGAGAATAATTATTATACAGATGACTAAAATAGTGACATGGATTCTCCTCCACCATTTCCTTGTCACATTTTGTATCTTGAAGAGTTAATTACTTATCCACCTACCTTTAGTCCAATTTAGACATTATGGGGAACATGTTTACTGATCTAGGACTCATCAGACATTGCGCAGTCTAATACACAGGTACATATTCTTCTATAGTCCTTAATTTCTTTTACTTTCAATGTACATTCATGGCATATAGTACTTGGCCCTATTAATGTGCATGGGGAGAACATTTAATTTTATATGACTCACACCTTAATCAAAGATCCATTAGGTTTTTGGTAGACACTTTCATTATTCTAGGGTGATCCAGTCTTCACTACATCTACTTATGATCCACAGTTACTCCAGAAAGTTACCTTTTAAGATACATGGTGTCTTCAATAAATTGTATACCTTAATGAGAATTTTAGCCTTCATTTATTAGTTTTACTCTTTTGGGAAGGAGTTTGTTCCTATGGTTTTTATCCCTTTCTTTGATTTATGGTAGTTTCATTATGCTTGGGTACCTCATCAAGCCTCATTTTTAAGACCCAATTCTTCAATGCACCTAAGAAACACTTAAGGGGGTATTAGTGTAAGATTTTTCCCACCCAGTGGTTTTACCTACATCTTATAATTGTCTTTCTTAAGTCTATTAGGTCATTAGATAATATAATCCCACATGATGTCGATGTAGGGTCATGTCTATCTTTTTGCTATATATATGTACCTTCATTTGTGTTTTGAAAATGATGATGAATGAGAGATTTTTTTTATTTTTTCACATTTTGAATTTTTCTTCTCATGTGAGTTGTGATTTCACTACTCCTTATAGGTTCTTCTACGAGCATAATATCATTCTAGTCATTAATCCTCAAGTGTATCCCACTCTAACATACATAAGGGACATTGATAAAAAATTATCATTCATAAACAAGTAGCATTGATAAAAAATTAACATCAATAAAAAAATACCATTGAAAAATATCATATACAATGTAACAACTTATAAATACATATGGACCATTTGAAAACTTCCTCGCTTACCAATGGAAAGGAAATGTGTGCATGTAATCATTATCATCAATTGAGGTTTTAAGCCATTATTATATTAACCACATGTAAAAAGAGATAACAATATCACTTGTAACATTTAAGTATCATGAAACAAAAATTTAAGCACATAATAAAACTTTTGTTCATTTACAATATTGATTACAACTTCACATGGTAAGTACTCTCTACCAAGATAAATCCCTCATTTCATTTCTTCTACATATAAAATGTTTCTCCTTCCTACTACCCATGAAATACCCCAATATAATACACAAAACATATAGGGTAAATACCATAAATAAATAAAAATATTTTTCATACACTAACATGTATGCCCCCCTTAGTCCCCATAAACTCTACAATAGAGTTGCATGTTCAGCATCTCACAATATTTGATCTAAAATTAATAGAAACATGTTATGGTCATAGTAAAACTAATGATGTATGGTTTTCATAGTACAAGTGGAAAAATAGGCTCATTAACATTGTTTTATAATTACATAAGTGGAGAAACCATGTTATTAACACTAGATGAAGCACCAAAATTTCTTAGTGTATCCTATTGTAATGTACCTGGATAGGGATATAATAGTAGAATAGTGAATAATATTGCATGCATTCTAATGAGGAGTGGGGTAGGTAATAAATAATATAAATAAAATGGCATATGATGTTGTATATCATTAAAGAAGAAATATTTTAATTGAGATTTCTCAAAGGAGGTAGCCCCCTTGAAGAGGCTCGTGATACGGAGTTGTTCCTTCCATAAAAGGAAATGATGTTTATGTGTAATCAATATTTTAGATCAATATATGAGTATTAGATTATTATTATGTCAATTATGAGTATGAGGTTCCTATCATCTATTATCATAATGCTTTCTAATTCTATTTCACTGATCGTGATTTATATTGCAAGTATATTTGGGAGTTTCATGGAGCAAGTCTACGAAGTGCATATTTTTTTTTTTATCTTCAAAAATCCCAACTTATCTTCTTCAAATTACTTGCAAATGATAATGAATATGGATAAAATGTTTCTAGGTTTTATGCACCTTTATCTCATATTTATATAACATTTTGAATTTTTGTTTATTATTTTGAAAGTTATCATAGTTTTAGTTACTAATACTATTGTAAAAAAATAAAAAAATTAATAAATTAAATCATGGAGCCTTTTATTTTATCAAGAGCAATGCATTCATTAAACAATATTAAGGCTATTTTTGATATAATTGAACTTAATATACATTTAAACACAAAATATGATGAGGAAATTAATGCATGGTTAGATTAGGAGCATAACTATAATGAATGGTATGTGGATTCCTTTCCTATAGTTAAAGAATATGAAGCATAAATAACTGCATGGCTAGAATTAGAGGACAGTTCCATAGCATGGCATAAATATTTCCTTCACTTGGATGAAGGTGATTTATTTAATCTTATGTTAATTTCTTTTCATTTTCCCTCCAATGATTCTAATAATTCAGTGAATTCTTTGGTGGGGTTGGCCACTTCAACAAAAATGTATGTCAATATTAATGCTAAGGGAGATGACATGTATCCTTGGTTAGTTCATAAGTTAGACTATTTTGATCACCCTTAATCTCATTTTGAAGCAATGATAGTCATACTTCAATCTACAGTCATAGTACTCATGTTCACCATGTTGTTATATATGTTCACCTCCCAGCATAGAAGGAAGAAGTAGAAGAAACAAAGGATGCATGGATGGGCTTTTATCTAGTCTTTAACTTATTTTAATATGTATGATCAGGTCTTCATTTGGTCCTCCTCCTATTTCTTATCATGTTTCTAGGGTGAAATATTTTTAATGGGGATAGAATACAATGTACCTAGATAGGGTATAATAGTATAATCGTAGAATAGTAAATAATCCCACATGTATTAGAATGAGGAGTGGGGTAGGTAATGAATATTATAAATAAAGGGGCATATGGTGTTGTATATCATTAAATAAGAAATATTTTAATTGATCTTACTCAAAGGAGGTAGCCCCCTCGAAAAGGCCCACGATACGGAGTTATTCCTTCCATAAAAAGAATTGGTGTTTGTGTTTAATCAGTATTTATGACCAATATATGAGTATTGGATTATTATTATGTCAATTTTTAGTACAAGGTTCCTCTCATCACTATTATTTTGTCAATTGTGAGTACATTACACCCACCTCACCATTGATTTCACATCTGTAACTTCCTATAATTTTTTATCTTCACATAAAAAAATTATTACATAATTAACATTGACTATCTCTAAAGTGTGGTCTGATTATCATCTCTTACACAAATCTTGCTATATATTTGTTCACACATTATTTTAAAATTTCTTTCAACAACCACTTTCTTTACATTTTGACAAAAGTCATAAGACCATGAAGGAGAGATACATAGTATGAACTGTTTAATTTTATATCATTAGTAATTGGAGAGAATTTAAATGTTATCACTTCCTTATTTGGACCATAAATAATATACACATATTTGAAACATAAAATGGTTGTATCATAGCAGACAACTATACACAAGACATATATGTTTTCCATAATCCTATGTAAAAAATGAAAACATTTAGTGAACATAAACATCTTCAAGATTCATATAATCATCCCATGTTCATGAAAATAATTTGGTACACCCTAACCTCAACACTTTGATTTGGTTATCCTTAGAGAAAGAGAGCCAAAAAAAATTGACAATGTGCATCTTTATCATACATTGCATTAATAAATTTTATATAAGGATACCAATGAGAACTTTCAAATTCTAGCTAATACTAAGGTACTGAAGAATTATCTCCTTAAATTCTTATCTTTACTATAATTCAAAAATTAAATAAATAAATAAATAGAGTGATAGCAACCCAACAAGGTTTACCATAAAACAACTCGCATATTATGCATCTTTCTTATCATAGATAAACACTATCCACATAAAACTCCAAATCTTCCCCAAAATATTAATTCCTTCAAGCAATCAATAATACAATCAATGGGTTTCCATGATCCTTATATTATTAAATTTGTTGAGTTATCTAAAAAAATGAACACAAGTGTTTTTCAAGCCCATAAAAAACACTTATACTGAGTACTAAGTTAAGAGAAACATTAAATTGAGAGAAATATAGTATTAAGTTATCCACCACCTTTGTCACTTTTTCCATTAGCAATAACAAATTAAATATTATAAACATCCATTCATATCACCATTTAATGGAATAGTTATAATTACCCTTAGCATGAGCTGATTCATAAAAGATAGATGCATGCTTAAAGATAGAATAGGTTAAGATCATAAAATCATTCCAAAATAATCATACCATCAAGTTCAAATAGTTAACAATATAGTCAATGGGTTTCCATGATCCTTTTATTATTAACTTGATAGAGTTATCAACAAAAATGAGCATAATAAGTGTTTTGAAAACTCACAAGTAACACTTATACTAAGTACTAAGTTAATAGAAACGTAACATTGAGAGAAACAAGGCAGTAAGTTATCCACCACCTATGTCACTCTTTCCATTAGCAATAGGAAATTAAACTTTAAAAACATCTATTCATACCACCACTTAAGGGAATAGTTACAACCACCCTCAACATGAACTCAATAATAAAAGATAGATGTACATTTAAGCATAGAACATAGTAAGTTCTTAAAATCATTCCCAAATAAGCATACCATCAGTTCAAGTAGTCAAAAATATAGTTAATGGTTTTCCATGATCCTTATATTATTAACTTGATTGAGTTATCAATAAAAGTGAACACAATAAGTGTTTTGCAATCCCACACACAAATAGATATACATGCACATCCTTCACATTTGAAAAATTATCACTGAACAACTTAGGAGTATTATGTTGACTATATTTTTCACTACTTGAAGGAATTAATGTGTAGTTAGGGCATAGTTTGTTTTATGTTTAATATTTTTTTATTTGCTTGAAGGAATTAATGATTAGTTAGGGTATAATAATTCATTCAATGCATAACTTATTGAATAGTTTGTGTAATAAGGATATGCTACATATAATTTATTGATACATAATTCATTCAATGCTAATTAATATTTCATGTTGGTAGGAATCTCTATCAGATGAGGATCAAACCATAGATTCCATAGTGTTGATCCAATTACTAAATCTACAAAACATTTTCTAGGCTGATAGCATAGAGGATTATATCAATTGGGTGTTGTGGTAAGAAATATAACCTTCAGGAAGAAGAGGATGACTTGATTGGAGAAAAATCATGTCTCACATAGACATGACTATTGAATAGAGATGTATTGTGTTAGTATTTATACCATAGTTTTGTAACAGATAGAGTAGATAAGAAGATAAAATATCATAGAAGAGATAAGTGTAATAGATAAAATTATAAGGAATTACAAATAAAAGTAACATGTATGATATTTTAGGGACTTATAGATTAACGAGTGAACAAATTTTGTATCTGGAGGTTATTATAATATATAAATAAAAGGAGTTAGACTAGGAAATATCTTGTGTTCTATGTAATGTGTGAATGATCTAGTTATATATGCCTTAATATAATTTTTATTATTACTAACCATTACTAACCCTGGTGAAATATTAGTCCAATTAAATTTAACTCATATTAAACATAAAACCATATGTCTCTTACTACTTCATATTTTATGTTAACATTTGGTGGTTCTTCTTGGACTCTAGGTTACTAATGTCTAATGGAAATTACCCAATGGAGTTATGGTAACCTACGTTAATAGATATATAAAATTAGGATGTGATGACAAGCCATGACTAGAGAATGAGCTCATCATTTTGAGCCCAGATGACTATGGCACTCTACAAGACTTCTTCACCAATTTTAGAATTTTGAGGTTAAAATTGAAAGAACGTGGAATTGATAAGAAAGAGAAAAAACTTTTTCTATCTATACTTTCCAAACTAGGTCAAAATTATTATGTATTTGTGCCCACTTTCCATGCCACTAAAGTGCTCTTAGAGCCACATTAAAGATGCATTATTTAGATACCTTTGTTGCTAACCTGATTTGGGAGAAAGATAAGTTAATACAGATGGGCATGGTGAATTCCTCAAAATCTCATGCACTTTTTTATAAGAGAGAGCATCCTTCAAATAATAGAGAGAATAAACAAAATAAAAGGATCAAGAGAAGGTTGTAAATCCTCCCACCTTCAAATTAAACCATGAGACCTCTGCTTATGGTTTTAATCCAAATAAATATAAGATTAAATGTAGGCATTTCTTAGGTAATCATGATGAGATTAAATGTTTGAAGAAATAAATTTACCACTTAACTAGCCTTCTTATTCATAACAATATAGGTGTTATTGAGTCTATTAAACCATCTTCATCAACCCATGAATCCTCCAAGGAAAATGAAAATGGTAAAGAAAAGGAAAAAGAGAATGGTAATGGGAAATCAAATGGAAAGTCCCTAGTTGTAGTGATACCTTTGACTCATACATGGGGCATTAACTATGGTGTTACACATCACATGGCCTCTTCATAGATAGAATTTGGTTCTTTGGAACCATGTGACATGTCCACAATTCAACTAGGTGACAAAACTTATACAAAGGTTCTCAGGAGAGGGTCAATTAAAGTGAGTGGTGGAGAATTAAATAATGCTATAAACTTACCCTCACTTTCAACTAATTTCATATTAGTTTACCATATCACTCACCTTATTCTAGGCATGCGAGTTGAGTTCGTTCCATATTTAGTGTACATTAGAGAGTTACATAGTGATACTACATTGGTTATGGGAATGGTCTATCATCATACTCAGATATATAACTTCTCACACTTTGTCCCTAAGTCTCCTTCAAATTATCCTACTTCAAACTCTCTATCAGACTCACCTACACTTGTTGACATTCTAGATCCTGAGAACAGTTTTATACAAATGAATATAATAGTGATATGGATTCTCCTCCACCATCTCCTTGTCACATTTTGGATCTTGAGGAGTTAATTACTTGTCCATATACCTCTGGTCCAATTTAGACATTATGGGGAACATGTTTACTAATCCAAGACTCATTAGACATCGGGCAATCTAATACACAGGTACATATTATTCTATAGTCCTTCATTTCCTTTAATTTCAATGACTGTTCATGGAATATAGTAGTTGGCCCTATTACTATGCATGGGGAGAATATTTACTTGTATAGTAATCACATCTTGGTCAAAGATCCATCAGGTTCTTAGCAGACACATTCATTGTTCCAGGGTGATCCACTCTTCACTACATCTACTTATGATCCACAGTTACTCCAATGAGTTACCTTGTAGGATACATGGTGTCTTAAATAAATTTTAAACGTTAATGGGACTTTTTAGACCTGACTTATTCTTTTTACTCTTTTTAGAAGGATTTTTGTTCATATGGGTTTTATCCCTTTCTCTGATTTATGGGAGTTGCATTGTGCTTGGGTACCTCATTAGGCTTCATTTTCAGGACCCAATTCTTCTACGCACCTAAGCTACACTTAAGGGGTGTTAGTGTAGTATTTTTTCCACATAGTGGTTTTACCTACACATTCTAGTCAACTTGCTTAAGTCTATTAGGTCATTGGAGAAGATAATCCCACATGCATGTGGATGCGGGGTCATGTCTATATTTCTCCTATATATATGTACCTTCATTTCATTTTTGAAAATAAAAATTAATGATAGAGTTTATTCTTTTTGCACATTATGACTTTTGATTCTTATGTGCTTTATAATTTCACTACTCCTTATAGGCTCTTCTATGTGTATTTGATCCTTCTAGCCATTAATCCTCAAGTGTATCCCACTTTGACATAAATAAGGGGCATTGATAAACAATTATCATTCATAAATAAGTAGCATTGATAAACAATTAACATCAATAAAAAAATACCATTGGCAAACAATTACCCTTCATATACAATGTAACAACTTATAAATGCATATGAACCATTTGAAAACTTCTTTCTTTATCAATGGAAAGACAATGTGTGCATTTAATCATTATCATCATTTGAGGTTTTAAGCCATTATTATTTTAATCACATGTAATAAGAGATAATAATATCACTTGTAACATTTAAGTATCATGAAAAAAACATTCAAGCACATAACAAAACTTTCATTCATTTACAATATTGATTACAACTTCTCATGGTAAGTACTCTCTACCAAGATAAATCCATCATTTCATTGATTCTACATACAAAAATTTTCTCCTTCCTACTCCCCATGAAATACCCCAATATAATACACAAAACCTATAAGGGAAATACCATAAATAAATAAAAATAGTTTCCTTTAACTAACATGTATGCCCTCCCGAGTCCCCATAAACTCTACAATAGAGTTGCATGTTTGGCATCTCACAATATTTGATATAGAATCAATAGAAACATGTTATGTTCATAGTATAACTAATGATGTATGGTGTTCATCATTTATATTCAACTCTGACTCAACAAGTGGAAAAATAGGCTCATTAATAGTGTTTTGTAATTGCATAAGTGGAGAAACCAAGTTATTAACACTAGATGAAGCACCAAAATTTCTTGGTGTATCCCACCTTGCTATTAATTTCACATCTAAAACTTCCTATAATATTTTATCTTCACATCAAATTTTTTTTTCATAATTAACATTGCCTATCTTTGAAGTGTGGTCTGCTTCTCATATCTTACACAATTCTTACTAGACATTTATTCACTCATTATTTTTAAAATTGCTTTCAATAACCACATTCTCTACATTTTGAAAAACATCATAAGACCATGAAGGAGAGATACATAGTATTAACTATTTCATTTTATATCATTAGTAATTGGAGATAATTTAAATGTTATCACTTCCTTACTTGGACCATAAATAATATACACATATTTGAAACACAAAATGGTTATATCATAACAAAAAATTATACACAAGACATATATGTTGTCCATAATACTATGTAAAAAATGAAAAAATTTAGTAAAAATAAACATCTTCAAGATTCATATAATCATCCCATGTTAATGAAAAGAAGTTGGAACAACCTAACCTCAACACTTTGATGGGGTTATCCTTAGCTAGTGAGAGCAAGCAAAAAACTGGCGATGTGCATCTTTATCATACATTTCATTAAAAAAAATTATATAAAGCTACTAATAAAAACTTTCAATTGACAACTAATACTAGGGTACTGAATAATTATATCCTTAAATTCTTATCTTTACTATAATTCCAAAATTAAACAAATAAATTAAGTGATAACAACCAAACAGGGTGTACCATAAAATAACTCCCATCTTATGCATCTTACTTATAATAGATAAACACTATTCACATAAAACTCCAACTCTACCCCCAAAATATTAATTCCTTCAAGCAATCAATAATACAATCAATGGGTTTCCATGATCCTTATATTATTAAATTTGTTGAGTTATCTACAAAAATGATCACAAGTGTTTTTCAAGCCCATAAAAAACACTTATATAGAGTACTAAGTTAAGAGAAACATTAAATTGAGAGAAATATAGTATTAAGTTATCCACCACCTTTGTCACTTTTCCCATTACCAATAACAAATTAAATATTATAAACATTCATTCATATCACCATTTAATGGAATAGTTATAACTACCCTCATCATGAGCCGATTCATAAAAGATAAATGCATGTTTAAAAATAGAATAGGTTAGGACCCTAAAATCATTCCCAAATAATCATACCATCATGTTCAAATAGTCAACAATATAGTCAATGGGTTTCCATGATCCTTTTAATATTAACTTAATAGAGTTATCAACAAAAATGAGCATAATAAGTGTTTTGAAAGCTCACAAGAAACACTTTTACTAAGTACTATGTTAAGAGAAACATAACATTGAGAGAAAAATGGTAGTAAGTTATCCACCACCTATGTCACTCTTTCCATTAGCAATAAGAAATTAAACATTAAAAACATCCATTCATACCACCATTTAAGGGATTAGTTATAACCACCCTCAACATGAACTCAATCACAAAAAATAGGTGCACGTTTAAGCATAGAACATGGTGAAATCCTAAAATCATTCCCAAATAAGCATACCATCAGTTCAAGTAGTCAAAAATATAGTCAATGGTTTTCCATGATCCTTGTATTATTAACTTGATTGAGTTATCAATAAAAATTAACACAATAAGTGTTTTACAATCCCACAAATAAATAGTTATACATGCACATCCTTCACATTTGCAAAATTATCACTGGACAACTAAATATTATTTTGTTGATTGTATTGTTCACTACTTGAAGGAATTAATGTGTATTTAGGGAATAGTTTGTTTTATGTTTACTATTTTTTAACTACTTGAAGGAATTAATGATTCGTTAGGGTACAATCATTCATTCAATGCGTAATTTATTAAATAGTTTGTTTAATTAGGATATGATATATAAAATTTATTGAATACATAATTCATTCAATGTTAATAATATTTTGTGTTGGCAAGAATCTCTATCAGATGATGATCAAACTATAGATTACATAGTGTTGATCCCATTACCAAATCTACAAAACATTATCTAGGCTGATAAATAAGAGGATTTTATCAATTGGGTGTTGTGGTAAGAAATATAGCCTTGAGGAAGAAGAGGATGACTTGATTGGTTAAAAATAATGTCTCACATAGACATTACCATCGAATAGATATGTATTGTATTGGTATTTATACCATAGCTTTGTAACAATTAGAATAGATAAGAACATAAAAGAGCATAGAAGAGATAAGTGTAATAGATAAAATTTTAAGGAGTTACAATTAAAGTAACACATATGATATCTTAGGGAAGTATAGATTAAAGAGTGAACAAATTTTGTATCTGGAGGTTATTATAATGTATGAATAAGAGGAGTTAGAGTATGAAATATCTTGTGTTCTATGTAATGTGTGAATGCTCTGGTTCTTTATACCTTAATATAATTTTTGTGATTACTAAGCATTACTAACATTGGTGCAACATTAATCTAATTAAAGTTAACTCATATTAAACATAAAACCATCTATAGCTTATTGTATCATATTTTAGGTTAACATTTGGTGTTTCCTCTCAAACTCTAGGTTACTAATGTCTAATGGAAAGTACCCAATGGAGTAATGCTAACCTGTGTTAATAGAGATAGAAAATTAGATGTGATGACAAGTCATGGGATAGAGAATGAGCTCATCATTTTGAGCCCAAATGACTATGGCACTCTACAAGACTTCTTCACCAAGTTTCAAATTTTGAGGTTGTAATTGAATGAATGTGGGATTGATAAGAAATACAAAAAACTTGTTATGTCTATACTCTCCAAACTGGGTCCAAAGTATTTTATATTTGTGCCCACTTTACATGCCACCAAAAGTGCTCTTGGAGCCACATGAAATATGCATTCTTTAGATACCTTTATTGCTACCTTGATTCGGGAGAAAGATAAGTTAATACAGATGGGCACAGTGAAGTCCTCAAAATCTCATGCACTTTTTTATAAGAGAGAGAATCCTTCAAATGACAAAGAGAATAAATAAAACAAAAAGGATCAAGAGAAGGTTTTAAACCCTCCCACCTCAAAATTAAACCATGAGACCCTTGCTTCTAGTGTTAAGCCAAAGAAATATAAGATCAAATGTGGTTATTACATAGGTAAGCATGATGAGATTAAATGTTTGAATAAATAAATTGACTAATTAACTAGCCTTCTTATTCATAACAATATAGGTGTTATTGAGTCTATCAAACCATATTCATAAACCCATGAATCCTTCAAGGCAAATGAAAATGGTAAAGAAAAGGAAAAAGAGAATGGTAAGGGGAAATCAAAGGGAAATTCCCTAGTTGTAGTGATACCTTTGACTTATACATGGGTCATTAACTATGGTGTTACACATCACATGGCCTCTTCATAGATAGAGCTCAATTCCTTTGAGCCATGTGACATGTCCACAATTCAAATAGGCGATAAAACTTATACAAAGGTTCTTAGGAGGGGGTCAATTGAAGCAAGTGGTAGAGCATTCAATAGTGCTCTAAATTTTCCCTCACTTTCAACTAATTTCCTATTAGTTTACCAGATTACTCACCTTGTTCTAGGCATGCAAGTTGAGTTCGCTCCATATTTAGTGTACATTAGAGAGTTGCATAGTGATACTACATTGTCTATGGGAATGGTAAACCATCATACTTAGATATATAACTTCTCACACTTTGTCCCTGACTCTCCTTCAAATTATCCTTCTTCAAACTCTCCATCAGACTCACCTACACTTGATGACATTTTAGATCTTGAGAATATTTCTTATATAGATGACTACAATAGTGATATGGATTCTCCTCCATTTCCTTATCACATTTTAGATCTTGAAGAGATAATTACTTATCCACCTACCTCTGGTCCGATCTAGACATTATGGGGAACATGTTTACTAATCCAAGACTCATCAGACATCGGGCAGTCTCATACATAGGCACATATAATAATACAGTCCTTAATTTCCTTTAATTTAAATGCACCTACATGACAAAGTAGTTGTCCCTATTACTAGGCATGGGTAGAATATTTACATGTATAATAATTACATCTTGGTCAAAGATCCATCAGGTTCTTGGTAGACACATTCATTATTCCAGGGTGATCCACTCTTCACTAAATCTACTTATGATCCACAATTACTCCAGCAAATTCCTTTTTAGGATGCATGGTGTATTTAATAAATTATAGACATTAATGGAAATTTTTAGCCCTTATTATTTATACTCTTTTGGGAAGGAGTTTTATTCCTATGGGTGTTATCCCTTTCTCTAATTTATGAGAGTTGCATTATGCTTGGGTACCTCATTAGGCCTCATTTTCAGGACCTAGTTATTCTACACACCTAAGCTACACTTAAAGGGTTGTTAGTGTATGCTTTTTCCCACCTAGTGGTTTTACCTACACATTCTATTTATCTTTCTTAAGTCTATGGTGATCCTCAAGAGCTATGAACACTCAAAATATATGGTATACATGGTTAGGGGAAGGCTATAAATGATGTCAGCGGATAGAACAATAAGCATCAGATTAAAAGTAAGATAATTGAGGATAAAAATTGATATTAGTGATTAAATTAAAAGATACAATTTAGTTAAGAAGGAATGGTGAAAGAGGAGATAAGAAAACAAATGGGAAAAGAGAGAATACAATCAGAAATTAGGATGGAAATGAAAAAAGAAGAGAGAGAAGAGAGGATGGTGAGATTAAATATGGTGATAAAGAATACTGATCTAGACTCCACTAAAAAAAGTATAAATATTGAAAATATTGATATCATCTCTTTGTGATTGACAAACAAGTTAATATTTACACCACAGGGAAGTGCAAATATAAAAAGAGAAAGATTGGAATTATTTTTAGACACCACACCATAGAAAATACTTGATTATATGTGGAAAGGACTAACAGATCTAAACGCATTGTTTGGATCACCCAAACTTCTTGATCCCTTGGAAGAGAAATACCAAGTGGTGATTTGTAGTTTGACCCAAAATGGGCGTCGCCTAGAAAGTAGTAGAAGAATGGATAAAGAGAATGTAATTAAGATAGGAGATGTGGATTATATAGTTGAACCTAGATAAGAGGTTCTAGCATTAGAAGGAAAATTAATATAACCAAGAAAAAAGTTATGATGATAAAGAGGAAGAGAATTTAAGTTCATAAAGATAAAAAGATGATTCTAAGATTGGTAGAGAAGATGGAAATAATAGGAATAAGGAAACAAATAATGTGATAAGGGAAATATTAGTTAGTGAGATCATTGATGAATAAGTTGATTTATAAATTAAGAATGAATAATAAGAGATTCAAAGTGATGCAACCCCTCCCTCCCCCAAACACAAGAGACCTGGGGATGAAGAAATGAACTTTTTGAAACAAATGCCATACCTTGTTTTGCTTCACAATCGACATGATCAACCACATTTAATAAAACAAGATATATATAGTGGAAAATAAGTAGAGAATAAATATAAATTTTTTAATGAAGATATTGAGAAAACAAGAAAGTTCATAAGAAATCAAGTCACAATCTTATGTAAAAAATATTGTTAAGAGGAATTGGGAAGAGATAAGGGATGAAATAGATCATTGGTGAAACAAAAAAAGGATAGGAAATAAAAAAAGTGAATAGTCCACCTGAAGTGAAAACTAAATAAAATCCAAGTACTAGTAGTTGCCACACCTAACCAAGTACTCCCCCATCACTACAACACCCAAAAATGCCTAAAATTGAATGAAGCTACCATTGCTCAGTAAAGACACAAAGTATGTAGAGGAGAAGTTTTTTGTACTATATTCCTACTAGATAAGTCATAACATTTTGGATGAAAAGGTGAAACTATTTAATTTTTTTGGAACCCTAAGATATGATGTACTAAAATGGTACATGAAAAATTACTCTAGGCATGCCATGGCATGGGACGACATGAAAAAAGTATTCAAGGGTAATTTCCATTACCTATACATATCAAAAAAAATGTGAGTAAGATGGGATAATTAATTCAGAAGGAGATAAAATCTATCAAGGATTATGGCCAAAGATTCAAATCAATTGTGAAAAAATTGGAAGATCCACTTAATGAAAAATTAAGGATAGAATGGTTTATTTTAGGCATAATCCCATGTCTGTGAGGAAATATGGATGGGAAGATATTTACCACATTTTTGGAAATGCTCAAGATGGAATTTAGATTGGAAGCTCAATCCTGGATGAAAGATACAAATACATCTTCAAAAGACAATGCTAAAAAATGAAAACTGAAATTAGAACAAATGAGACTAAAAAAGAAATTCAGAAGAAGGAAGAAGACTACGAATCACTTTCAAATAAGAATGCCCCACTTTAGGTTTGAATTTGTTGTACTAAATGTTGTGTAAAAACACACTCACAAATAATATGTCCTCACCAATATATAGTGAAAAAAATAATGGTTATTAGATTAACACAAATTCCAATAGGAGTGTCTCCACCCACCCAACAAGATATATATGGAGAACAATGTAGTAGTAAAGTTCATTCATGTAGGATTTTTTGCTTATCCAGATGCTTAGCTCCTAGTCTCAATCAATTATAGAGTGGAAGGGAGTTAGGCGTAAGGGTAGAAATGTATGGCATATAATATTTATTCACACTGGGACACTAGCATCAATTTCACACAAGGCATGAACCTTATGCGCTCACCCAAAGTGCAACAATGAAGGGACTGGTCCCACATTGGGCTAGTTGCATGATGGTACAACTTAGGTTCTAAAAGGTCTTATCATTGACCCAAAGGGTTTCACATGGTCCTTGGGCACTAGGTTACTCATCTGGAGTCTACAGGCATAAGCCTATTTTATGGCATTGGTATTATGGTACAAATCATGGGGAGGTATAAATTTTCCTACTCATCCTCCGAGGAGCACTAGGCACAATCTCAAGCTCACAGTGAACTGGTCTAGTGCTTAGTGCCTTATAGACTGACCCAAGTCCCTAAATGGCATGAGTTCACCATTAGCGATGGGTTTAATACCTTCACTTTTCAACATAACATAAAAATGTAAACATAATATGAAAAAAAAGCTAACCAGTTCTAACATTTCCACAACATACACAAGGATTAACACTTTTCCTTCAACATTCATGCATTAATTGATATTCCAATTACATGTCAATCATTACACATAGACCTTTTGATCTCTAATTATACTTATACTAGGGGCCCATAGGCGAGCTTGGCTTTACATTCAACTATTATCCCTCTAAAAAGGACTCCAAGGCTCATGGTGATTCTCTATTTTTCCAAAGCTTCACTGCTAAAACTCTCTCTTTTTATTCTAAGTGGGTTATCCTTAAATAGGTGTTCAGTGTCCTTTCTCTAAGTTGGAATAGTGTGTGCAAAGTGATGAGCTAGTGCAAGCCTGTCAGCTCCACTATGCTCTCCAGGACACTAGGTGCACGTCACATGCTAAGCTATCACTTGGGATTGTTATCCCACCTGCTTCATTCCTTTGACCAACATAATTCTCAATCCTCCAAGTACAAAATGAGGTAGGTATGCTCCTAGAATCATGGCATCATGTAACCACCTGCCAGCTTAGTGTGGTATCTTTGGGGACTCATCTAGTTGGTTCTAAAATGTACTAAAAAGGGGGTACCAACTCTTATGGAGAGGTCACATCATGTCAAAGTTTGCCAAGGTGGCACAACTCAAACACTTGTTACCAAAAATGGGGCCCAACATCACCCCATACAAAATTTCTAATCCACCCCAGATTAGTATTGAAACACCTTAGGTGCACATAACTTGGGCACACCTTGCCTCAGGTCTTTATTTAAATTATTAAAGCTTTGGATGGCATATTTAATTTATTCAATGACATCATCTAATTTAGTGGACATTGCTTCAAGATCAAGTATATCTATATTCTCTAACTCTTTATGAAAAGCCTCTAGCCTTTCCTTCACCCTCTTCACACCTCCATCCAGAATTTCACCCTACTCATTGGCTTCTATTTGGAAGGCACAAAATAATGCCTCTAAGTTTTATTATTGGGTATTCAGTTGAGTGTTGAGGGATTTAACCCTTGTCACTAATTGTACATGCTTGGCCCTAGGCACCATGAAGGAGTGTTGGAACAAATCATCCTTCTCTTCTTTTATCTTTTTCAAACATGTGTCGATGATCTCTACCTGGTTGGTGAAGTTACATAATATGGTATCTACTTCCTTAGTGCCTTCTTTGAACTTTGAAAAGATATCCTCGACCTCCTCCATTTTATTGGTTAACTCCCCTCTCATAGCCTCATAGGGGCATGGTTGTTCTTCTAGCATTATCTTCATCCTCAAAATCATATATTCTATGAGCATGCAGACATAGTCAACCTCCTTCATGCCTGAGGTATCCACATTTATTAGGAGGGAGGGATCCACTTCCTCTATGCACTTTATAATCTATCATAGCTTGAGTTTAGTTGCCTCAAGCTCCTTTTTTGTGTCTTTGGAAATCTTCCTCTAACTACTAGTACAAACATCATTAATGATGTTATTTCACACCACCAAGGCCATCATATTCATGAGCACATTTGTCGAGTGCACAAGGTTCATTTCATGATGGTTCAGCAAATGGTAGTCATGCCTTCCTCAAGCCTCTTGGCACTATGAATTACTTTAGTAGGTACCTCAAACTCAGGTTCATCCATATAGAAACTCATTATCCATGAAACCTGATAGTGTGTGAGGGTTGTTGTAGCTTTTAGAGGAATGCACTTCATCAGATAAAAGTCTTTATCCACCTTGAAGCCTTGATACACCCTTTCTTGATTGCCTGGGTCAATGTCTTCATCCTCCCCTAGCTCTTCCTCTTTACTTATGTTTGTGCTTTCCCCCGTGTCTTCATCTCCATCTCCCTCTTCTTCTTCTTCTTCTTCTTCTTCTTCTTCTTCTTCTTCTCCTTATTATCCTTCTTCTCTGACACTGGATCCACCATCATGCTTCTCTCATGGGGTTTCTTCCATGAACTTTTCCGCCTCATCCATCTTTTCCTACTGTGGCACTACTTCATCTGCTTGTTATTCTATGGCACTAGTATCACTTTCCTTTTTCTCAAGTGCCCCCTCAGAACTAGGGCATGCCTCTTGTGCAACTTCTTCCTCAATTTTGGTCATAGTTTTGATTCATTTCTCCATTACTCCTTCTTATGTGGGATCTACACTAGTGGAACCCTTCCTCCTATCCCTTATTTCATGCACGCCCTTTCATCCTAGGTTGCTTTCTCTTCCCATTCTTTCTTTTGGGCCCACTCTGCCTTAGCCTCTTTGGCCCTTTATTGCATCTTAGCCTTTTCCTTAGCAACCTTTCTTTGCATGGCTTGTGTGGTGAATTTCTTCTCTTTCATTGCTTTCCTCAGCCTCAAGTCAATAGATTTCATCCTGGGTTAGCCCTTTTACCTTAAGTTCCCTACACTTTTAATGTAAGGCCAACACCTCATCAATGTGACCTTGATTAAGGCCCATGCCCCTCCATTTATTTTATATCTCATCTTCCTCTTCTCATGCATCAGAGTGTGTTACCTCTTTTGGCTCCTTGCCCTTTCCTTCTATTCTCTCTTTTTCCTTCAGTTCCCTATGCTCTTCCACTCTCCTCTACTCTTATGCCTCTACCATTTCAATGACCCCAGGTGTTACTCTTTCTTTGGCCATCTCTTATTTTTGTTCCTACACCTTTTGCATTCTAGCTTCATAGGAGTTGAGTCTCCTTAGCCTGTGCCTAGGCTTCTCTAGCTCAATCTGAGGAGGTGAAGGGGTCTATTCACTAGGGGAGGACTCCACATCCTTGGGCTCAATGTGAGTGCCCACCCCCATTCTTCTTTCTCTAATTCTTTTGTCTCCTCTTCAGATGTGACTATTTTGGGTGTCAAAGAGGGGGCCCTTTCCTTCTTCTTTCCCCTCGAGCTGGCGGGGGCCTTTAGGGTGAAGCGCGTGCACTTCTAATATGACTTTATTACTGAGGCCTCCCCTTCTAAGGCAATCTTAAGCTTCAAAATTGCCTTTATTTCCTCTAATATTTCCCACCTCTTATTCTTGGGGGACTTCTTCTTTTCCTGAGGCATGAGGGTTCTTTCATCCCCAACTAAGACTCGAGGGTCTCTTCTTTTTTTGGCACTGGTCCCTGCACTAGCATCTTTCTACCTAGGCTTCATCTCATAGTAGAGCCTATGGATAAAGCTTAGGATGGTAATTTGCTATAACAGATCGATGGTAGTTTGATCTGACTCATTTTCCTCATCTTTGGTTGTATTATTATCAGTGTAAATGAACTTGTGCCTCAGTCTTTGGCTCTCCACATCCATCTCCCTGATTGGAATGTCTATACTCTACACATTTGAGATATGGTATAGTGCATATTGGAAATACTCACCTGAGAAGGTGAATGGGAGCTTCAGCCATCCCAACTTATTCTCATTTTTTAGCACTAGTTAGATGATGTAGTAATGTTGCATTATAGTAAAGGTGGATGTCTCAAACATGCTTGTAGGGAGCCATTGGGGAATATACCATTCCATCCCAAAGGCCTCAATGTAATGCTCACACCACTTTAATACATGAGTCTTATAATTGGTGCTAAATTATATTAGGCAAGTGTAATCTTTATGCTTATGCACTAGGGACTCATGGTGTTCTAGGAATACCCACAAAATGTCTCTACTCTTGTCAAGGATCTTGATCTCCTCCATGATGATCAAGATCAGGATGGATCCCTATCTAAAGGTTTATTTTACACCATGGCACTCCAGTGCATTACTTGTTAGTTCTATGGAAATGCGCTGCACCATGTTGAATCTAACCCCCTACACCATGTGATAGGCTAAGCAGAGGTAGGCCTTAGACACATCTATCCACCTTCCACCTGGGAAAAGTTTTGAGCTTACGAGGTGCACCACTAACCTCATGCTCAAGTCCTTGCATATGGTGATGGGAAAGGTGTATCCCCCCTTAAATTAGTTGAGGAGATTAGTGATTCACTCCACTTCCTCATCATCAGTGATTAGCTGGTGACTATCCATGTTAAAGTTTGGGAGTTTAGTGATTCTTTTGATTAGGCACACTGAGATATTCATATGTTGGCTAGCAAAATAGATGTGATATTTGTGGATGTGTGAAAGGAAGAATTGAACAATTTCCTCAATCTTACTAAAATAGGGTAAATTGTATAGTTGAGTCACACTTGAAGCCTTCAATTTGTCTCTAATTGAGATGTCAAAAATTGCATCTCTTCAGGGGTCTTGCACCCCATATCTACCATCCAATCTTGTACCAAGTCTTGTAAGTGATTTGATGTTTGATGGTTATATTCATTGAGTTATTAGATGTCTATGAATGAGCACCATAGTTCTCCCATCGATACCTCTGGTGGGAATTACATATGTTGTTATGCCATCTTAGTCAGTGCTTTTGCTTCAACTTATGCAATGTTGACCACCTCCACCAACTGCACCTTTATTTTGGTGGTAGTTGCTTCTTCCATAATTATAACCCACTTTTTTTCTAGTTGTGCTTCTGTAGAGCTTGATACATTTTACATTTTCCCCATTCTAAACTTATTGGTGTTAAACCTAGGGAGGTGCAGTTTGTTAAAGCCCTTAATGGTTGCTTGTGCGTTAGTAGCATGTCTACAAGCTTTGTTGGTTGTTAATGGTGGCGTGGTGACTATTTTTGGTTCACCTTGTGCTCTCCATTTACTGCACCATTCTCGTGATTATATGTGCTTTTTCTCTCTGCATCTTTGTTCTACTATGGGTGTTTGGGCTCTTTAGGATTTCAATAAGTTTGCATAGATTTTGTAACCTTCATGAATCTACCATTCATCCTTTTATAGTTCCCTCTGACAACCACCCTCATAAATTCTAACTTAACCACTTAAATGCCTTAATCTTCTTTGGTTTCATGAGAAATTCATGAAATATTTTAGAATCCCTTATCTTATATGAATTAATTACATATCGATGTGCCATCATTTCCACCTCATTAAATGCTCTAATAATTTTTCAATGAGGTGACATGTATTTCCAATGGTCACTTGTCACTTCTTTCTAGGTGGAAGCCAGTTATCTTAGATGACTGCCTTCTATGCATTTATCCTTAGCATGACCCTTCACCTATGTTATGGTAAATTGGGTGAAGCACCTCACATGTGTGCGATTTAACCTCCTTGGTTCAACTTTTTATTCTAGTTACACTCCTCTTTCCACACACTTCTCTTTATTGGTCAATTTCTTGCATGTCATCTTATATTGGCCTATCCTACCCCATAAAAATTCCTTGTGTTGGTCCTCTATCACTTTGTGTCATGGCTAATTCTCTTACATACCTTTTATAGGGTGTGTCTTATTGTCTATCTTTCATTTAACTAACTTGAGTGTCTTCAGGTAGTTTTGCATCCAACCAATGTTGAACATCTTCTCGTGTCTCAAGGATTCTTATACTAGATCAACTAGAGTGCCTTCTGATAATTGTGTCTATGGGACCTCTAAGTGCCCAATACTACTTCTTGTGTACATGGTTCTTCTACTTTCTTTCACCTTGTAAGCTTCACACGCCCACTACTTAGATGTTTGGCCTCATGCATTGGTGGGTGTAAGTGCTCGACTCAATCGATTGGAATTATGCATGAAGTGGTAATTAAAAATGTTCCTATGACCATTTCACATTGCAGACTACCTTTACAAACTATACAAGAAGAAAACAAAGAAGGAAATCATGGTTCAGCTTGTGCCAAACTTTATTCTAGTCAGCTTTCTCAAACTAGCTTTTGACCAAGAAGTTAGAGTTTTTCTTGTCTTGGGTGCCAACCTACTATTTATATTTCTTTAATCTATTGCCATTGAAATGACCTTAGATCATTTCATTAGACAATGTGCATAACTTACATGTGCCAGTCTCCAAGATATGATGGATGACATAAGTACCCATCTATCAAATTTTTAGCTTCTCTAGGTGCTTGATGTACTTTGAGTCATAAAGTAACACTAATGCTCCTTTAGTTAGCACCTTATGATTAATATGCTTATCATGCCACCAATTTTGGCACACCTTTTCAATCTATTGACTCTATTTAGCTTTGGCATGTGCCTAATCCAAGTGTTCTAACTCTTCTAGCCTCATGCTTAATGACTCTTGGTCATCTAAATGTCCAATTTGTGTTATGCACAAAGAGGGCACTATGAACTCCATGGGTAAAATTGCTTCTGCACAAAACACTAGTTGGAATGGTGTAGCCTTATTTACGCACTTATACGTTGTGTGCTATGCCCAAAACACTATAGAGACATGATCATCCCAATCCTTTTAACCAATGTCACATATCTTTATTAGGCACATCCCCAAGATTTTTTTAAAGGCCTCAATCATGCCTTTTGGCCTGGGGATGATATGGGGTTATCTTTTGGTGTGCTACCATGTACTCAATTAGGAGGATGCACACCATCTCATTGATAAAATGGGTACCTCTGTCACTAGTCAAAATTAATGGGCACCCATATCATACGTATTTCTTATGGCTATATAATTATTGGTCGGTGCAGCCTCAGCCCACTTGGTAAAGTAATCAGTTATCACTAAGATGTATCTGGTGCCTATGCATCATGATTCAAGGGTGATTGGCCCTAAAAAATCAATGGCCCATTTCTTGAATGGTGCTTGGGAAAGAATAGGGATGAGGGGAATCTCATCCCGATAGGCTTTCTTATATGTTAGCATACATCACATGACCACACATATTCTTTGGCATTATTAAATAGGCTTGGCCACCATAAGCCTCATTTTAGGAATTTGTGCACAGTTGTATCTCCAATGTAATTTCTTCTTGTGATTCCTTCATACACTTCCTGTAGGATGAGGTCTCGCTTGTGCTCCAAGACACACCAGTGCAGGACCTCATCTCTACTCATCTTATATAGTTCCCCCTTAATGAGATGGAAAGGGGAGGCATAGACAATGAGTTTTTTCTTCTCTTTAAGAGACATGGTTTATGGCGCAAACTCTAATGTCAAGAAAGTGGTAATATCCATTAAGTCCTCATGAATGCACTAAACTCTATATAGCTATGCATCTGGCATGTTATTCTCAATCGACATCATCACATCGCCAGAGTTGATGTGGGACAAATGGTCTGGCCCCAAATTTTGATTTATAGGTTTTACCATTACAAATAATTGAAATTCCTAGAAGAGAACAACCCATTTACAAATACACCCATGCAAAAAATGCTTGTTCACAAGGTACTTTAGCACCTCATGGTCAGTGAAGAATATGAAGGGGTTGCTAACAGATATTTCCTAAATTTTTGTAGAACATAGACCATGGTTAGTACCTCACACTCAGTGGTGGTGTATTTTTTCTCAATTGACATCATTTTTCTACTTGTGAAGGAAATGGGGTGGTCCATTTTACCTTCACTTGGTTGCATCAAGATGGTGCCAAATGGTTGATCCTGATGCATCAACATAGATGTGAAAGGGTGTTTTCTAGTTGAGAAATTGAAGAATTGGCATGTTGGCCAATTTTAGCTTCAACATATCAAAGGCCTCCTCTTTCACCTCACCCCAATAGAATGGTCCACCCTTCCATAGGATCTCTTATAGAGGCACTGGGATTTTAGCATAGCCCTATATGAACTTCCTATAGTAGCCACAATGACCCAAGAAGATGTAAACTTCCTTCTGCATGGAAGGAGATTGGATCTATATTATGATGGAAATCTTTTTTGGATCAATGAATAACCCATCCTTACAGATGATGTACCTGAACAACATCCCAAATGGAGTTGTGAAGATGCACTTTTTCAAGTTCAAAAATATTTGGATCTGTTTGCACCTCTCAAGCATGAGGCATAGGTTGTCATAGTGGTCTCTTACAAGACCATACACCATCCATTCATCAAGGTATGCTTGGAGGAACTTATGGATGAAGCCTTTAAAATCGATGATCACCACCCTAGAGAACACTACTAGCACATTGTTGAGTCTAAAGGGCATCATGTTATAGGTGAATTAACCTCATTCAGTTGCAAAGGTTATTTTGGAATTATCCTACTCTTCTATCTAGCCCTAATGGTAACCTAAGAATCCATCAGTGAAAGTTTACATCTCCCACCCTGTGACTCCATCTAGGACCTCATCAGTGAACAGGGTCAGAAATGGGTCATTGATGTAGGCGGCATTCAACATTATATAGTTGACGTAGATTTATATGCACCATATTTATTAATGTTGATGACCATCAAACTTACCCACTTCTATTTATTTACTAGGTAAATAACATCAATAACCAACATTCCATCAATCTCTATTTTCACCTTGGCACGGAAGTTGGCGTTCATCCGATAAGGGTGCTTCTTGACTGGTCTTGTGTTGTCCACTAGCTTGATGCTCATTTTTTCAAGTGAAGGGTGGGTACCCTTCATGTCCTTATAGCTAAAATTCCTCTAAGAGGTCCTTAAATTCCTTTAAGAGGTTGAAAATGCATGCCAACTATGACTTAGACTAGTAGGTGCCTATAATGGAAATCTTAGGCTCATCTTCTACGTTGATGTCTACCTTGGTGCTCCTGAGTAATGCACGGTAGGGTTCATTTTTCTATTGATATGAGTATTCAACCTACCTCATCCCCTCTATTGTCTCAAATTGAAGATTCATTTGGTCTCCATCATTTAGGGAGCTATGGTCCATGAGGTGTACAAGCTTTTGTCTACTTGTTAGAGCCTTCCAATTGTGCTCCTTACAGGTCTCATCATCATCTTTGTTAGAGTCACTATGGAGTGTCATCTCATCAAAGAATGTTGGGAGAATCATCTCCTCATCAAAGTATCATCTCCTCTAAGATAGTGGTGTCTTTGAACATAGCTCTATATATGAATTGAAACAGATCTAGTAGCATGAGATTTTATAAAAAGAAGGAGAAGGTATGCACGAACTTCTCCTTCAATGCCTCCCAATTTACTGTCTCATGGCATGTCTCATTTACAATATACCATGATCATGCCCATGTCTTCAAGGTCCTATAGAAGGCATGCATCCATAGGCCCATGGTGCATTTTTTTACAAACTTCCCAAGTATCTTCACAAAGGCATATATGCATGATTGGATCAGAGTTGCCACCATAGGAGGATATATTCAGATCCTCATTGTTTTTGTCAAATATGGTGCATATGGATACCTTCACATCCTTCCAAGTTGGTAAGCTAGGTCTCTGCATGACCCACCAACATGCGACATTAATCTTCAAGGTATACATTAATGTACCCAATCGATCAATCTCCTTTAGGATGCAAGCTTCAATGTCCCAGACATAACTCTTAATAGGCTATCTTCCTTCATACTTTGTGAGTGCTGACAATATCCCTTTGATAATCTAGAGTAATCTCTTCCCCACATTCTGAATGCATGGAATCCACATCTTCTGGTGTCACTCAATCTTTGCCAACCATGTACCAAATGGTTCATATCTTACTACATGCACTAGGTAGCATATTCGCCCAATGAACTCATAGGCTTCTTCTACCCAATGTTTGCATGTTATATCAGTGGTATCAGAGGTTGATCATCCATCTTCCTATGTGAGCATAGCTTGGTTGTTGGGGTTGAATTTATCGATGTTTTGCATCATGATGTTGTATATGTGCTTAGTTATATCCTCCAAGTCAACACTTTCTATGTAGGGGGGCCTTGGTCACTTGAAAGAGGGATCACCACCCTCTCATTATCTTTTTCAAAAGTCATATATCACTTTTTGAAGTGCATATCGATGTTATTTTCATAACACCATGGCCTTCCTAAGAGCGTTAGGTAGTTGTCTTATTCTACTAGCTAGATGACCTCAAATTTGGCCTAGAATTCAGTGCCCATGATGTATATGGTAGCACCCTTTAAGATCCTGATGGGTTGTGCTCAGGTTTTTTTTTCCATAAAAAATGTATGAGGTGAAGGTCTCAAGGGTGGCCACCTCATTTTTTCCCAAGAATTTTTGATCAGGCTATTAACCTTTGTGCCTGGATCAACTAGTACTTCACAAAATGACCACCCATTGATCATGGCATCTATCAACCACTCTTGGTCACACTTAGTGTTTTGAGTATGCCTAACTTCACGCACTTGCTCCATATATAGTGCTCTAATTTTTATCACTTGAGGGGTGACCACTTGCGTTGGTTTGTTACCTATGTATTTCAGAAGCAAGTCTCTTAGTAGGGGTAACACCCCATAAGTTTTTAGGAGGCATAGGATCTCATTAAACTCCTGAATCTCTACCTTTTTATTGTTCACAAAATCCATCACTCATTTTTGGGGACAACATATCTACTATTTTGGTCTTGCAGGCCAAAATTATCTCTTCCCTTCTCAAAAAATGTTCTAAGCACTCTAATTCTTCAATTATTCAAGCTTTTTCAGCTAAGGGACTCACAGGTTCAACAAATTCAACAACTTCAACAAGCGAGCTCTCATGAAGAAACAAGTTCCCAACACTTAGGCAATTTCAAGGTTGGTTCAATGTCGAGGTTCAACCAAAAGTTCCAACAGCAGGCTTCAACCAAAAGTTACATCGGCAGGCTTCAACCAAAAGGTCCATTGGTAGGCTTCAATCAAAAGATTAAACCATTGAACCCCGCCTCCAAAGGTTCAAAGGTTCAACGGGTTCAAAGGTTCAACGACATTGACAAACTTAAAGAGTTAAGCGCTTTGGCAAGTTCAAAGTTTAATCGCTTCAAAAAATTCAACGGCTTCAAAGGACTTAAAGAAAAGAAGGCTTCAAAGAGTAAAGGTTGAATGGTTGAACAGTTGAACCTTGAACCAAAATGGTTCAACGAGTTCAATAAGATCAAAAGACTTAAACAAAAGAAGACTTCGAAGAAGAAAGATTGAACCATTGAACCGTTGAACCTTGAACCAAAATGGTTCAAAGGTTCAAGGTTCAACGAGTTCAATAAAGTTTGAGAGACTTAGAAGAATAAAGGATTAAAAGAGCAAAGAATGAACCATTGAACCTTGAACCAAAAGAGTTCAAAGTTCAAAGGTTCAACGAGTTCAACAGAAAAGAAAAGTATCCAAAAACTTTGAAGGACCAAAGGATTCAGAGAAAAAGAATGAACCGTTGAACTTTGAACCAAAGAAGTGACTGAACCAAGGAAGCGATTGAACCAAAGAAGCGACTGAACCAAGGAGTTGATAGGACCATCTGAACCGTTGAACCATTGAACCAATGCACTCTCATGGTTCAAAGGTTCAATGTGGTTCAAGCAACCAGCAACTAGTGATGTCCCCGTAGATGTCAAATTCAAGGAAATAAAATGCCCGTTTATTTTCAAATATGGCACAAAACTTGAAGAACCAACTCAGTGACCAGCTGAAGAAGAAGCTGAAAGAGCCTATAGAAAGGGAAGAGATAGCCTGAGAGCTCAGATCATGAAGAAGAGATAAAATATGTTAAGAGAAGAGGGAACAAGAGGAAAAGACCAGAAATATTTGTGCAAAAGTTATTCTAGTAGGTGAAACAGTCCACTAGGTGGACATCAGAGAGCGTGAGCACTCATAGACGTAGCCTATTTTTCTCCATCGAGTAAAGGTAAAGTGGACAGCTATGCAAATATTAGGAAGAGGACCAAGTAGCCTATACTTTAAAGGAGACATTTGAGATGAATGGACACGCTATAGTTAAGGTTGATGCCCTGTTCCAGCATGGTCCCTTGACAAAATTGAAAATGCATACAAGGCATTGAATGCAGCATGGGCCATTCCATGAAACAAAGTGCCAAGTCTTTCTTGGCTACTATATATTGTAATCTCTTATTTTATGCAAAAGAGATCTTTTTGTTATCAGAAGCAAAACTCTACCCAAATTGAAAGGCATTACTGAGACTTTGAGCTCAGATTTTTAATCATATTTCTTTACTTGAATGAGAAAGCAAGTGACCTTTCAGACTTTGTGCTGGAATATCTTGTGTTCTTGAGGAAATTGTTCTTATGTCTATTTCTTGAATGTGTTCTTGTTCGTTTAATTTAACAAGCATAACTAGTGGAAGTAATCAGGAAGGTGTCCTGAAGTCGACTGTGGAGAGACTTTGTGCTGCCATAATTGTCTTTAGTGTGTGTGTTTTTAGTTTGTTTTTGTGTAAAGGATATTGGGATGACTTTGTGTCCCCATTGTCCTTTGTATTTCACTCTTTGGCAATTGAGGTAGAGACTTTGTGCTACACCTCATTCTACTAGTTACTGCACCCTGTTTCAGTTACTTTTACTACCCAGAAAGGAATCTGGCTGTTGGCTGAGTATTACTTCTAAAAAAAGAGTACTTCCAGCAATCACCTAGGATTTCTCTTTTATCTGTGAACATCATCTCTGAAAAAAGAGATATGGATGGTGTTATCCTACTCTGAGTCTTATTTTATGCTTATATATATACTATATAGCACCTCATATTTATAGGGAACCTCCCCTTGATGAGAGGAGAGATTTGTCCCCTTTTGATGTGGTAAATCTGCACATTTAGCTGACCAATCTCCCTATGATGTGGTTGAAATAACCTATTTTTCCCATCATTTAGCTGGTGACAAAATATTCACCCAACAAGTTTTTGGCGACTCTGGCTGGGGAAAAACACACAGTTTGAAGCTTCAAGCTTCAAATTGAAGCAGTGCCAGTTCTTTTCTATTTTTACTTTACAATCTGGTAAATCCATAGTATACTCGAAGTCAGAGAGCTAAAGTAATTGTTGACCCTGTATTCGAGTTGGCACAACAAAGTGATTTTGACCTGTTTCCTTCTCCATCTCATCTTCAGTGAACCAAGAGTTTTCTTACTACAAAATTTAGGTCTCCATTACCAGGCAAAGCATCCATTTATGTTGTTAGCAGAGCTTTTTCAATACATACCCCTCAGACATTTATTGTCCCTCCCTTCAGTAGTCAAATCATGGTAGTTCAAGGCCCTTGGGGTAACTCTTTTGGCCCACTTAATCTAACTCCACCTCTACATGAGCTACCTTGTAGTTTAAGGAAGAATTTACTCAAATTTTTTAGTGATGGGAGAGTTTATCCTGATAAACATATTACAGCCTTCAACATAGCCTGTGGTGTGATAGGCATGGAGTATGAGGATGTAGCAGTCAGATTGTTTATAGGGACATTACAAGGTGCTGCTACAGACTAGTTCTATCATTTGCAAGTACAAATGGTGATTGGCTGGAATACTCTCAAAGCCAAATTCAAAGCCAAGTTCAAGCCTATAGAAGATGCACATGCCCTGTTGGCCCAGCTCACAAAAATGAAGAAAGAACCTCATGAACCTATGAGGGACTTCATAGCCAAGTTTGAAAAGCTGAGGAATAGAATTCTCACCATTGCTCAGCCAACAACTAAGAATCTCAAATGCTTTTTCTTCAACTCTCAGCTTCCTAAAGTGAGTTTCCTGTTGAGACGTGTTGGCCATGTAGACCTTGCTGCAACTCAAGATTTGGCCACTAAGGTGGAAGGTGACCTCATCTTGGTGGGAAAGATAAGGAAAGATCCTAATAGAGGTAAATCTTCTTCAAATTATGAATATCCATCTATAGGAACCACTTATCCAATAGTGCAAAAGCTGGCAAATGAGTTACTAGCTCTCAAAAAGCTCCTCCTTCATATCAAGATATACCAAGGAGGACTTTTTTGAATCAGTCATATCAAGGTAACACTGCCAGAATTCAAGGGCAACCAAATCATCTTCCTCCCCCATAGGGAAACTTGACATTGAAGCAGCACCAGCCAACTCAGCAGTTAGATATCTCAAAACAAAATTTGATTTCTCCTTCCAGCCTGAGTTGAACCCAAAAGATGATGCTAATCTCTTCACTGAGAGAGAGGAAGAATTAGTTGGTGATCCAACATTGGTTTTCTAAATTACCAAGATGAACCCAGAAGTAAAGGTGAAGTATTTGATGGATCATATGTTGTATTCACCTAGTCCCAAAACCAGTCAGCCTAGCAGGCTGATAAGAAAAAAATAGAGGAGCGACCTCAACTAGCAATTTCAATTGTTAAGTAGGGGACCACTATGCCTTTTCAATCAAAGGACCTAGTGAGCAGCAAAAAAGTAAGTACCTCAAATATCCCTTCCCCTCCAACTTCAAATTCGTAGACTAGTACCACCCCTATAAAAAACCAAAAGAATGAAGTTCCTTCTTCTGTTCCTAATTCATTTCAGACATTTGATATAATCAACCATGTCAAGAAAACCAAAATTCAAATGTCTAAATTTGAATTCCTTCAATCCAACCCTGAGCAATTGGATAAGTTGGTTCAATGTGTGAAGAATCAAATCGTCCTTGCAAGACAAGATGTTAGAAAGGTAACTCATGATCCCCCAAGGAACATGTCTACCCCAAACAATCTTGTCATTACTCTTCCTACTGATCCCAAGAGGACAAAACCATTTTATGTCTCCTTGATTATAAATGGACACCAGTTGAAAAATTGCATAATATACTTAGGTGCATCTGACAATGTCATGCCCGCTAAAGTAGTTGAATCCCTTGGTCTCACACTGACCAAGCCATTTGGGAGATGTTTCTCCATGGACAATAAACAAGTGCCACTACTAAGACAAATCAAGGATGCCTAATTTGCATTTGCGGCATTCTCAGATAAGATAATTAAGATGGCAGTCCTGGTGGCTAATGTCCCAGCCTCCTACAGCATCCTTTTTGGTCAAAATTTTTACAAGGATGTTGGCGGCGAGTTGAGCATGGACCTGTCTAAAGCAAGGATTTCGGTCAAAGGTGTCATGCAGAGATTACTCCCTAAGAAGGAAGTAAAATATGTTTTCACTCAAACATCAACGTCTGAATCTCAAATTCTATTTGAGTCTTCAAGCGTAGGTAATTACTTCCTGACTATAGAGGATGTTCCTATTTGAGCTAATGAAACTTCTAGAAATGACGATCTAAAAATTGGTTTAGATGGAATAGCAGAAGGGTTTGTAGAATGCAGTATAAGCACAAAAGAATCCTCCCCTCCAATTAAAAGGAAATTTGAAGAAAGCAGAGTTCTTGATAATGTATGGATACTAGAATTTGATTGTAGTTATTCTTCTACTGGCTCTGGAGCTAGGATTATTCTAATATCTCCTCAAATAGATATTTTTCTTATAAATTACAATTTAGCAACACCAATAATACTACTAAATATGAATCATTGTTGCTCAGATTGAAGGCTGCTCGAGACAGGGGTGTCAAACTTCTTCATGCCAAAGGAGATGCTGAGCTAGTGGTTTATCAGGTAAGGAACCTGTACCAAACCAAAAATGAGAGATTGCGCCATTACCACAATCTAGTTTGGGATTAAATTGAAAGCTTAAATGCTTTCAGTATCTTTGCAATACCTAGGGAATTCAATGACCAAGCTGATGCATTAGCTATTTTTATAACTATTTTGGTTTTTCACCAAGATTTTAAAGGAGATAGGTACACTATCAAGCTGATATTTTAACCAAGTGTGCCTGACAATACCAATCATTGGCAAGTGTTCAATGGTGACAACCAACTCATCACCTTTCTAGAACAAAAATACGGCTTTGAACAGCTTCACTTCGAAGGCAGTGAGCCTCATAAACTTGAATCAGCCCCTGAAACAAGTTCAGACACAGGCGAAGAATTCTTGCAGCCCAAAGGGAATAAAATCCCAAAAGGATTGGTTTCCCTTGAGAAACTATTTGACAAGCACGACAGGTTCATCAAATAGCAACAAATGAATTCAAGCTCCTCCCCAGAGTTTGATCAGATAAATTTGGGTACCAAGAAAAATCTCAAAATAGTGAACATTGGGAAGTGCTACATTCTAGAGGAGAAACTCAAATTTACTAACCTAATTTGCCATTACATGAATGTTTTGGCATACTCTTATGATGATCTGAAGTCGCTTAGGCCTGAAGAAGTTCACCATGAAATTTCTCTCAAGGGTGATTCGGTGCCTTACAAGTAGAAATCCTAGTAGTATAATCCAAATATATCAAGTACTATTCTATCTAAAATAAAGAAAATATTGAATGCTATAATAATTTTTCCAATCCATCATTCCACATGGATTGAAAACATAGTTCCTATGAGAAAAAAGAATGGCGAAACTAGCCTTTGTGTGGATTTCAAAAAATTTAATCAATCCTCTCTAAAGGATAACTATCCTCTGCCCATCATGGATCAAGTCCTTTAGATGGTGACCGGTTCAAAGATGTTATCAATGTTAGACAACTTCTCAGGGTACAATCAAGTAGAAGTTGGTGAAGCAGACCAGCATAAGACTGCCTTCACCATGCCTTGGGGCACCTTTGCGTATCAAAGAATGCCATTTGGCCTGATAAATAGTGGCACCACTTTTCAGAGAGCAATGGATCTTGCTTTCAAAAATAAAATGGGTAAGTTCATTGTGGTGTACCTTGATGATTTAACAGTCTTTTCCAAGCATCGTCCTGATCATGTGCAGCATTTGCAATAAGTGCTAGAATGATGTCGCCAGAATGGCATTTCTCTAAATTTCAAGAAGTCTATTTTTGGGGTAATAGAAGGGAAACTTATTTGATACATTGTATCTCGAGAAGGCATAAAGATTGACTCAGAAAGAGTCAAATCCATCTTGGAGCTTACTCTGCCCACAAGTAAGACTGCAGTTCACTCTTTCTTCAAAAAAATGAATTATTTACGAAGTTTCATCCATGAGTTCATAGAGAAGACTTGCCACATTGTGGACATGATGAAGGGAAAGGACACTTTCAGCTGGACTAAAGAAGACAAATTGGCATTTCAAGACATCAAGACAGCTATCGCCCATGCCCCAATTCTGGTTTGCCCAGATTATACCAAAGATTTCATAATGTACATTTATGCTTCCAAGCACACACTTTCAGCAATTCTGGTTCAACAGAACAAAGAAGGTGTGGAATCTCCCATATCCTTCATGAGTTGTCCTCTGAAAGCTCATGAACTAATATATTGAAATCTGGAAAAGCATGCTTATGCAGTGGTAAAGGTAGTGAATCATTTCTGCTTTTATATTCTGAATTTCCACGTTGTTGCTCTGGTTCCTGATGCAACAGTCAAGACCATATTAACTCAGTAGGAGTTTGGAACAAAAAGGGGAAATTAGATTGCTAAAATCTAGGATTTTGATCTAGTTATCAAACTAAAGAAGCTGGTACGAGGAAGGGGTCTTTGTCAATTAAGTGTTGACAACATGCCAGAAGAAATAGGGCATGAAGAAATAGAAGTGGTGGGCACACTAACAATTCTCTTTGTCACCACTACAGATGAGTGGTATTCAAATATCGCTCATTTCCTTACATACGGTGAGTGTCCTGATCACCTATCTCATAAAAAAAAGAGGATTATCAAGTTGAAAGCTGCCAACTTTGTCTTGTGGAATAAAGGGATATATAAGAGGAACCTTGATGAGGTATTCCTTCGCTGTGTGGATAAAGTGCAGCAGAACAAACTTCTGGAATCCTTCCACAATTTGGCTTGTGGAGGATATTTTTTTGTGCCTGTAACTACCCATAAGATTCTGTGAGCCAGGTATTATTGGCCTACTCTGTTTCAAGATGCATACAAATGGGTATGAAGATGTGAACTATGCCAATAGTTTGTTGGAAGATCCAAGTTAGTTGTTTTACCCCTTAAGCCAGTAGTAATAGAAGAACCATTTCAGCAATGGGGAATCGATTTCATAGGTGTTGTAAACATGTCTTCAAGCGCTAAACATGATTATGTCCTCACAGCTATAGATTACTTCACCAAATAGGTGGAAACTATTCCATCCAAGCATGCTACTTCAGAATTAGTATGTAATTTTCTCAAGGAAAACATCATTTCCAAGTTCGATGTCCCAGCCAAGATTGTGACTGATAATGCAACCTATTTCTCTTCTCATGAGATTACCCAGTTTTATTTTTATTATGGGATTACCCTCTTCCACTCCTCTAATTATTTTCTACAAACAAATGGTCAAGCAAAATTGAGCAACAAGAACCTGGTGACCATCATCAAGAAGTTAGTGGATGACAACCAACGAACCTGGGATAAATCATTATTTAATTGTTTATAGGCAGACATAATTACACCCAAGAGGGCAATAGATATGTCACATTTCCAACTTCTGTATGGTCTCAATGCAGAGATACCAATCACCCTAGAATTGCTAGCACTAAAATTGGCAAAGGTGGTCGAAGATCAGACATATGAAAGCTCTATCGACAAGAGGATCATGCGCTTAACTGAGCTAGATGAGCAGTGAACTATGGTAGTAGACTAAATTACTACGCATCAAAGTTTGGTGAAGAAGATCTTTGACCAGAAAGTAAAAACCTATGATTTTTAGATTGGTGATCAAGTTCTATTATGGGACAAGAGAAGAGAGCCAAAGGGAATGCATGGAAAATTCAATTCCTTATGGAGAGGACCGTTTGCTATTCATCAGCTCAATGGTGAAAATAGTTTTCTATTAAAGTATCAAGATGGCATGCCCTTTTTACTACCTCATAGTGAGTAGCATCTGAAGCACTTCAATCTTTGAAGTATCAGATAAGATCACTTGTACATATGTATAATTTTTGTATAGTCTTTAGTTCTATTTGGTGCTTTTCATTTTCATTTCTTTTTTGGCACCTTTCTTTTTGGGTAGCATGACTCCGTAGCCTAATGGCATACTTGAAGGCACTAGAGATTCTAGTTTCTACTCCCTTTGATTATTTTTACAATCGATGGAAGTTCCTCAACTAGATCCAGCTGTTGTTCCCAAAATCCATCACTCATTTTTGGAGACAACATATCTACTATTTTGGTCTTGCAGGCCAAAATTCTCTCTTCCCTTCTCAAAAATTGTTCTGAGTACTCCAATTCTTCAATTATTCAAGCTTTTTTAGCTAAGAGATTCACAGGTTCAATAGGTTCAACAACTTCAACAAGTGAGCTCTCACGAAGAAATAAATTCCCAACACTTAGGCAATTTCAAGGTTGGTTCAACGTCAAGGTTCAACCAAAAGGTCCATCGGCAGGCTTCAACCAAAAGGTCCATCGATAGGGTTTAATCAAAATATTGAACCATTAAACCATTGAACCCCACCTCCAAAGGTTCAAAGGTTCAACGACATCAGCAAACTTTAAGAGTTAAGTGATTCGGCAAGTTCAAAGTTCAACCGCTTCGAAAAGTTCAACGGCTTCAAAGGACTTAAAGAAAAGAAGGATTTGAAGAGTAAAAATTGAACGGTTGAACTATTGAACCTTGAACCAAAATGGTTCAACGAGTTCAATAAGATCAAAAGACTTAAAATGAAGAAGACTTTGAAGAAGAAAGATTGAACCGTTGAACTGTTGAACCTTGAACCAAAATGGTTTAAAGGTTCAAGGTTCAACGAGTTCAATAAATTTTGAGAGACTTAGAAGAACAAAGGATTCAAAGAGCAAAGAATGAACCATTAAACCTTGAACCAAAAGAGTTCAAAGTTCAAAATTTCAATGAGTTCAACGGAAAAGAAAAGGATCCAGAAACTTCAAAGGACCAAAGGATTCAGAGAAAGAGAATGAATCGTTGAACTTTGAGCCAACATTGTTCAAATGTTCAAAGGTTCAAGGAAGCTTCGAGTGAAGGAAGGAAGCAGAAGATTCTAGAGACAAGTTTGAAGAGATGGTTCAACTGAAGAGGAAAGAAAGTGATTGAACCAAGGAAGCAATTGAACCAAAGAAGTGACTGAACTAAGGAAGCGATTGAACCAAAGAAGCGACTGAACCAAGGAAGTGATTGAACTAAAGAAGCGACTGAACCAAGGAGCTGATAGGACCGTCTGAACCATTGAACCATTGAACTAATGCACTCTCATGGTTCAAATGTTCAAGGTTCAATGTGGTTCAAGCGACCAGTGATGTCTCCATGGATGTCAAATTCAAGGTAATAAAATGCCCGTTTATTTTCAAATATGGCACGGACCTTGAAGAACCAACTCAACGACCAGCTGAAGAAGTCAAAAGAGCCTAAAGAAAGGGAAGAGATAGCCCGAGAGATTAAATCATGAAGAATAGATAAAATAAGTTAAGAGAAGAGGGAACAAGAGGGAAAGACTAGAAATATCTGCACAGAAGTTATTCCAGTAGGTGAAATAGTCTACCAAGTGGACATCAGAGAGCGCAAGCACTCAAGGACGCATCCTATTTTTTCCATCGAGTAAAGGCAAAGTGGATAGCTACGTAAATATCAAGAAGAGGACCAGGCAGCTTATACTTTGGAAGAGACATTTGAGATGAATGGACATGCCACAGTTAAGGCCGATGCCCTGTTCCAGCATGGTCTCTTGACAAAACTGAAAATGCATTCAAGGCATTGAATGTAGCATGGGCCATTCCATGAAACAAAGTGCCAAGTCTTTCTTGGCTACTATATATTGTAATCTCTTATTTTATGCAAAAGAGATATTTTTGTTATCAGAAGCAAAACTATGCCCAAATTGAAAGGCATTACTGAGACTTTGAGCTCAAATTGTTAATCATATTTCTTTACTTGAATGAGAAAGCAAGTGACCTTTCAGACTTTGTGCTGGAATAGCTTGTGTTGTTGAAGAAATTGTTCTTATGTTTGTTTCCTGATTGTGTTTTTGTCCATTTAATTTAACAAGTAGAACTAGTGGAAGTAATCAAGAAGGTGTCCTGAAGCTGACTATGGAGAGACTTTGTGCTTCCACAATTGTTTTTAGTGTGTGTGTTTTCAGTTTGTTTCTATGTAAAGGATCTTAGGATGACTTTGTGCCCCCATTGTCCTTCGTATTTCACTATTTGGCAGTTGAGGTGGAGACTTTATGCTACACCTCATTTTGCTGGTTATTGCACCCTGTTCCAGTTACTTTTACTACTCAGGAAGGAATCTGGCTATTGACTGAGTATTACTTCTGAAAAAAGAGAAGTAGCTCTAGCAATCACCCAGGATTTCTCCTTTGTCTGTGAACATCATCTCTAAAAAATGAGAGATGGATGGTGTTATCCTACCCTGAATGTTATTTTTTTCTTATATATATAGTATATATCACCTCATATTTATAGGGAACCTCCCCTTGATGAGAGGAGAGATGTGTCCCCTTTTGATGTGGTAAACCTACACATTTGGCCGACCAATCTCCCTCTATTGTGGTTGAAACAACCTACTTTGCCCATCAGTTAGTTGGTGACAAAATATTCACCCAACACTTTTGATGATCTTGCTTCTTGTGTGATATGGTGGCTTGTGCCTCTAGGTCCCTGGCCAACTAAAGTTTGCCTTGTAAGTTTTGTATCACACTCATAGCTTACTGTAGGACATCATTATGGCATGTAGGATTAGTATATGGTGCCACTTTTAGTTTTTATCACATCATGTATTTAGTACAAATTGATTCCCCATACTCCAAATACAGATCTTGGATTGATGTGGTGGGGGATTCGGTGGTAAAGCCACTTCGGATCATGTCCTACACTTTTAGTGGTTCTTTAGGGACTTGTGGCTTAGGAGCCCACTTTCATTGGATTCGTACTGCACCATAGCTACTCCTCTATCCACATCAGGCTGACCTTATGTCAACTTCTTGTATAAATCAGGGCAGTCCTCAATTGGATGTGGCCCTCGATAATACCCACATGTTGGGTGTGTGGGGCAGTCATGCTAATAGTGCTTAGTCGACCCACATTTGTAGCATGATCATGGTGGGAATCTTCCTCCACCATGTCCACCTCCTTGGCCATGTGCACATCTTTAATTCCCATAGCCCATATTATTATGGTCGTAACCCTCATTTCCTTAACCTACTTGGCCACCACCTGACATTGTTACCTATCTTTCACCTCTTTCCATTTTCTAAGACTTCTCATTAATGACCCTATAGTCCGTTGTTGAGTGTGTATAATCATCACACATCTTGCAGTATGTCATGGTGTTTACCTGGATTATGCACTATAACAGAGGACAATTTTGGGAGTCATACACTCCATGATAAACCTCATAGTTGAGAAGTAGTGCATGGATATTCTTGTATGGGAAGTTATTCTTGTTATGCCCTTATACCTCATAGTCAGTACACAATAACCCACTATGAGTGTCATGCACCTACCCAGTGATCAATTTCTTCAACTGAGAGGTCATTGATGTGATATGTGCCTCTATGAATGATCCGGGCAACAATTCGAGGTGACCATTCGGTGACAGTAATTCCTCAAATTTTGTATTGTCGATGACAGTTTTGTTCCTCGAGCCGTTATATCCTCGAGTATGTCCTCGAGCGATTATGTCCTTGAGCGTTGCATTGTTTTAATGCTGGGATGTATGTCCTTGAGCGTTGTATTGTTTTAATGTGAGCTTTGTATGGTTTTAATGCTGGGACATTAAATCATCACCCGTTAATTCCTCGAGCCACGCCATCTCCTGAGGTTGTTTTCAAAAATATGTATAAATGCATTGTAACCCGAAAGGGGATGGCAGACATCTCTTCTCAGAGATAAGCATATGTTTTATATCTGTAAATTTTTGATTCAACAAAACATCTCTTTTCAGAGATAAGCCTATATTTTCATTGCGGTTGTTAAGTAATATGACGTCTCTTCTCAGAGAATCCATTGTTATTGTGTTATTTATGTGCTACTGAAATATTCGTCAACCAGAACTTTTGAGTTTTGGATCAATGAAGGGGTTGATCCTAGTGTTGGCACTATGTATGGCCTCAACTTAGAGCACCGCTTCAAGTACTTCATAGGGTTTCATGAAGGTTTTCATGGATAGCGCTCTCCTGAATGGTACCAATAAAATGCCCAAAAACCATTGTGCATGTTGAGAGGGGTGAATGCCATAAGGAAGTTTAGAGAGAAGAGTTTTGAATCATGAATCATACAAGTGTATACTCTAGGATATCCCTTGGCTAATTTCTTTGAGCGTTGTGATGCTCTACTGCTCAAACTTAGGGATATCAAACTCTTTCAGAAAGGCTTCCTTTAGCATATCATAATCAACCATAGGCTAGTTTGGATCAAACTTTTGGTACTAGGTATAGGCGTGATCCAATATAGTAGTCATGAATAGCATTGCCTTGCACTTAGGCTGAATGACATCTCTAGTGCACCATTGTAATGCACACTTTGTTACATGCTCTATAGCATTTTCAACTTCATGATACTCAAGCAAGTGCATGGCTATCCCAAAGTAGACTTGTTGAGGAGGTGGCACAAGGTTTTGGGGTACTTGCCCTCCTTGTGTCTATATTAGGGGTGGGCCTCCGATGCCTCCACTGGTAGGCTTGTGCGTTGACCCTAACAAAATAGGCTACATTATGGAACTTGATGGCATGGCCCTGCTCATAGATGGCACTAAACCACTTCCTATGGGTTACTGCCTAGTTGGTGTAGCTGACATTCCTTACATGGGAATGTTTGCACCCATGTTCATGGCACTTGGTTTATCACCTTCTAGACTTGTTATACCATTACTCAATTCCTCGTAAGGAACCACTAACTCAATCACAAATTCTTTATCCAAAATATTGATCCTATCAAAGTCTATTTGGCTAACAAGTTCAGTTACTATTATTCTATCGTCACAAGGGGGATCCAGCATATGAGCTTGTGCTTCAGGTTCAAAGGGGATGGGTGCCTCTAGCACCTCCTCAAACACCTCATTTTATAAGAACCCAGTACATCCTACACCCATCGATGAAGTTTGATCATTTGTCTCCTCCTCTATTCATGTGCATCGTTATGTCTTAAAAGATCCTTCACCATGCCCTTGCTGCTCACTACAGGTTCTCTCAACACTTCTAGGTTCCAAATCTTTCATCATCCCTCATCTGTGTTTGTTATAGTTCATCCTTCATATCTCTCAAATGTCAAGTTGTTTCTCCTCCATGGCAACTTACCTACACTTCCCCCTTATCACCTTATGTGTTTGCTCATATGCACAAAGACTTTAGCTTTCCATTTTTATGATTTATATCTCGTAATATACCATCAGCGTCTTTAGTTCGATGTTGATCCCTCTAATGAACGTGCCCCTTGGTTCTTGAAGAAACTTGTGCTCTGCCTTTTTTGGGCATGAAAAGGTTGACATGGCAAACTCTACCATGTAGCTATTCACTGCGTCATCCCACCATTTATCCACAGCTTTTGTCCAAACTTCATCTAAGCTTTCCAGCCTCTCTACGCGCTCCTTGGTCCACTTGAGGTGATGTCCATAACTTCATATTTTATCATTAGTGTTGGCAACCAACCATCGGTATACATGCTCATGTAGCTCGCATAAGAAAACTTCATACAAAGCATCGTACAAATAGGTTTGTATCCATTTTTTCATCTCCTCTCCTTCACATGTAGGATAATTTTGTGCAAAACTATCTTCGACTTGATCTAACCAACACTCAATATATTTGAGCGAGAGTCAGAACATCTCTATGATGTACCAGTTTAGCAACAAAATTTAACACATTTCCTGGCAACGAAACCAAAATGTTGTAGTAAAGTTCATTCATGCAAGCTTTTGTGCTTAGCCAAATGCTTAGCTCCTAGTCTCAGTCATTTCTAGAGTGGAGGGGAGTTAGGCGCAAGGGTAGTAGTGTTTGGTGCACAACATTTATTCACATTGGGGAACTGACATCAGTTTCACATAAGGAGTGAACCTTATGCGCTCACTCGAATCATAACAGTGAATGGACTGGGCCCACGTTGGGCTAGTTGCATGATGGTTCAGCGTAGGTTCTGAAGGTTCTTTTCATTGACCCAAAGGGTTTCACGTGGTCCTCGGGCACTAGGTTACTCATCCAGAGTTCATAGGCAAAACCTTATTTCGTGGCATTGGTCCTATGGCACAAATCATGGGGAGGCATAGATTTGCCTACTCATCCTCTGAGGGGCGCTAGGCGTGATCTCGAGATCACGGCATAACTGATCTAACACTTAGTGCCTTCTAAACTGACCCAAGTCATTTAATGGCATGAGACCACAATTAGTAACGGGGTTAATACCTTCACTTTTCAACATAACATAAAAATGTAAACATAATACCAAAAAAAACTAACAAGTGCTAAAATTTCCACAACATACACAGAGGAAAACGTTTCCTTCAACATTCATACATTAATTGATATTCTAATTACACGTCAATCATTACATAGAGACCTTGCGCTCCCTAATTCTACTTATGTCATGGGCTCACAAATGAGCTTGGTTATACATTCAACTATTATCCCTTTAAGGACTCTAAGGCTCAAGGCGGTTTTCTATTTCGCGAGAGCTTCACTGCCAAAACTCTCTATTTCTCTTTTGAGCGGGTTCTTTCTCCTTAAATAGGCGATCGATGTCTTTTCTCCAAGTTGGAATGGCACGTGCCAAGTGATGAGCTGGTGCAAGCCTACTGGCTCCACCACGCTCTCTAGGATGGATGGGCACATGTCGTATACCGAGCTGTCACTTGGAGTCGTTATCCCACCTGATCCACTCCTTTCACCTCCGTGCTTCTCGAGCCATCAAGTACAAAATGAGGTAAGTATGCTCCTAGAATCGTGGCACCATGCAACTGCCTGCCAACTTAGTGCAGGATTTTTTGGGGACTCGTCCAGCTAGCACCAAAATATACAAAAAGGGGTAGCAACTCCTACGGAGAGGTTGCCTCATGCTGAAGTTTGCCAAGGTGGTGCGGCTCAAGCACTTGTTACCAAAAAGGGGGCCCAATAAACAACTATATTGGACTATTTGTCAAGTTCATACCCAACACCTATGTCCTCTCATAGAGATGGAGATGGCACCTCTCACAGACCAATTAATGTATTGTACACATTACGTAGCCTATAATAATTATAACCATATATTCCCCACTTTAGAGACTTTAGTTGATGTCCATGACATAAAGAAGATATTAAAAACTAAATTTCAATAACTAGCCCCATCAAAGTTAGCTTTGGGTACCCTGGATCTACAATATTAAGCTAATTCTACATCCCAAAACTATAATCAAAATGTCCTAAACTAAGACTATAATAATAATTAAAGAGGATTAGGGGACAAGGCCAAAGAGGTTATAGGGGATACTATGGTAGAGAACTACCAAGGTGGAAGAGGATATAATTAGAACTATAATCAAGGGTATAATTAGGAGCGACAAACATTTATTTGTTACAATTTTAGTAAGGTGGGACATATTAGATGGAATTGTGAAGAAATTGTCGAGCCAAAATGCAGATTTTGCCATAAGGGGGATCATGATTATTTTTCATGTCCTAAAGCCACCTAAGTTTATAATAATGGTGGCACAAAATCCAAACAAATAGATGAATCTCCACCCACAAAAGTGGCTAAGCACGTAAGAAAATTAGTAAAAGGTAGGGTACAAAAGGATGGTGCAACGAAATTTAGAAGAGAGCAGAGTAAGGGAGTTATTCCAAAATAATTTCAATGGTAGAAAAAATTAAACAATGCTAGGAGGCAATAAAATAACAAAACAAGAGGGCATGGAGTAAGGCCCTCCATATAATGAATACTGATTCCTAGCTACGAGTTTCAATAACCCCCTAGAGTGGGATGAAAACCAGAAAGGGAAAAGAGATTATTACTGATTCAAGTACTGAATCAGACACAGGAGGAGACAAACCAGATATTTACAAACAGATAGAATAGTATGTAAGAGCTGAAAAATAATAACAAAGAAACAAGAGAAGGATGAGCTTAAGCTAACGTATTTCGAGGAAGACGAGGTTGTAAATCTCAAAAGCATAATAAATTGATTAAAAAAACTATATTTACTAACTAAACTCACTCAGCTCTATAAATATTAGAACAAGTAACAACGAAAGCCTAGAGTACAAAGAGCGGGGAAAAAGGAAAAGAAAAGAAAAATCCTTCTACACAAACTGCAAATGGAAAAATACGACCATTCTAATCAATATTGAAATTAATGGCAAAGAAATCAATAAGATATTGTTAGATCTTGGTGTGGACATAAATGTATTAACACAAAGCACTTGGGAGTCATTAGGGAAATTAAAGTTACAACTAGCTGCTTATGACATTGCGATAACCGACAGTACTCCACGCTCACCCATTGGGAATCTACACAACATTGAGTTTTTAATGTAGATTTCATGGGAATAAAGAAGTGGGTAGACTTTGAAGTGATCGAAATGTATGATGCAAGGTACCTTGCACTACTAAAATTAGAATGGTTTGTGGACTATAATGAATCCTTAGATTCCAAAGAAAAATAAATAACATTTCAAGGGAAAGAAAAGTAAGTCCACCTACCAATAGAAGTAGAGATGGTAGGGTAGCTACATGGTCGAAAGAATTATAGTTGGAAAATGAAGATAGTGAGTTCAGTGATCTCATAAGTATATACATTCTCAAAAAAAAATTACAAAAATAAAAGATGATCCAAAATATACATTCTCAAAAAAAAATTACAAAAATAAAGGATGACCCAGAACCAAGTGATGAGGGATAACTGTTAATAGAGACGGAGGAAGTAATGTCCTAAGGGGATAAGGTTGAAGCATGCATGCATTATGAACCAGAAACATTGATGCATAATGTATGTTCTATGCAAAAAAATATTGCGAAAAGGTAAAATAATTGAATCACTCAATAATATTTACCGGAGAAGAATAGGGCTTACCGCATCGAAAGGGTATCACATAATAAATTACCCAAGTTTATTAGTATTGGGCTTGTTGAGGACTATTTAAAATAAATGATCAAGGTGTTTTTCCAAGAAGAAATACGGTTAAAATAAATCGATGACAGACTCACGATTCCAATTGAAAGATTGTGGGAGACACATAAATCCACAATACATAGTTGGAAAAACTTTGCGGTATTACTCAAATCTAGGTTTATAAGATCCGAGAGTTTCTTTCTAGAGACAAGGACTTATATAGGGAAAACATATCCCAAATTGCATATAGATAACTCTCAAAATTATGGCTAGCACGTGGAGAAATTGACAAATAGGCATGGGTACGCTTCTTATAATGGACATTGGAAGCCTACCCACAAGCCTCATATATGCAATTAGGAGATATGGAAAGGAACTAATTGGAGGGAGGACATATATATAATTTAACTTTTGGAATTTGGATACAAGAATTTATGAAAAATCAAGACATCTATATTTATGGATGATTCCATTGCAAAACAATAGTTCTCGAGAATTAAGGAAGATAATAATAAGGAAGAAAGTATGAGTAATTGGGAGTAGATTGACAACATCACAAGTGATTTGCCAAGATTTTGACATGAAAAGAAAAAATGAAAGAAACTAAAAATATAGCATACTATAGAAATATAAAAAAACAAGAAGATGATGAAGAAAATCCTAAAAATATAAAAAATTGAGATTGAGGAAGGGGAGAGATAGCTCCAAGATATCACAGAGGATAAAATGTTATTTTTACCAATTGCTAAAAATTAGAGAAGAAAATATAGCCATGGAGGGGAATCCCAAGATAGCTAAAGTGGGCAATTATTAGGTGCAAAAGGAAGAAGAAAATATGCTCGAATTACTTAGAGAATTTGAATATTTATTCACAAGGTTGTTTATAGAGTTAAAAGGGATTAAAGAGGAAGTGGGCACCATGAAAATTCAGTTGAGAGATGATGTTAAGCCACTGTGAAAAAAAAACATAGTGGTTAAACTTGAATGTAACAGAAAATGTCAACATAGAATTAGATAAAATGTTAGTAGGCAGAATTATAATTCTGGTGGACAATATCGAATGGATAAGCCCCATGACGATACAAAATAAGAAGACTGGTGAAATAAGGAATTGTGTTGATTACCGCAAGTTAAATAAGGCATGTTTACATGAGACATTCCACACACCATTTATAAAGGAGATATTAGAAAGTGTGGTAGGAAGATAAATATATTATGTCACCGATGGTTTCTCTAGATATCATCAAGATATGATTGCACAAAAAGATAGATTGAAGACCACCTTTACCACATAATGGAAATCATTTATGTATACAATGATGCCTTTCAAACTAAAGAATGCACCAATTATACTTGGCAGCATAATGGTGAAAGAATTTCGAGAGTTTATAAATGATTTTTGGGAAACATATGACTGGATGATTTATGGATTAATAAAGGACCATATTTAGGCATTAAGATCGATGTTTCAGAGTGGTAGACAATTGAATATCTCTTTAAACCTCAATAAGTGCATTTTCACAATCATGTTTGGAACATTGTTAGGACACATAATATGTAAGGAAGGGTTGATGGTAGACCCACTCAAGACAACCATCATTATAAATTTATCACTGTCAAAAACTCAAAAAATATGTCAAAAAAATATTAGGCTATACTAGCTATCACTACATATTTATAAGAAATCGCATAGCCATAAGTGCACCAATAGAGGAGCTTTTGAAGAAGTGACATAACCAACCATTGGAATGGTGAAAATCATGTCAAGAATCATTCGATATGCACTGAAGAATAAGATAAAAAATGCCCCCATATTAATATTTCCTGACTGTAAAGTTTCATTATATGTTCATGTGAATGCTTGAGGGACTACAATAGGGGCAATATTAGCCCAACCTCGTAAAAATATTGACCATACAATTTCATTTTCTAGTAGGAAGTTGGTTAAACCAAAGCATAATTACTCAAAAATAGAGAGATAATCATTGGCTATGGTATATGTAGTACAAAATTTTTGGCACTGCTTATTGGAAACCTCCTCGACTTTCTTCATTGACCATGAGCCACTTATATATTTAATTAATATACCGATGATTCAACGGAGAATTTTTTGTTGGCTCATGTTTTTTCAGGAGTTTGATTTTAAGATTGTAGTGAAGCCCACTAAATCAAAAAATGGCCCTGATTATTTATCAAGGATCACAACAAGAGAAGATGTAGGATTGATTGATGATAAGTTTCCCAGAGGTCAGCTCTTTCGCATGGAAGCAATTCCCAAAGATATGGAAAGGATTGCATAATTTTTGTCCAGTGGAGAGTTTCCATAAGGATATGATAAATGAAGAAGAAGAGGATAATGATTCAAGCATTTTCGTTTATGCTCATTAAAGGAACATTATACAAGAAAGGATGGGATTAAATATTACGAAGAGTAACATTATCGCACGAGAGAAGCAATATTTTGTGGGAAACTCATGGAATGGTGGGAGGACAAAACTCTAGGGAAGACACTGGGAAGAAGATATTATTGGCTAGGTTATGGTGGCCAACACTCTTTAAGGATGCACATCAATATACAATAAATTATGATATATGTCAAAGGATGGGCAAACCAAATGCAAGAGACGAGATACCTCTCTGCCTAATCTTAGTGTTAGCACCATTAAAAAAAGTGGGCAATTAACTTCATAGGCCCCATCAAACCTACGACAAGAAGAAGTAATGTTAGGTTCATGATCACTAAATAGAATACCTCATGAGATGGGTAGAAGCCATACCCACAAAATATTGTACAACAAATAATGTGGCAAAATTTCTATATGAAAACATAATTACAAGTTTTGGGTGCCCAATCAACATTACAAGTGACCAAGGGAAGCACTTTGTTAATAATACAATTGAGGAGTTGTCAAAACACTTTCTAATTCACTATAACAAAATCACACCATACCATCCACAAGCAAATGGTATAGTAGACATGCCTTTAATAAAGTTTTCGAAAATGTACTAACTAAAGCATGCAATATAGAGATAGGTGATTGGGACACAAAGATACCAACAATGCTTTGGGCTTACTACACCACATACAAGTGGTTGACAAAGTACTGTCCCTTTCAATTAGTATATGGACTGGAAGTAATGGTCCCTATGGAATATATATACTACCTAGTTCAAGGATTTCCTTAATATTCAGGATGAATGAGCGAGATTCAATCCAAAATATATTGACAGAGTTGGAAACATTGGATGAAAACATATTCTTAGCCTCCTATAACCAAACTCGGGAAAAAGGTGCCAAAAGGCTTGACACAACAGAAATATCAAAACCAAAGAGTTCAAAGTTGGGGATAAAGTCTTGTTAGATGATAGCAAGTATAAAACGTTGGACAACTTGAAATTTAGATAGCTAGGAACATATATAGTTGGAGAAATACTAGGATAAGGGGTGATTTAGTTAATAACACTTGAGGGAATTAAGAAGCAGGGGTTTTTGAATGGTGCAAGGTTGAAGTTATACACTATAGGTGACTATGGTGAATTTCGATAAAACATGTGAATAAGAAAGAAGAGGTGATGCTATCCTTCCAGTCGGGTGAGTTGACTCTGGTTACTATAATCTCCAATACTAAATGTCTAAGTCTCTGGTTGATCGTGTTACTTCCTCCAATAAATATACATTGTTTTACCAACCAAATAAGTGAAGTGAGGATATTGTGATATCTTGCACCAAATGTCTAAGTCTATAGATGTTGATCATGTCAACTTCCTTAACAAATATATATTAGAATTTTAAGAAATAAAAGAATTCAGAAAAGATATAAAATTGAAAAAAATAAAATAAAAATATATTAGCAATCAACGAAAATGGGAAACGATGGTGCGGAAGCAAAACTTTCTATATGAAGAGAAGAAAATTTATGATAACGAAAGAAAAACTTGCAATTCATAAAGAAATATAGTGACATGAGTCGGGCTAAATAAATGTTGAGTTGGTTTGCACAAAGTGATGTATAAAGTGGAATAATTGACAGTCGAAAGGTGGATGGCATGAAAATAGACATAGTGGGAAACATCTGTCTGGGTAGTGACATGGCATGGATAAACTTGTAATAAATTGGCGAAAAAACATCTGTCTGGGTAGTGACAGGTTGTAAGCGATGAACAAATTCAGAAGCAAAAATTCAAGAAACATTCGATGAAATCTGAAATGCCGGACCCAACAATGGACTTTTATAAGGTTCCCATACTTGTGACTCATGCTACTGATATCTATCGCTACATTAGGTCTACTCTGGCAGAGATGGACCAAATGACTCTGGAGGAAGAGCAAACTGCCATGAAGGAGATGAATGCTCAGATGAATCAAATGAGTACAAGGGGCCCTATAAGGCGATTGGAAAGATGAAATTAGATGTTTGGATTGAGTTTCCATATTTTGGGCTACAGACAGGTGCCACCGAGTGGCTGTTGAGTCGAGTGCATGGAGATATAATATATCTCGATAAACCTTAAAAACTTTCAATAGGCTAGATTAATTCGCTACCACAAGGAGCTTACTAATCGCATTTGACATGGTCAAAGCTGGATACAATATGACCTGGCGACCACCTTGTACGAAGAACTAACGGAGAATCTTACTAAAATTAAGAAAGGCAAACACAATTTCTGTTATGAATCATTGTTATTAGTACTTGCAATGTATTTCACAAACACAATTCCATGACAAGGGAGGCTCAGGGTATCGTAATAATGAAACAAACATCTGTAGTTTACGAGGCCGCCAATTTTTAAAATGGGAAGGGAGAATTAGGCAAATGGTGGAGGTAAGATAACAGAAAATTAGACCAGATTGTAAGGAAATACTACACCGAGGTCCAATTTCTCGTGGATGCAGACAATCTTTTTATTAATGCCTTTGTTAAGAAAATGAATCCCATCCCACCTCTACCATATAAGGTTATGGATGAGCAAGTAGAGAGTTATTGTTGGAGCTCGGAATTTGCCTGTAGATCTTGTAGTCAGGATTTTCATGAGGGATGCAGAGATTGGTTCACATCATTTGGAGCAAGAGGAAGAAGAAGGGCCTTCCACAAGTCGGATACCATCAACTTATATTGTAAGAAATGAGAAACGAAGAAACGTGATCCTAATAGTAACGTGACGAAAAACGTCTTTATAAAAAGTTGCACATAAGAAACAGATTTTTTATATATACATTTTTTTAATAATTTTTAATATAAAATTAAATATTTTTAATTTAATTATACAAATAGATATCCTATAATTACAACTAGATACAACATAATATAATAATTTATTTAATATTTAACATAATTTAAATAAATATATGTAAGATATGTGTGGTAGTGATTTTATGTATTTAACATAGATTTTTACTAAGATTTAATTTTAATATTTAAATATAAATTTATAATAGTCAAATTTTAATTTTAAAAAAAAAATATTTAATTAAATTTTAATTTTTTTATTAAAAAAATAATATATTAATATAAAGCTAAATGTTTTAATTATATATATATTATTCCGAATTTGAAAGTTTAAATTTGATGGTCAAACTTAGGTATCATGAATTATGACGGTTATTTGTTTAACATTATTTTTTAAATATTAACATAAATTGTTAAAATATATATATATATATATATAAATAAATAATTATTATAATCTTTTATAGTTTTTGAAGTCTACTTATAATTTTATACTTCATTTAATATAATTTTTAAAAAAAATTAATTGTATACATTTTTAAAAAAAAATTATCTTTATTAATTAATCAATAATTTTAAATTATAAACTATATTTGATAATAAAGTTATAAAATATTAAATAAACTTTATTTGGTAATACAATTCTAAAATATTAATAATCCTCTTCGAAACATGGCACCGTTTAACTTCATAAATATTTATTTCAGCACTCACGGTAATTTTAAAGTAATTTTTTCACTGTAATGGGACTGTTCACACTGTCTGAGCATTGCAGTTCTAAAGAAACGGAAAATTGCCGTTAAAAAAAGGGTTGCCATCACGTTTCCGTTTCTTCCCGATTTAATGTGAAACGAGCCTCTCCCATCACGTTTCTTACAACAAGGCCATCAACACAGGGGGCTCAAGATACTTCCCCATCTCAGCTTGGCACCTGCAAATCTTCTAGGTTTCATAAGAAACCAGTGAGTCTGGAGGCACTAGAAGAGGAAGTGAAGAAGAGGAGGAAAATATAGATACTTTTGTGGTCAGAGATTCAACCATTGGGGAGGAGTTTAGGGTAGAGGAGATGGCATAAAAAGGGGACTCATCCTTATTCTTTGAGGATGAAAGACACTACAGATCCCTCCACTAAGAAAAAAAGAAAATTTCCATAGTGGAGGAAAGAGAAGATTCACCTACCACTTCACTAGCCACAAGACATACCTTGTTGAAAATGAGCAAAGGAAAAAGAAGTATAAGCCCTTCCCCACAGCTAGTCCATACATAGAATAAATCAAAAACAGGGAAAACAAAAGGGTAAGAAGTCCAACATTGTGAGCTACTCTGGGTTAGATACCTCAGGAGAAGGAGAGTCTATAGAGATTGACATAGAGGAAGAAGAAATAGATATTACATATGTCCCTAATATGAATACCTTGTTGGGAATGTGTCACATAAATGGAGGAACATGCAAGGTTGGATATTTATACAAGAAAGGATACCACAAGGAGACATAGGGTAGTAAGAGCTATTTTGGGCCATGTAGACATTAGACTGTATGAGTTGGATGATGTTATTAAGGGATTACCATAATACCTACAGTATGTACTCATCCATACTAAGAAAAAAAGTAAGGAAGCTTAGGTCACAATAGAAAAATTCCACAAAGAGGCCCTCAAGAAAAGTAATGTAGATCTGGAATGTCTCCTGCAGATCAAGAGAGACTCAGCTTAAAACCAAAAAAATGATTGATTTAGTTGCAGAGGCTCTTGAAAGCAGCATCAATTAGAAATTGAAGTTTTTTAAAATATAAAATAAATAAATCATTGTCCATTAAAAAAAAAACTTGCAGCCAAATATAGGAAATATGCATAACTAGAAGAAATACAAAATAACCAAAACAAAATTACTTTTTCAAATTATTTGAATCATTATCAATGATAATAAAGTTTAAATACAATGTATTTATTGAATTGCATGTGAACATATTTTTATAAAAATAAATAAAATATTTTAAATTAATCTAAATAATAAAAATAAAATAACTTGCAGAAATATAATCTAAAATTATTTCCAGCCTTTCTAAAGCTTTATTGTTCTAAAAATAGATGAATTGATAGTTAAATCAATTACATGATTTTCTGCATGAATGAAGTTGTTGTAGAACTAATATTCAATAGTAATTAGCCAACATTTCCCCCCTTGATGTTGAGTGAACTAACAATTTGATCTTGAAGTTTCAAACACTGAACTTTTACAACAACTTTAGTAAAGATATCTGTAACATGTTCCTATGTGTTTATATACTTCAATTCTATATCTTTCTTCTGAACCAAATCATGAATAAATTAGTACTTCAAAATCTTGTGGTTGTTATACACAAAATTCCTCTTCTAAGTACCCATTCAAAAAGGCACTTTTCACATCCATGTGATGAATTCTCCATTTATTTTGAGCTGCTAGTGAAATCATGATTTTAATAGTCTCTTGTCTTACTACTGGTGTAAATGTCTCTTCATAATATATCCCATACCTATGTGTGAAGCCCGTAGAAACTAACCTTGCCTTGTGTTTTTCAACACTTCCATCCCTATTGTACTTAGTCTTGTAGACCCATTTAGTACCAATATTTTTATTTTCATATGAAAGCTCTACAAGCTTCCAAGAATCATTCATGTGAATAAAATCTATCTCTTCTTGCATTTCCTGCACCCAAACATCACTAGTACATGCATCTTCAAAACATGATGGTTCAAAATCAGCTTGTGTAATTAAAGCATAATTTATTGTCTCACCTCTTGGACATTCTTCATGTGATTGGTTTCTTGTACGCTGATAAATTTAACTCAAAATTTTTACATTACTTGAATAAATAGGACTTGAAGTTGGAGCTATGCTTGGAATACATGTTGTAGATGAGGGGCTATTTAATGGACTTGTATTTAAAACTAAAATTGTGACTGAAGTACTAATGGGCTGCTCATTAGTAATATCATCATTGTTACCATAAATAAAAATAGATTTAGACTTCTCAATATTGTCTTTATCTTAATCATGACCATACACTCCCCCTTCGTCAAAAATAACATATCTTGACATAATTACACTATTAGTGAAATGATTATAAAGCTTATAAGCTTTGCTTTGTTCACCATACCCAATAAAAAATAGAAGACTTCTTTGGATCTAATTTCTTCCTTTTTTGATCATCTACATGAATATAGGATAAATAACTAAAAAATTTGAAATATTTGACATTAGGCTTCTTTTCAGACCATGCTTCATATGGAGTCCTCTTTTCAAGTGCACTAGTGGGACTTTGATTTAGAATATATACTGTCATGGCAGCTACATCACCCTAAAAAGAGTTATTCAATCCCTTTGTTTGTAACATGTTCCTTGTCATTTCAACCATTCTATGTTTCTTCCTTTCAGCCACACCATTCTCTTGAGGGGCGTAAGCAGTTGTGAGTTGCCTTTTGATGCCATTTAAATCACAATAATTCATAAAATATTTTGAAAAAAATTCACCTCCATGATCAATCCTTAAACACTTTATTTTTTAACCACTTTCATTCTCTACTAGGGATTTAAATCTCTTAAATGTATCAAATGCTTCACTTTTTTTCTTCAAAAAATAAACCCAATAATTTTTTGAATAATAATCAATAAATGTAATGAAATATAATGACTTACCCAAACTTTTTGTTTGCATAGGACCAAAAATATCAAAGTGAACTAATTGAAGTGGATGATAAACCCTCCATACACTACCTTTTGGAAACTTTTCTCTTGCATGTTTGAATTTAACACATCTTTCACAAACTTCCTTATGCTCTTCAACATTTGGAAAACTATAAACTAATTCTTGTGATATTAGTAACTTTAAACATTGAAAATTCAAGTGTCTATATCTGAGATGTCATAACCAATTTTTATCTTCATATACCATATTTGCAAGGTTGTTACTATGCTCTCCAAACTTCAATGAGAACATCCTATTATTAGACATAGGTTCAATTGTAACAACCTTATTTCCTTGATTCTTGTCATAAATCATACATTGACTATTATCAAAAACCACCTTATATTTCTTTTCACATAACTATCCAACACTCAAAAAATTATGTTTCAACTTTGGGGTTTAATAAATATCATTGATACTTTTCTTACCTTCTACAGTTTTCACCTGCATAGTTCCTTTTGATACAACCTCCAAAGATTTATCATCACCAAGTTTTATATTGGTTTTGAAACCTCTATCCATTGTAGAAAATAATGCATTATTCCCTGACATGTGATTAGAACACCCTGAATCTAGATACCAAACCTCACTAGGATTATTTTTAACTTTGTCATATGAAATGAATAAATTTCATAGAGAATCATCCTCATTAGCATAATTAACACTTCTATGTTCATTTCTTGCTTTTAATCTACATTCCCAATCAAAGTGACCATACCTGTGATAGTAATAGCATTGGATATTTTTCTTATCAAATCTACCTCTACTTCTTCCTCTTGCAATTGAACCACTTCTTCCTCTGTATCATTTTTAATAAATATATTATCTTGAATAATTGTAATTCATTTCTTTATCATGTCCTTGATTTATTTTGATATTGTCTTTTCTTTGTATATGGCTATTTTTATTGCTAGTACTTGTACCTTCTTTCTTTGTGATTTTTAATTTTGAGGCAAATGCCTTCTCATCACTTTCATTTAATGTGTCTCTTAGTCTTTTTTTGTGGGACACAAGAGATCTAACCAAGTGATAAAACTCAAGAGTAGTCAAATCTTTATTTTCTTCAATAATTATGGCAACATGATTCCACCTTAGTGTTAGAGACCTTAACACCTTTTTAACAACAACCTCTTTGTTCAATATTTCTCCAAGTGTAGATATCTTGTTGACTACATCCTTTAATCTTACAAATAAATCACCCACACTTTCATCCTCTTGCATCTTCAAAATTTCCCTTCAATGTTTGCAATCTAACCACTTTGACTTGCTCACTACCTTGGTAAGCTTCTTGTAGAGTCTTCTATGCAACCTTGGTTGTCTTTGCACCTGTCATTCTTGGAAATAATCTCTTATATAGATCTTTCTAAATATAAAATAAATTTGGTGAGTTCTTCTTCTTAGCTTCCTTCTTGGCTTGCCTATCATTAGCTGGAATAGTGGCCCAATCAACTGGTTCATTATAACTAGTTTCTATAATCTCTCATAAGTCTTTTTCTATCAAAAGAGTCATCATCTTGATGCTCCAATAATTATAATCATTTCCACTAAATTATGGAATATGAATATTGTTATAGTTTGACATGATCAATTATTAGAAAGATATAAAACAAAAAAAAACTACCAAAACCTTGCTCTTATACCAATTGAATATTTTTTAAATATAAAAAAATAAATCACTATCTAGAAAATAAAAGACTCGCAGCCAAATATATGTAATATGCATAACCAAAAGAAGTATAGAATAACCAAAACAAAATTAATTATTCAATTTACTCAAATCATTCTCAATGATAATAAAGTTTAAATACAATGTATTTATTGAATTGCATGTAAACATGCTTTTCTAAAAATAAATAAAATATTTTAAATTAATTTAAATAATAAAAATAAAATAACATGCATGAAATATAATCTAAAATTATTTCTAACCTTTCTAAAGTTTTATTTTTCTAAAAATAGATGAACTTATAGTTAAATCAATTGCATGATTTTTTGCTTGAATGAAATTGTTGTAGAACTAAGACTCAATAGCAATTAACCAGTAGAAAAAGCCAAGGAGCTTGTAGAGGCTATAATAGGGCAACACAAGAATCTTGAATAAGAGCTTGTAGAGGAGAAAATAAAAATTTAGGATATTTTAGATTTTAAAACATGACAAACCAAAAAAAATGACTGATTTAGTTGCAGAGGATCTTGAAAACAACATCAATTAGAAGAATCCAAGGAGCTTGTAGAGGCTATAATTCAACAACACAAATAGCTTGAACAAGAGCTTATGGAGGAGAAAAGAAAAAATTAGGATATTTTAGATTCTGAAACATAACAAGCCAAATGAATGTTATAAAAATAAAAGGTGGAAAATGAGAAGGTAAAAATAAAAAAAGTAGAGCAGGCTTTGTAGGAGAAGCAAAAATAGGAGGAATGCATAAATAAAAGCACAACAAGAAAAAGAAGAAAAAGAAAGGAGGGAAAAGGAGGCAAAAGTAAAATAAGATAAAAAGAAGATGGTCAAGGAAAAAAGGAGGGAAAATGATGAACAACAAAAAAAATTACAAGTGGAATAGGAAAAATACTCAACAACTATCAAGCAAAAGGAGTAAGAGTCTAAGCACAGACAAGCACAAGACAAACTTAAGGATGCCGACATAGGGATGGGATCTGGATATGATAAAATCACAAAGCACACTACTATGCTTATCATACCATAGATAAGAAGCAAGGTTTGGATGGTCCATGGAAGTTCAAGGACCCTAATTGATCCCATTTCCAAATTAAAAGTTGACCTCAATAAGCATAAGCATCAAACATCAACCATTATAGTCCCATCTATCTTCTTCATCTGGTAGTAGGAGGGAAAATTGGGGTATGTTTAGATAATGTAACTCCAATAAAGAAGGAATTGGTAGGATAAGCACTCATACAAATTGTTTGGGTTGACTAGATGACATGGTGCATCAACCTAGAGGATGGAATCAAGAAAAGTCTATCTACCTTAACCACCATGCATTTTCAGTATGATCTAGACACTAAACTCCCACTTAAGCAACCACTGGTAGACACCGTTAAGAACTTCATTATCCATTTAGATACATTGATGAATACCATTATGCTCACATCTAAGATTAGAAAGGAATATCAGGAGTTACTAGGGCCACTTAGAGGAGAAAATTTGGCCAAACGTATTGAGTATAAGGCATAAATAGTGAAGATAAAATAAAAATTAGAGGATTCATCAACCTATTTTGATTTCTCATTAAGTTGGACTCTATGGACAAAAGCAAAGGAGGAGGAGTTAGAGAAGATTGAACAACAATTATGTATTGCTTACACTAGCTTTGGATCTCAATGACTACCTTCAAATGTAGAGTGGGATAAAATGCTCACATTGTAGGAGAAATATCAACTGAAACAAGTTGATCTAGTTTCCATTTATGAAGATATGGAGGATTATGGGGCATACTTGAATCTCCAAATGGAAAAGATCGAGATCCGGCTCAAACTCCATGCTATATATTTGGATATTTTGGAGTAATTCATAGCTCCCATAGATATCATTCTATCAACAAAGGAAAATCATACCGTTGAACATAGGATTACAGAGGCATAGAAGGTCTTGGATGATTGCGAATTTTTTTCCAAGGATATGATGTGTAAGTATGAGAAGCATTTGCCCAAGGAAGGGGGCTCTACTTAGTAAATGCCACCAATTTTGTTAACCTAGGCAAATTGGAGAACATTTTTGGACTTATCAACACATTTGAGTTGGCTTGAGGATGAGCCAAAATAATTAAATCTAGGAAAATGTTGGCAAGAATCTCTATTAGCTAAAGGACAAACCATAGATTCCACATAGTTGATCCCATTACCACAACTACATAACATTCTCTAGGTTGATTGAACAAAAGATTCTACCAACTGGGCATTGTGGAAAGAAATATACCCTTGCAAAAGAAAAGGATGATCTAATTGAAGAAAATACGTGTTTCACATAGAGATGACCATTGAATTGAGTTATATTGTGCTGGTATTTATACTGTAATTTTTAAATAGTTAGAATATAAAATAATATAAAATAACATAGAAGAGATAAGTGTAATACAAAGAATTACAAAGAGTTAAATAGTAGTGAAACTGTATGATCTTTCAAGGTGGTATAGATTAAAGAATGAACACATTTTGTATTTGGCGGTTATTATAATATATGAATAAAATGAGTTAGAGTGGGAAATATCTTGTGTTATGTGTACTATGTAAACGCTCTAGTTATCTTAGTCTTACTTAAATTTTTGTGATTACTAAGCATTATTAACCGTGTGCAACATTACTCCAAATAAAGTTAATTCACATTAAACATAAAACCATTTGTCGCTTACCACTTCAGATTTTATATCAACACTTCAAACAAAAATCACACTCCTATACTCTACCTCCTAGAATAGGGCATTAGTACACAGGGCATTATAATAAGGTATTATACTAGTACAATAATGTATAAAATCAAAAGACCATTTGTACATAGAGCATTATACTAGTACAATCAAGTATAAATTCAATGGAGTGTTTCAATAGAATCTACATTGAAGTTTAACCAACATGATTCATAATCTGAATGTACATACATGGTTAGTGAATAGACCAAGGGTCAAAATTCCAAACATTCAAATTCCTTTACAATATAAAGCTAGAATACAAATATATAGAGTTCAAATTCAGTTATATGTAACTAATCCAAAAATTATTATGCATTGAATTTGTATGTGTTCACGGAATTATAGTTAGTATATCCTAATTCCATAAACTATTCAATAAAATATATGTTGAATGAATTATTGTGCCCTGACTAATCATTAATTCCTTCAAACAATCAACAATACCGTCAACATAAAACAAACCTAAATATATTACACTAACCAAACCAATATGCCCTTTTGACATGCTAAACTGATATTATGCTGAAGTGTTGGAGATTAAACAATGCAAACAATGCAATTCATTGTATCTAACCAAGCTGTACAATCAAATGCCTCCTTGGAGATGCTCCTAAAGTACATGCTTCTAAAATTGGGGAATGATGAATGGATTTTTGCACAGGTCGAAAAGGAATAGTGAAATGGCAAATGAGAATTCGTATAGTATTTGAACAGGGGAAAGGTGCACAAGTAACAAGTCTGCATTCAATGGATATTAACATTTAATTTTCAACTAACATTTAGCTTAACCCTATTGTTTGACTTAATCGTTATCATTTACTTTAACCATTATTGTTTGCATTAACCATTGTTGTTTGTCGTAACATGTTGTTAATAAATGTTAACCTAACCATGAGCACTAGACATTAACCGATTTGGTGCCCCCTGATACGTCAATCTGAAATGTGAACACACCAACTAGTTAAGGCACTCCCTTATTTACAGTGTGGTATCTAGTAGCTTATTGTACCATGCATATTTTTTTTGATGTGTGTATATATACATTTAATCTCCAGATAAATCACCTTGGTTTTGTCATATGTGCCCCCACCTCCTTCCATAGGCCAAAATGAAAGCCATTTATACCTGTAAAGTCTGCTTATTGCGGATGGCAATTACTGGTTTTTTAAAGACATTCTTGACCTGTCTTATAAGTGTTTGGCGTCATTTCTAAACTTGTACACATTCTGAAGCTAATAAATTTGTACACAAGATATCATATTTAATATCAATGAGTTTATAATGCAAAGCTAAATTTTCATGAGAAATAGGCCATGTGGTTAAAGGAGAAGATGTGAATGGAATATAGTTATTTTTATAAAAAAATGCCTTATTTGAAAGAGTAGCAGTGGGTTGAGATCGAAAATTATACCTTATTCTACTGTTAACTTTTGATTTCTTAAAACGGAAAAATAGGCTTTGCTTCTGTCATCATGTAAATATTTATATGAAACTGTGTATAATTATTCAGTGCATATACGCAACTTCCATGAAACCAATAGAAAATTTGTGTTATAACAATTCTTCAGCTGCACCATTTGTACGCATGCTTTTAATCTCAAACTATTTTGTTGTCACTGAATTTACCGAAGAAGGTAGCTTTTGTAACCAACAACTAATTTTTTTTTTAAAATGTTGGTTGCCTTTTAAAGGATTGTAATGTAATTAAATTCTTTTCTCCCTCCTCGGATGCCATTTTAGCTGGCTCCAACTTATTTATTAGGACAAGGATGGCATCTCTAGATCCGTAGACGAATCTAGGCCACCTTCTTGCTACTAAAACGTTTTCGATGTAAATATTATCACGTAACTACCTCTATATTTATTTTCATTTTTTTTAATTATAATTTTTAAAGTTTTAAAAACTTTTAATTTTTATATTGTTTTCTTGATTAATTTTGTAAAAATTAATCAGTTACTATGTTTTCAAAATATATTTCAAAACTAACACCAAAAAAAACTATTTATCATTTAATAAACATCTAACCAATTAATTTAATATTAAATAAACTCATTGGTCAATTAACGTTCTAGCTAAGCTTATTGTGAAGGTGTCTGGGCTTGGATCCTGTTTTAAAAACTATTAAATTAAATAAATTCTTTACTTCTTTCATATGCATATTGATATCCAGAAGGTGGTGTTGACAGGGATCAGGGGGCTCAAACCCGGAGTGGCAAGGTGGTAGGCTCCCAACATTACTACTACACCCCAATCCATGGCCTACTAATAAATTAAACTAATGATTTATATTTTCAAAAATTTAATCATTTTTAATTTAATTTAAAAAATATTAATTTATTTATAATCTAAATGATGTCGAAGAATGATGAAGCATTTCCTACGAGAAAAGAAACTAATTAATAAGCTATTTAATATGCATATGGCATTAAAAGAAAAGGAGATGTCATAAAAACCATGGCAGGAGAGATTTTTACTTTCTAAATTTAAAATATTTCTGCTCAGCCATGAAGATGCCACACACACCATTTCTAGCAGGGCAGAGTGAAAATATGTAAAGGATGATTTCTATAACAATCCATGTATATCTCTAAAACTAATTTTCTTAATTTAGAAGAGTTTAATATAGAAGGAAAATCTATAAATTTATATTAATAAAAGTTACAATTTTAGGCACCCAAAGAAGTCAACATACATTCTAACAAGCTTTGACACGGAGCTGAAAAAATCAATGGCCTTGGACATTATTTATGATTTAATTTATTGTAAATATATATAATTAATAAATGAATATGGTTTAACGAGTTTGGCATTTGAAACAAAGGAACTGAAATAAAAATTAATTATTATTAATTAGTCATAGGCATTAACAAAAGAAGAGGTATAAGTTTCCCTGAAAAATTGGTTCAAAAATTAACAGTGTGTAAACGTTTAAACAATATATTTTTTAATTTATAAAATATTAAATTTATTTAATTTTAGAGGAGAATTAAGCATATAAATTTTTAAAAACTAAAGTCCCTTTCATCAAAAGGCATTCTATTTTTCCAACATTTCATAGAGAAAAAATAAGGCAAAGATTACCTACTTTAATATAGATCTCTAATCACTCTCGGGACGATATAGGTGTTGACCATTTTTTTGGTCTTGCAGGGCAAGAAATGGGCACCCCGCTTTTTTGCAAAAGGCCTTTAGCCCATGCTGCTGACCAAATCCACCCCTTAGCTCAATTTGGGAAAATGTCCTTTGTCACCACTGTGAAGCCTTCCCCATGAAGGAAAAAAAAAAACCCAAATGTTCTCATTGGTTGATTTTTCCAGTGTATTTCGGGTTTTCTGTAAATTGGGTTTTTCAAATGTTTTTACTTGTTTAATTGATTATAAATTAAGTCAGTTGAAAAACTCGATTTGGTCTCCACAGTGTAAATCGGGTTTTTCAAACGACTTTACTTACCAAAATTTTATAAGTAGAGTCGGTTGAAAAATTTGATTTGGTTTCCACAGTGTAAATCGGGTTTTCTCGATAACTTTATTTATGAAAATGAAATAAGTAAAATCACCCCAAAAATCCGATTTGGTCTTGATAGTGCAAATCAGGTTTTCTCGATGACTTTACTTACGAAAATGAAATAAGTAAAGTCACCCTGAAAACCCGATTTGGTCTTGATAGTGCAAATTGGGTTTTGTTGATAACTTTATTTATGAAAATGAAATAAGTAAAGTCGCCCCGAAACCCTGATTTGGTCTCTACAGTGCAAATTGGGTTTTCTTGACGACTTTACTTATTTCATTTTCATAAATAAAGTCCCCTCGAAACCCAAATTCGGTCTTGACAATGCAAATCGGGTTTTCCAAGTGACTTTACTTATTTATTTTTATAAGTTGAAGTCGATGGAAAACCCAAAGCAAGTAAGTAGGAGGGAGAAACCAGATTTGGTCTTCCAATGTTTTTCGGGTTTGTCAAGGTGCTTTACCTATTTCATTTTATGAGTTGAAGCAGTTCAAGACTCTGATTTGGTCTTCGAAAAAAGGGTCTTCTGCATTTTCTTCGGAGGGCACTTGTCGGCAAGAGGTCTCAGCAAATTTTTTCGAATGATTCTTATCAACTTTGCCTAGGGGTAGTTTTGTCTTCTCCGAAGGACATTTTCGTTGCTGAAAGGTCGTTTTCAAAAAAGCCGATAGGCATTTTTGAGAAAGCCGAAAAATATTTCAACTAAAAAAGGAGCAAGCAAATTCATTGAGCGAATTGTGTCGGATAAATTCTCTGAAACAATTCCCCGAAAGCCCATATTCAAAAGTCTAAGGAAAGAGAAAGCAAATTTGTTCGGGCGAATTGTTTCAGACAAATTGTCCGAAACAATTCACCGAAAGCCCAAAAACAGAAAGCCCGCAGTAATTGATGAGGGGAATTCCCGCGGACTTTTGTCCACGGGAAAATGAAAAACAGGAGCCCGAAAGGGGAAAAGAGATAGCGAAAACATGATAAATAAAAAAGCAAAGAACAGACGGCCTTAAGAAAGCCCAGAACTCGCTGACACGACACGACTAAGTCAGAGGAAAACAGATCTCAAGGATGAATCAGATAGAGACAAGTGGCACAGGCTCCTCACTAAGGAAATCAAATGCGTCTAGGTGGAATAGTAGCTACTGAAAACCAATAAAGAGATTGGTTTTTGACTTATTGAGTAGCAAGCCCGTGGTTTTTACGCCGTGCCATTAATGAGTAATGAGTTTTATCCAAGAAATTGAATAAAATGCAGTCAGCTACAACAACTTGGGAATAGCCTTTGTCAGTTGCTGGAAAGAGCTTAAATGCCACTGGAGCTCAAGGATGGGAAAGCGGCGGTCTTGGACAGTTGGCAGCCTGGTTTTCAGATGTTATCTGGGAGAAACGGCAGCAGTATGGTCGTCCATCCTTGCAAAGAGTTTGACTCTAGCATGGGTCTCCATCTCAGGGCTTTTTAGTCACCATGTTTCCTAAGGCTATATATATGTAGTTTCTAAAAGGAAGGGGATCTCTCTCAGCTTGTATGGCAAAGCCTTGCAGAAATTTACCTTGAATATAAGACAAAGTGTTTTTACCTCTATTCAAGTTTGCAGTGAGCATGTGTCTATGGTGTTAGTCTTGTGTAAAGTTTAGTTTTCTTCTATGCTTTCATATGTTAATCTTAGCATATCTAGTGCATTGTGATTCCTCTTTTGCAGGGCAATAGGAAGTGCATGTTGTCAATCAGACTTTGCACCCTTGTGAAGGTAGTTTTAAGCCTTCACAGTCTACTGAAACATGGAAATAGTCATAGGTTATGGGTGACCTAATAAGTGGATTGAATCTCTTTATTATAAGGTCTAACTCCCTTTAATGTATCAATAAGGATCTTTACTCTATGCTACGAATTGCCATGGAAAAGGGAAAAAAGAAAATTAAAGGGAAATCCTACCTAATGATGGTGATAAACCTGAATGTTGATTATCCACTCTACTTGGAGTCCTCAAACACTTATCAAATAAAGGAAAAGGTTGAATCTTTAATCCCAATTGACTATTATGCATAAGTATTTCATGAAAAGGTCTTATCAAATGATGAAACTTGAGCAAAAACGATGGGGAAAGGTCTGATTCAAGACACTAACAGCCACCTACATTCACTATAGCTTCAACAAAAGATATGAAAAACATAGAACATGCCTGCATAACATAATCAACTAGTAACTAAGTAAGGAGCAGAACTTGCTAAGGAAGAGAAATCTATCACATATGCAAATTGTTGACTGAAAATACACTATACCAGTCTAAAAATAGTCCTATTAATCTGAAAAGGTTACACAACTCAACTTTTGGCAGAATCTAGTCTTACCAAGAGAGGGATATAAATCAAGGCTAAAAAGCCAAGTTAAATAGAAAAGTACATGAGCAAGCGAAAATAGGCACTAGAAATAGAAGAGGAGTTAACTCTAATTAGCTACAACTATAACAAGATCTATAAATAAACTTTGTCTTTGCATGAGAGATCTTTGGCACTTGAAATAGATGGTGAACTCATGTTGGTTTCTCTTAGCATGCATGGAATCTTTGTTGCACTTCCCAACATTTAAGCTTCTATTGTTCTCCATGTAAACACATCTTCCACTTTTAGAACTGAAAGTATCTTGCTTGAAGTGGTTACAGTTGGATGTGTTTAGTCTTGTTTGCATGTTATAGAATGCATTTTTCTACATGTTCAGTCTATTTTCTGTCTCAGTCTATAATTCTAGCACAATCTATTTGTAGTTTCTAGTCATGCTTAGTTTTGGTTATGTTCATGTCTTCTCATTTTTTTGTACATTTCTTGTTCTCTGCAGATTTTGTATTTTGCTATGGGCAATTTATCTTCTCCTTTCTGCCTGTCACTTCCACCTTTGGCCTTGAACTTTTGGGCTTTTACTATTTGATCCTTCGAACAATTGGTTCGAAGGAATTCCTTCGAACAATTTTTTTGAAGGAATAATTTCCTTCTTGGTTCAACTTTCTCTCGAAGGGCACATGCCCTTCGGGGTTTTTCAAAATGTCCCTATCTTTGCTCTGACTGCCCTCTGCAAGGGTCTCCTATGCTTGAAACTACCCTTCAAGCTTCTTGCAACAATCCACATCATCCTCCTAGTGCCCTCTACAACGGTCATTTTCCATCACACTTGCCCTTCGAGTTTCTTGTTTTGGTCCACTTACCCTTCAAACTTTTGCAATTGACGCGACAAATTCTCTAAGTGCCCTCCAAAAAATTCAGGTGTCCTCTACGAAGGTATCTAGACCCTTTCAGGCTTCCAAAAGCCAACAACTTATAAAAATTTTCAAGTAAAGCTCCTTTGCAAACTTGGTATGCACTGTGCAGACCCTTTCGAGATTTCAAAAGTCATCTACTTCAGGTTCTTGTTTGCCTTTAACTTATAGAACTTTACAAGCAAGGTCTTTCAACAAACTTGATTAGCATTGTAGACCCTTTCGGGCTTTTGAAGGGCTTTAACTTATAAAACTTTACAAGCAAAGTCTTTTAATAAACCCAATTAGCATTGTAGACCCTTTCGGGCTTTCCAATGCCAATAACTTTGGGTTTTGTATTACTTCCAACTTATAAAAACCTTTATAAGTAATGAGGTTGTGCAAACTTGATTACTTCTACGTAGATCATTTTGGGCTTCTGGGTGTCTTCTGCTTTGGTTTCTTGATTGCTTTCAACTTATAAAAGGAATATAAGTAAAGTCTCTGTATAAACCCAAAGTATTTCACCCTGGAGAACCTGATTACAACTGTATAGACCCATTCGGACTTACCAATGTCTTATACTTATAAAAATTTACAAGCAAAGTTGGTTGATAACTCTGATTAGGTCATCTGCCTGCACAAACCCGATTACTTCTGCAAGAGCTCAAAATGGACAATGCTTTGATAAGGATCATTTGTACCTACACAAAAGTGATTGTATCTAGACTTTTCAAGGGTTAAGACCTAGTTTTCAAAACAAACTGACATGATGGGCAAAGTTTCAAATGATAAGGGTGACAATTTGACCTGTGGGGGGCAAAACTGTCAACATTCTTGGTGACTCAGCTGGGAAGCATGCCTACTATGCTTAAGGACCAGATCATAAACATTATTCTTGGGCTCACACCATGACTTAAAATGGATACATAACTGCTTATACAACCTTGCTTTTGAAATAAAAATAACCTTTAGATTCCAAAACAAAAGAGAAACACACAAAGCAAGGAAAACTAACTAACAAAGCAAGTGTGAAAATATCACTTATTTGGGATAAAACAAACTAAACTAATGTGTTGGAACAACACTTGGAGGGAAACAAAATAACATAAGACTGTATACAAGGAACTCTGCTTTTTAATAGTAATGTTTCAGATGTATCCCATTGATCGGGATTGGGAGTTCTTTGTCATCCATCTTTTTAAGTTGGAAGGCATTATGGGATTTGCAGCTGGAAATTATGTATGGGCCAGTCCAAAGAGAATCAAATTTTGTGTGCCTTCTTGGTTTTATTTTTTCATCATCCCACTTGAGGACCAAATCTCCTTCTTTGAAACTTTGTGAAGAAGCCCCCTTGTCAAAGGATCTCTTCACCTGTGCTTGATGAATCTCCATGGCTACCATGGACTGATTTCTTGTTTCTTCTAGCTCCATAATCTCAGCATACTTGACTTCTATGGGATCATTCTCCAACAACTCAAGCTGATGCATTAGATCTAAAGCTGTAAATTCAAGAGAAATAGGTAACCTTGCTTCCTTACCATATACCAACTTGTATGGAGAGATGGCTACTGATCTTTTGTAGGTGATTCTATCAGCCCATAGAGATGACTTTAACTTGAGATGCCATGACCTTTGGTTGTCTTTAATGGTCCTTCGTATAATATTTAATAAGTTCTTGTTTGTAGATTCAACAACGCCATTATCTTGTCGATAGTAATTAGATGAAGTACTGAGAAAAAAGCTATGTTTGACAACCCATTGACTGATCCTAGTCCCCACAAAAGCCATTATAATATCAAAAATAATGGTTGAAGGAACCCCGAATCTAATAATTAAGTCTTCATAGAAATCAAGGACATTGGGTTTGTTTGCTTCCTTTAAGGCTATTGCTTCCGTCCAACATGTTAATATGTAGCAGTTAGGATCCACTTATGCCCATAACTTGAAGGAGGATTTATGAGGCCAATGAAGTCTAATCCCCATTGGACAAAGGGCTGATCTACCACAATTGGTTGAAGAGGCAAGGTCGCAAGTCTTACTTTTCTTACAAACATAGCACATTGTTTGCACTTCCTAACTCATGCATGTCAATCACCAAAAATATTAGGCTAATAGTACCCACCTCTCATGATCTTAAGGGTTGTTATTGTATAAAAGTGTCCTCCACCATGTCCATCATGGAATTCCTCAAACAATCTTTGAGTTTGGCTTGGCTTTACACACCTCAATAATATGCCATTGATATCCTTCTTAAATAAAACACCATTAATAAGCAAGAAAATAATTGATTGAAACCTAAAATACCTTCTCTTTGAAGCACTTAAATGAGGGGGATAGATACTACCTTTGAAATAGCTTACCAAGTCCTAAAACTAGTTAGAAGGTAAAGCATGTCCATCTGCAACTTCTTCATCATTTGATACAAGAACAACCTCACTAGGCTCTTGTAAGTCTTGAGCTAGATGTTGACAAAGCCCTTTACCTCTAACCAACATTGTGACCTTAATTTATATGTCATACTCCATTACTTTAGCAATCCATCCAGCCCTCTTCTCATTTATGTCCCTGTTCAAAAGGGACTCTTTGACACTTGGATGAGAAACCATCAGTTGTATCTTATTGTTAGACAACAAGTACCTAAATGTCTTAAGATACCTTATGACTAAAAGTACATGCTTTTCAAAAAAATAATACCTCATTTCATACTCCTCCAAGCCTTTACTAAAGAAGGCTATTGGTTGCTCCAAAGCTTCATGATTTTGCTGCATGAGAATTTCTGAAATGGTGTCCATGTTAGCATAAGTGTATAAGATGAAATCCTTCATGAAATATAGATTTATGAGTATAGGGGCACTAGCTATGGATTTCTTGATGTCCTCAAAACTTCTTATCCCTTCCTTAGGCCAACTGAAACTATGATTCTTCTTTAGCATGGATGTAAGTGGCTTAGCTAGAATGGCCAAATCAGAAATGTATCTCCTTATGAAGTTAATTTTCCCAATGAAACTTTGCAAAGCCTTTTTATTCTTAGGCAAGGAGAGTGCAAGAACAGATTTTATTCTTTCAAGATCAATGCTTAAGCTATACTTTTAAACCACATGTCCAAGGAGTTTACCTTCATGAATTGAAAAGACGCACTTTTTGGGATTCAAAGATATCCCAAATTGCCTAGACTTTTTGAAGAGTTGTCTAAGATGAACCATGTGATCACCTGTATTCTTTAAAAATACTATAATATCATCCAAATAGACAAGTACAAACCTATTAAGAAGGCCCTCAAACACAATATTCATTGCTCTTTGAAAATTTTCTCTAGCATTAGATAAACCAAAAGGCATCTTTCTATATGCAAACATTCCTCACTTGGTTGTGAAGGTTGTCTTAAACTAGTCTTCCTCTTTGACTAAAATTTGGTTGTAGCCACCATATCCATCCAGAAAATAGAATATTTCTGAACCTACAATAAGCTATAAAATTTGTTCCATTGATGGCAATGGATAGTGGTCTTTTAGTGAAGCCTTTTTCAAGTCACGAAACACAACACACAATCTGATCTCACCATTCTTCTTTCATATTGGAACAAGATTTGATACCCAATTCGATTGTTTGATTGGAAAAATTATAGTTGATTCTATAAGCTTGTGAAGTTTAGCACTCATAAAGGCTTAAGCTTAGGATTAATGGGCCTTTGTTTTTGTCTTATCAGCTTAGTTTTAGCCTCTAGCTCAATGGTGTGTTGAGCCAAACTTGGGTCAAATACTTTAAGATCACTATATTTCCAAGGAAAAACATCAACAAAGCTTGTGCACAACTCAATGAAAGATTCTCTTTGTGAAGGAGTACATACATTGCCCAACTTTAAGACCTTATCAGCTGTAATCTCTACAATGGTGTAGTGCTCTTCTTTTGTCAATAAGGATGCCTTCTCCTTTCTTAACTCATCATCACTACTGAAGATGTTATCAAGCGTGACCAATCTTTTGGGCAATTTATTTGTCTTCAGCTGCACAAATTGATCACCATACTACTACAAGTACTTTGACTAGTTTTTTAAAAGAAAACTCAGCCTCTTCCTATAAGAATATTACAATTTGATTGTCATCTTCAAACAATTGCCAATTTTCATTATTATTTGGGATATAAGGCCTCAAAACCACCTTTAGTGTGACTAATTTTTTTTGCTTTACACATCAGATGGGATACTAAACTATTCTCTAACTACAGCCAATCTATATGCATGTTTATTTTGATCTTTTGGCACTACCTAAATGTTAAAATCATGAAAATCCTCAATTAAATCCCATAGTCTATGTTTGTAAGACCTAAGCAATGAATTATTTCATGCATTATAACCTCTCACTTGGTGAACAACAAGCTCGCTATCACCAAAAACTTGCAGGGTATTAACTTTCATCTTCCTAGCCCATTGCAAATAGTGAACTAGCGCCTCATACTCTACAACATTGTTTGAACAACCAAACTGAAATGTAATTGAAGATAAATACCTTTGATTAGTTGGAGAAACCAACATCATTCTTGCTCTAGTGCCATGTTTATTTATTGATCCATCAAAGAATAATTGCCACAAATCATCACTTGAGTCATCATCCTTAAACATGGCTAGAATTGGTGCATCATTTTCATGTAGGCAATACACGCCAAGTCCTTCTTCCTTGATCAATTTATAAGGATCATGATCATGTAAAGTAGAATCCCACTCATCAATAAATAAATCTAGAACTCCATCTAAAGGTGATCCATTATCTACTACGCTAGTATCCATTACTTCATCCAAAATAACGTAATTTACATTCACAACACTTGGAGTGTATGGCTCCATATGGAAACGTGCAAGAGGTTCAGAATGGATTGTTACCTTAGTTCCATAAATGGTTCTAGAAATAAAGTAAGTCTAATCAGCTAATAAGTATCCTCTAATCTTTGAAGTGAAGTCTCTTGAAAGGCACATAGTGAAACAAGGAGGCAAGTCTACCACGACAACATCCTACTAGATAGTGACATTGGGGCAAGCATGTAATGTTAGTTTTAGATCTTTGATTATGCCTACCATATTTATTGGTGAACCATCCAATTGAAATAACCCCTTTGTGTTTGGCTCATAAACCAAGCCAAGCTTGTCTGTAATTTGTTTAGGCATAACTGTGCTACTAGCTCCACTATCCACCATACAATTATGAACCAAAGTATCATTCACCATCAAGAAAAGATAGAAAGGAGAGGATTTATGTGACTTTACCTCAGATTTTTTCACCTTTTTCATCTTATTTACCCAATGCTCTTGTTGTTTAGTTGGCTGATCTGAATCGGTCAAGACCACACCTTCTTTCTCAACTAGTTTTAGAGTCACTCTAAGAGCTGAAAGCTCTTGGATGAGTATATCACTTTGTCCTAGGATAGTAAGATCATTCCACATGATAATACTAATATTAGACTTCTTCATTTGATCAACAATACTAAATTTAGAACCACCAACCTTTGGCTGCAACTTTAGAAGGCCTGACTGCTCATGAACTAGAGGTGTTTGATGGATTGTACTAACCTCAATATTTTGATTTTTTTGAGTTGAAGGGGCTGCCAATTGTTATTTTGTACTTATATAAATAGTAATAGGAGTACTTGAATCATTTTCCACCTCTTGAACCTCATCAACGGCTCTTCTTCTAACTCTAGTAATAGTTGTAACTTGACCACCTAAATTGTTAGTTTCAAAACCATGAGAGAAAGCAATATAATCGTTCACTTGCCAATTAACATTAACAACATTAATCTACCCTTGAGTTTGCTGAGTCTCTCCTTGTGATGTAAAATATTGTATCTTGGTATTAATTTTCTTGAAAAATAAAACTTTTCTTGTGTAATTTATGGCGTTGTGATATTCTGAGATACCAAGGACTGGTTTTGAACATCATTGAGGTTTGAAGGCTGCCACCCTGAATCTTGCATCATGTTATTTTGAGATAGGGTTGGAACAATGGATTTTGAAGTGGAAGGAGGATTAGGTTCAAGGGAAACACATGGATTCAATGTAGTTAAGGCTCCTTGTGTTTGATAAGGTGGTTTATTCTCTCTAAAACCTTGATAAGGAGGTCTTTGGTCTTTGAAAGATTGATATGTAGTCTGATTTTGTTGTTGGTAGGGCTTATTAGTTTGATATTGCTACCTATTTAGTTGCACTAATTCATTTCTAAAGGATTGTAACAAGATTTTTAACTCACCAATTTCACTAACTTGAATAGTAGGGACTATAATTTGAGCTTGAGGTGAGGTAATAGGGACCAAAGATGGGGTTTGAGGAGGTAGTATGGATATTATTTTGAGAAATATGGGCATTGGAGGTCTAGGAGCAAGATTACCAGCCTATATCAAACTATTTTCTGCCCTTATTGCAACCTCATAAGCATCTGGCAAAGTATTCCCACCCATTGACTAAATCATCACACTTATGTCTGAGTTAAGACCTTTCAAACAATATATAAAAGCATATTCGAGAGATGGTCTAATCAACACTGGTATTCTAGTCCATGTATTTTGAAATCTAAAATTAAAATCAGACATGAATTCATGAGGGGCTTATGTTATGGCAGTCAATTTTTTAACCAAAGATTAATGATCAGATTTGTCTTCAAATTGTTGGACTAGGGCTGCACCTAATTCATCCCATGTAGAAATAGAATTGAGCAGTAAGTTTATATACCATTACAATGCTTTTACCTTGAATGAAGCAACAAGCAATCTAATAGCAACATTGTCTTCTTCAACATTATGGACTGAACAGAGGTTAGACATGTCTTGGATATGCTCAAAAGGTGTAGTTTGGTTTTCTCTAGAGAAGAAAGGGATGCTTTTGAGGGCAAACACTGGAATATCATCATTTTGGGTTAAATTTAGAGGGATTCCTATATTGAATGGAGAAAATACTTGATTTCTAACAACCATTTGGGTAATGGAGAGTGTAGTGATTAAAGCAGTAGGATGAGAAGGAGACAAATATTTCTTTTTAGGATAAGGACTTTTACTTCTAAACCTTGATGCCTTATAAGAAGAGGAAGGTAATTCAATGAAATCAAAAGGAATACCTTTTATTGTTGATCTTGTAGTAACCTTTCACATGAAATAACTATTGGAGTGATGTTATGAATCTCTATAAATGCTTCTCCTCAGCTCTAAACTTCTTCATATCAAAAGGACTTCTTTTTGGGTCCCACCGAGCATGCCAAAAAATAATGTCAATCAAACCTTGCACCCTTGTGAAGGTAATTTTAAGCCTTCATAGTTTGTTGAAACATATAAACAATCCTATGTTGTGGGTGACCTACTAAGTGGATTGAATCTCTAGATTATAAGGGCTAGCTCCCTTCAATGTATCAATAAGGATCTCTACTCTATGTTGCGGACTGCCATGGAAAAGGGAAGAAAGAAACGTAAAGGGAAATCCTACTTAATGATGGTGATACACCTGAATGTTTATTATCCCCTCTACTTGGAGTCCTCAAACACTTATCAAATAAAGGAAAAGGTTGAATCTTTAATCCTAATTGACTATTATGCATAAGTATTTCATGAAAAGGTCTTATCAAATGATGAAACTTGAGAAAAAATGATGGGAAAAGGTCTGATTCAAGACACTAACAGCCACCTACATTCACTATAGCTTCATCAAAATACATGGAAAACACAACATGACCTGCATAACATAATCAACTAGTAACTAGGTAAGTAGCAAAACTTGCTAAGGAAGAGAAATCTATCACATATGCAAATTGTTGACTGAAAATACACTATACTGGCACTTGGAATCTGAAAATAGTCCTATTAATCTAAAAAGGTTACACAACTCAAATTTTGGTAGAGTCTAGTCTAACCAAGAGAGGGATACAAATCAAGGCTAAAAAGCCAAGTTAAATAAAAAGGTACATGAGCAAGCCAAAAGAGGCACTGAAAATAGAAGAGGAGTTAACTCTAATTAGCTACAGCTGCAACAAAATCTAAAAATAAACTTTGTCTTTGCATGAGAGATATTTGGCACTTGAAATAAATGGTGAACTCACATTGGATACTCCTAGCATGTATGGAATCTTTGCTACATTTCCCAATGTTTAAGCTTCTATTTTTCTCCATGTAAACACATCTTCCACTTTTAGAATTGAAAGTCTCTTGCTTGAAGTGGTTATAGCTGGATGCATTTAGTCTTGTTTGCATGTTGTAGAACACATTTTTTTGTATGTTCAGTCTATAATTCTGGCATAGTCTATTTATAGTTTCTGGTCATGCTTATTTTTGGTTATGTTCATGTCTTCTAGTTTTTTCTATGGCTTTATTGTTCTCTGTGGATTCTATATTTTATTGTTGGTAATTTGTCTTCTCCTTTATGCTTGTCACTTCCACCTTCAGCCTTATACTTTTGAGCTTTTTCTATTTGATCCTTCGAATAATTTGTCTAAAGGAATTCCTTCAGAAAAATTATCTAAAGGAATAGTTTCCTTCTTGGTTCAAAATTATCCCAAAGGGCACATGCCCTTCAAGTCTTTTCAAAACATCCCTATCTTTGCTCTAACTTCCCTCTGTAAGGGTCTTCTACGCTTGAAACTACCTTTTGGGCTTCTTGTGATGGTCCATGCCATCCTCCAAGTGCCCTTTACAAGGGTTGTTTTCCATTGCACTTTCCCTTCAGGTTTCTCACTTTGGTCCACTTACCCTTCAAACTTTTTCAAATGACCCTACAAATTCTCCAAGTGCCCTCTGAAATAACTTGGGTGTCCTTTGTGGGTATCTAGACCCTTTCGGGCTTCCATAAGCCAACAACATATAAAATTTTTCAAGTAAATCTCCTATGCAAACTCGATATGCACTGTGAAGACCCTTTTGGGATTTTAAAAGTCATCTACTTCAAGTTCTTGTCTACCTTTAAATTATAAAACTTTAGAAGCAAAGTCTTTTAACAAACCTAATTAGCACTGTAGACCCTTTTGAGCTTTCAAAGGGCTTTAACTTATAAAAATTTACAAGCAAAATCTTTTAACAAACTCAATTAACACTGTAGACCCTTTTGGGATTTCGAAGGGTTTTAACTTATAAGACTTTACAAGAAAAGTCTTTTAACAAACCTGATTAGCACTGTAGACCCTTTCAGGCTTTCGAAGGGCTTTAACTTATAAAACTTTACAAGCAAAGTCTTTTAACAAACCTGATTGGAAATGTAGACCCTTTCGAGATTTCTAATGCTAATAACTTTAGGTTTCATATTACTTACAACTTATAAAAAACTTTATAAGTAATATGATTGTGTAAACCTAATTACTTCTACGTAGACTATTTCAATCTTTTGGATGTCTTTTGCTTCAATTTCTTGATTGATTCCAACTTATAAAATGAATATAAGTAAAGTTTCTATATAAACCCAAAGTCTTTCACCCTAGAGATCCTGATTACAACTATATAGACCCATTCAGACTTACCAATGTCTTCTACTTATTAAAATTTACAAGCAAAGTTGGTTGATAACTCTGATTAAGTCATCTACATGCACAAACCTGATTTATTCTACAAGAGCTAGAAATGAACCATGCTTTTATAAGGATCATTTGTACCTGCATAAAAGTGATTATATCTAGACTTTTCAAGGGTTAAGACCTAATTTTCAAGACAAACTAACATGATGGGAAAAGTTTTGAATCATAAGGGTGACAATTTGACCTATGGGGGTCAAATTTTCAACAGTGCCCAAAAATAATATAGGTGTAAGTGAACAGGCTATCCAATAGTGCATTTTAGGACACCATGTAGTTCTTCTTCCCTGTACTTCCCCAAGACCCCCTGTTGAAACACTGATGCAAGAAAGGATTTTTATTTTGAATATGTGTCATTTTGTCTTTGGCTTTACGTGTATGTTTAGAGCTTGAGTAGACCAACATCTTTGGTATATCAACACATAGCATAGGTCTGATTTCTATCTTTTCTCTCCCTTTTCCTTCCCCAGTTGTTAGTAGTAGGAAGACCAGGGCCAAAAAGGTGGATCAAGGGGAGCTAATCCCTAATATAGAGATTCATCTCTCCAAATTACAGCCCACATCAAGAGAGATGTCTCCATTTTACTACATGGATGAAGAGAGCTGAGTCTCCCTTCAAAGGGTGCAAATCCAAGCATCAATAATTTTTGGCATGCCCGGTGGGAAATGTTTTATGTCCTACAAGTTGTTCAAGATTGGTGCTAGTCTTGACCTTGTTAAGAATCTAAAGGAAGTAGCCTACATTCAACCCCTAATGACTCCATCCAAGAATTAAGTCTCTGGTTGATGACCAGTCCTCCATCCCATGCTAAAGGTCATAATAAGGTCTATAGATAAAAGCACACCCTTTGAGTTTGAGTAGCTATCTCCATATTCTTCCAAAAGGTTCTAGTTTGTAACTACTCATCCTTATAAGGGGAGATTAGTGAGTAAATCTCCCAGGCTTGTGTTACTTACCTATCTAAATATTCATATTATTTTACCTCTACACCCAAAAATGGCTATGAATCAACCTTTTGTATGCTTCACTAGGTCTTCTCCCCTAAATCTTGCTCATTATGACCAAATTCCAAGGACAACCCTCAAGAGTGTTCCATCTTTTAGTGGATATGGCCCAATCACTATTGTTGAGCACATCAGAAATATAACAAACCTTTGTAACATCCATAATGTTACCCAAGAAAATATGGATATTAGGTTACTAGCCTTATCTTTCAAAGGGAAAGTTTTGGACTGGTATGGGACCCTACCTATATATTTAGTTGGCTCATGGGATGAATTAGGGACCCTTTTGACAAACAAATTTGGGGAAAAAAGTGACCACTTGTCTCTAGCTGAGCAATTGACCACCATAAAAAGATCCCCACATGAGTTTATGTAGGATTTTAACACTAGGTTCCAAAAATTTTGGGATAAAATCCCAATTCTTTTGAGGACAACCCCAAGTTATGCATTCCTATACTATTTGAAGGCCTTGAATAATGACATTATTGTCATGATATAGTCTATGGGTGGAAACACTCTACCTGATACCTATGAGATAGCCATAACTACTAAAAATACTCTTGTTTAAGTAGGAAAGATAGATCCTAGACCTCTTATGCCATTATTCCCTGATTTGTAGCCTCCGGTCTAGCCTACTTTACCCATTCTAGCTCCTTTGCCTAGTCAAGAAAAACTGGCTACTACCCCTACAAATGACCTTTATGAGGTTAAGAGCCTATTACAAAGTGTTACTAATGATTTAGTTACCCTCAAAAGACAACAAGATCAAAATTATAGGCCAAATCAAACCTACACATAGTTTAGGCATGCAAATAGGCCTCCTTTCCAAAACAACAACCAAGGGAAAGGTCAAATTACCCATGTCAAGCCCTATCAAAGCTATAATCCAAATTCTCCCTCATCCTCTAAAGCCCTTGTCCCCACTCAACATAATTTAGTCCATGAGTAGCCCAATTATCCATCCTTTGAACATGGCCAAGAGCAGATTGCTTATGCCAATGAAGTGCAGAATCAGAGCATGACTACACAAGGGGATCAAACATATCAATTCCCAAATTTTTAGATGACAACGTAATTTGGAATGGACAATAAACATATTTAGTCTGGTTCTACCCTCATAAATCATTTGGAGGGAGAGTTCTGTGCCATCAATTATGTGGGGGGCATAAGTAATCAAAATGTTGGTATTACATCCAATATTAGGTCCAAAAGGAGGGTTGTTAATGAAGCTCAATGAACTACTCAAGAAACTATTATGGCTCCCACATCCAATCAAATGGGGAGTGTATGTAATGTAGCTCCAAAATAATAATAAAATTAAAAGTTTCCAAGATTTAGGCCAATTGTTGTAGCTTCAGCTTCACAAGTTGCACCACAAGTTACCAATGTTCTCAAAAAAATCCCAAAGTAGGTAATCTTTCCATCAATATAGTAGACCAAATGAAGAGGTTGCATATGAACATCTCATTGTGGGACTCTTTAGCATTATCAGGGTAGAAAGATATACTACAATAGGAATTACATGGGCTAGGTGAGCAAGATGGCCCAACTAGGAATGATAATGTGTTTGTAGTGATTGGGACTCCACCTATAGCTGGTCAACTGAAGAAGGATGAGAAGATTCCTCCCTTCTATCTATCTCTAATTATTGGTGATTTCCTAGTCCATAATTTCACTATAGATAGTGGAGTAAGTACTTCAGTTATGCCTAAATGTATAGCTGACAAGCTAGGCATCAAGTATGAACAAATGACTAAAGGAGTCTTATAATTAGATGGAAACAAGCCAAGACCTGGGGAGTAGTAAAAGGTTTGAATTTGACTCTTCATGCTTGCCCAAATTTCTCAATTTATCATGATGTGGTGGTAGTAGATGTTCCTCCTTACTTTTCCCTTTGCTTGTCAAGGGACTTTACATCCAATATAGGCAGATATTTGGCATCCAACTGGTCATACATGGTTTTTAGGACAAAATATGGAACTAAGGTGAAGATTGAGGCATAACCCATTCACAGGGATCACCTAGAGCCATACTCACCTAAGGTGGCAAGTGTGAACTATGCTATCATTGATGAAAAAGAGCTTCATGTTGATCAATCTCCATCATCTTCCCTTGGAGGAGTTGATGACTTGCTTCTAGATGAGTGGGGAAATGACAACTTTGAGCATGATCCTTACAAGTTCATTGAGGAATCTAGTTTTGGAGTCTATTTCATGTATGAAAATGACTCTTTCATGCCAAATTTGATGAAGACAAATGAAGATGACTATGGTTTGTGGTAGCTATTCTTTGACGGATCCAAAAGCAATGTGGGAGCAGATGGTGGAGCAATGTTGGTTTCACCCTTTAAGGAAAAATACTTCTCAACATTCAAGTTTTAGTTCTCCTGCACTTGCAACATAGCTAAGTATGAGGACCTCATTCATGGCCTAGAATGGGCAAGGAAGAGAGGAATCAAGGAGTTGTAAGTGTATGGGGATAATGAGCTCATTGTGAACTAGGTAAGAGGGTAGAATTTGACCAAGAACTCCTTTCTCAAGTTCAACAAGCATAGGGTGTGGGACCTTATGGAAAACTTCGTTGCTTTCAACATCACCTCTATTCTAAGAGAGGAAAACAAACATGTTCATAGGCTAGTAACATTTGGTGCTCAATTTGATGTCCCAAGGGGGGATAAGGCAATGCAAGGATCAACATCATCTAAAGGTGATTGTGAGGCTCTCCATACTAGATAATGTCACAAATTGGCAAGTGTTTGAAAGTGATAAAAAAATCACTTTTTTTACAAAAATAAGATGAGTTTTCCTCCAAAAATCAGTCTAAGCTACAACAACAATAAGATGGGTAGATTGTCTAGCTGAAGTCCAACAAGCTCCCCAAGGGCTTAGTGACTCTTGAGAGCATATTAAATGAAGATGACCAAATCAAGAAGGAGAAGGCAATCATGTCAAATAAGAAAGAAAACTATGAAAGGGTAAAGATATTTAAGGATAAGCTGCTTGCAGTTGGGAAGGTGTGTACTAGTGAAGAAAAACATGCTTTCATTAAATTGTGTCAAGAGTTTTTTGATGTTTTTGCATGGGAGTATGGTAACTTGAAGGGTTTCAACCCAAGTTCGGCCCAACACACCATTAAGATGGAAGAGAAAAGGCAAAGGCCAATCAACCCCAAGATTGAGCCTCTCATGAGGAAGGAACTCACCAAGCTAATTGAATCCAGGATCATTTTTCCCATCAAGCACTCTTCTTGGTTGGCCAATTTAGTCCATGTTAGGAAGAAGAATGGGGAGGTCAGGTTGTGCATGGACTTTAGGGACTTGAATAGAGTTTCATTAAAGGATCATTACCCCCTTCCTTCCATGGCATAAATTTTATAAATGGTGACATGTAGCGAGAGGTTCTCTCTCCTAGATAGTTACTTTGGTTAAAATCAAATTCTAGTGCAAGAATGTAATCAATACAATACAACCTTCACCACCAAATGGGGCACATATGCCTATCAGAAGATGCCATTTGGATTGTCAAATGCTGGAGCTACTTTCCAATGTGCTATGGATATGGCCTTCTAAGGATTGATCAATGACATTGTTTTGGTTTATCTTGATGATGTGATAGTCTTCTCCAAGGAAACAAAAGAGCACTTGTAACACCTGAGGCTAAATTTTGAAAGGTGTAGAGAATTTGGGATCTCTCTAAACACAACTAAATGTGTGTTTGTTGTTCATGAAGGCAAGATCTTGGGCCATGTTATTTTTAGGGAAAGTATGTCCATTGATCCATAAAGAGTGAATTCCATCTTGGCATTGTCTTTACCTAAGCATAAGAAGGGCCTACAAAGTTTCTTTGGCAAGATAAATTTCATTAGGAGGTTTATTCCTAACTTTGCTGACCTTGTCAAACCTCTAACCTCCGTGCTAAGGAAAGATGAGACATTCACTTGGATAACAAGGAGAAAATAAAGCTTTGAAGGAATCAAGCAAGCCATTGCTCAAGCTCCTACTCTTGCAAGTCTAAACATCTCTAAAGATTCCAACTTGTACCACTTTGGAAATGAGGAGGTAATATTTTTTATGCTTACCCAATCAAATAATGATAATTTAAAATAGCCTATTGCCTTTTTTAGTCAAGGTTTATAAGGCTATAAAAATAGATATACATATGTTGAGAAGCAGGTGCTTTCAGTCATAAGAAGTTTGAAGAAATTCAGACATATGTTGTTTAGTAACAAGGTTCACATTATAGTGCCTCATCCTAGTGTGAAAGACTTCTTGTTGAATAGTGATTTCAATGAGAAGAGTGTAGGTTGGATCACCAAAGTGATGGAATATGATGTGGAGATGAAGACCACCAAGATGGTAAGTAGAAGAGGGTTATGTGAACACCTTGCTATGGACTTGAGAGAGCCAAAGGAGGATGTTTTGGTACTCCATGATGAATCTAAAATAGTTGTACCTACAGTCATGAGGAGCTCGATGCAATACATGGTTCATTTCCTTTGAACTGGTAAGTGTCCACAAGGTCTTGATAGGACCAAGAGAAGATATTTTAGACTATAATCTCTCCTAGTTGATGGAGTGTTATTTAGAAAATAACTTTCAAGAATGTTGTTAAGATGCATTGATTCAGACCAAGTTGATAGAGTGTTATCTGAGTTCCATGATGGACCAATTGGTGGACACTTTGCCCCAAAGACCATGGCTACAAAGATTATGAGGGCTAGTTACTTTTGGCCAAAATTATTTAAGGACACCCATGCTTGGGTACGAAAATGTCAAAATTGTGCCTTCTTTGATGGAAAACAATGGTTGGTTGCCATGCCTCTCCACCCAATTCAGGTTGAACAATCTTTCATGCAATGGGGATTGGACTTTATAGGCCTAATTAATCCTCCTTCTAGTGCTGGCCACAAGTGGGTATTGACTGCCACTAATTATTTCACAAGATGGGTGGAGGTTGTACCTTTGAAAGAGTCTAATGAGAGTTTAGTGCTTGAATTCTATGAAGGTATAGTGACAAGATTTGGAGCTCCAGTTGTCATCATTTTAGATAATGCGTTAACTTTCTTGGGAGCAAAGACAAGTGAGTGGGCTTTGAGACATGACATCTACCTTATCACTTCTTCCAAATACTATCCCCAAGGAAATGGGATGAATAAAACCACAAATAAGAAATTAATCAGAATTATAAGGAGGACAATGAAAGAAAATAAAATAACTTGGCATACCAAGTTAAAGATAGCTCTTTGGGCGGATAGAATCACTCCAAAGAGGTCAATTGGAAACTCACCATACACACTTGTGTATGGAAGGGAGATAGACTCCCTATCTCACTTGAGTTACTAGATTTAGACCTTGCTCATCAGTTACGATTAGTGAATATTGATAGCATGGAAGTCAGATTGTGTGAGCTAATGGAGATTGAGGAAAAAAATGATCAATCTATGCATACTATGACCACCTGCCAACAACAAACAAAGAGGCATTTTGACAAGAGGTCTATGCCAAGGAGTTTCCTAGAAGGTGACATTATCTTGAAGTGGGATGAGGACTGAGCCAAGCCTAGAAGACACACAAATTTTGATGCTTTGTGGAGTGGCCCATACATGATCACCCAATGCAAGAAACACAATGTTTTCCAACTCTCAAAGTTGGATGGAGAAGAGCTACATATCCTAGTCAATGGGATATATTTGAACCATTTTTACTAAGTTTATTTCATCTTGTACATAGTCTCCCTTGCTTTTTCTTCTATTCCCTAAGTGTTATTGCACAAGTGTGTTTGTTTTTAGTCTTTTTTGTGTGTTTTTATTTCCCTTGTGTGTTCTGAGGTAAATCATTATTGTCTTGTTGATCTTTCTAATGGCTATTTCTAACATTCTCAAGGTGTGTCCTGACTCCATGCCCAATGGAATTTGAAGCTACAAGTCTTCTCAAGCATAGTAGGCATGCTGTCCCCATGACTCACCAATTTATTGACCATTTTTTGGTCTTGCAAGCCAAGAAATGGGCACCCTCATTTTTTTCAAAAGGCCATTTATACCATGTTGATGACCAAATCCACCCCTTAGCTCCATTTGGGAAAATGTCCTTTGTCACAACTATTAAGCCTTCCTCGTGAAGGAAAAAAAAACCCAAGTGTTCCCATTAGTTGATTTTGCTAGTGTATTTTGGGTTTTCCAAGTGCAGTTACTTCAGTGCAAATTGGGTTTTCCAAATGTCTTTATGTATTTAATTGATTATAAGTTAAGTCAGTTGAAAAACCCAAATTGGTTTCCACGATGCAAATCAGGTATTCCAAATGACTTTACTTATGGAAATTTTATAAGTAAAATCAATTGAAAAATCTGATTTGGTTTCCACAATGCAAATTGGGTTTTCTCAATGACTTTACTTATGAAAATTAAATAAGTAAAGTCACCCTGAAGACCCGATTTGGTCTCCACAGTGCAAATCAATTTTTCTTGATGACTTAACTTATGAAAATGAAATAAGTAAAGTCACCTTAAAAACTTGATTTGGTCTTGACAATATAAATTGGGTTTTCTCGATGACTTTATTTATGAAAATGAAATAAGTAAAGTCACCTTGAAAACCCAATTTGGTCTCTACAATAAAAATTAGGTTTTCTCGATGACTTTACTTATGAAAATGAAATAAGTAAAGTCACCCCAAAAACTTGATTTGGTCTTGACAGTGTAAATCAAGTTTTCCAAGTGGCTTTACTTATTTTTTGTTATAAGTTGAAGTCGATGGAAAACCTGAAGCAAGTAAGTAAGAGGAAGAAACTCAATTTGGTCTTCCAATGCTTTTCAAGTTTGTCAAGGTGATTTACTTATTTCATTTTATGAGTTGAAGCAGTTCAAGAACCTGATTTGGTCTTCCAAAGAAGGGTCTTCTACATTTTCTTTTTAGGGCACTTGTTGACGAGAGGTCTCATCAATTTTTTTGAAGGGTTCTTTTCAACTTTGCCGAGGGGTAGTTTTGTCTTATTCAAAGGACATTTTCATTACTAAAAGGTCATTTTCAAGAAAGCTAAAGGGTATTTTTGAGAAAATCAAAGAGTATTTCAACTAAGGAAGGATCAATCAAATTCATCAGATGAATTGTGTAGACACCTAAATCTGACCACCAATGACCTCCATTCAGGCTTTTGGCCAATTTCCACCCAAAATGCATAATTTAGCCTAAAAACACTAAAACATACTAAATGGTGTGAAAATGACATATTTAAGTGGTGATTCTGGCTAGGTTATCATTAAATGGGCTAGTGCAATTTGTGGGCCAACTAACTTTGATCATATCATTCCCAGTCAAAATGCCAATTTTGCACTTAAGTGCTCTAGATTACTCTTTCCTATCAAATATCTTGCACAAGACACATGCCTTTGTTATTTGGTGTTAGTAACATCCTAAATGGGAATATGGATCTAGCGCATCTGACATCACCTTCCAATTCTAATCCAGTCAAATTTTGGACCAATAACCAGGCATTATGATCAATTTGAGTAATTTGTGCACAAAGTGCTTAAACATGCTTAAGAGCTAATTAACCCAAATCAAGGCATAATTAATAATTCCATGGAAACTTGTTGAAAACTTATTTTTGGAAATGAATATTGAATATTTGCATCATTAGGTGACCTCATTTCTTGGGAAGACATCTTTAAGCCATAAATGCCACAAATATCAAGATTCATGCCCTCCATGTCACATGAATGCCTTCCATGATTCCCTCCATGCCTCTTAATTGCCACTTCTTCCAATGTCATGATGAGGATAATTAAAAACTTAATTCCACAAATTGAATTAATCCTCAACCACACATCTCAATCTTGAGATGGATAGTTCAGGTTGATTCTAGACATTCTCAAAAAACTATAAATAGGAGGCCTTACCACATGAATTTTATGTCTTGATAATGCAAAGTTATAATGCACAAATGGTTCTAAAATATTCAAGAAATTAGTGTTACCTTTCCAAATTTATTTCAAACCAAGCTAAGCCACAAGCCAAAAGTGTCAAGGAGAGATGGAGGTAGCCAAGCTTCCATTGCCAAGGACTTTTGAGCACAAGCCGAGCAAGCCACCACTACAAAGGAATTTGGAGCATCCAAGGAAGGTGAAGAAATTCTTGTGTTTTGTTCCTTACTTTTTAGTTGTCTTTGTCATTTGTCTTTGTTAACTAATCTCTCCCTAGTGTCTAGGCCTAGAGATGTTATGCTAGTTAGTGGGTTTCTTTCATTTTGAAACTAACACCATACTAACCATCCTCTCTTGAATCAAATTCCTAGATCACATATGACACACCCAATGGGATTAAATGCATCTCACACCTAAAGAAGATCATTTTTCAACTCTAAAATATTCATTTAAACCCTTAAAACTCTTGTAAATTGATTTTCTAACTTTGTTTTACCATTTTTCTTTGTCACAATTTTACACAGTAATCGACATTAGTTGTATATCTGAACCAATGTCAATTAGCAAAATTGGCATTGGTTGTATACTTATCATTGATCACATTGGTATAATTGATGTCAATTGGATAACCGACATTAGATAGAAAATGTAACCATCGTCGGTTATATAAACTGACATTGGTCACTGTGTTTTTCTTAAAACACAGACTTGAGAGCTCTTTTTCTAAAGTTTATTGTTTTAAGACCAAAAGAGCTTCAAAAATAAAAGACATGTTGACATTTTTGTTGTAGGACCAAGCTTGATATTTGCCAAAAACATGTTTAGATCACGTTTTACATGCTTAAAAATCACTTAGGAACCTTGTTTTGGTGTTTAATAATGATTTTTTAAGATGTTTATGGTGAACATTTTCAAAGTTTGCAACTAATACCAAGGTGTCAAATGAACACTACCAAATCTTCCATTTAGGCTTAAAATTAAACACACTTGTCAATTCGTGCTTGCAATAGTTGTTTAATTAGATTTTGTTTGGCAAAAAGAGGAATGTTGTGTGTATATTCTTCCATTTGTCCCCTTTAGGGAACCTTTGGAATCAAAAGTGCCATTCTTATTGCAAATAGCCTAGTTTAAGACTTAGAAAGAAAGTCATCTAAAGCACTCCCCAAAAATTTGTCAAATTTTGGGTGACCTTGAAAATGAACTTAAAGTCTTTCTACTTTCATTTTTTATTTATTTTTGTGCAAACTTGGCTTATGAGGGGGACTTCATTACCTCCCACGAGTTATTTAGGGAAGATTTGACCTAAGGTTTTACCTTCCAGCATTGACTTCATTTATCTCCTAATTAGATTTACATGAGATTTAGTGGCACTTTAGACATCACACTACATTGAGCAAACAATAAGATGTAGTGGTTGCAAAAAAGACTAGACCTTTTTGCAACAAGCCAAGTGATACGGACCCAAAATCCATGCTTTTATTTTGCATTATTTAGCATGAAATTCATTGTATAATTGATTCCCCTAGATCATTCAAAAACTTGTTAGATCTTAGAAAAATCCCCACTTGCCACATAAGTATTGTTGGTGCAAGGTGCGTCTCAAGGTCGATGTCATAGTATTGTCACTTGAGAAAAGGGGGGGGGGTGTAAAAACCCTACTATATAATGCACATTTACTTTTGGATGAACACTTAAAATCCTCTCAAATGATGTATATTGATGGATTCCAACAATACCAAGCAACCTTATCATTTTAGGATTTAAGAGCGATTAATTAGTTGGTCTTGTCCTTGATTAGAGTCTTGTTTGAAGTCAAAACTTGGTGTAAACAAACAATCCAAACCAAACACATAGTCCTAATTTTCCTTTGAACAAAGAGGCATTATGCTACCCGCGTGAGATCATCAATTTGCCTTGTTCAAAGTTCATCAAAATCTTGGGAGTCATATCATCCACTTTGTCACAGTTATGCTACCCAATTGAGTCTAGACCTTTACCAAAGTTGTTTTAAGTCTTTCACTTATAATCTAAATTCATAATTGCACCTTTATAAGTTCATAGGGTCGATGTGTTAAGTGAGTTTTCCATTTATACTAAACTTGAGGGAACTCAAGTTCAATTTCCAATTTGGGTTGAAGGCCATTTAAGACTCATAATCATTGTCATCACTTATAGACTTAAACCATTTTGTGCTAGACACTTGCACTTTGAGTCTATGCACCACAACATTTTGAGTCAAGAAAAGTAGGGTTATGTTGTTAAACTTGTGAGAAAATGTCTTTGCCATAGAAAGATTGTGAAATAAACTTTTTTGTTACACCTTTTGGGTATTATAGCGTCGTTATGATCCCCAAAAAGTTTTGAATATTATTTCATAAATCCTCTTGCATAGAGTTCCAATTTTTTTCTTACATTTTCAGACCAGTTCAAGTGTAGTTTTGTAATCTTTTGTCTAACATAGTTATATTATTCACTTTTGTCTAGCTTGTTTGTCAAAGGAACCAAGTTTTATACCATTATTTATGAGAAAATAAACTATCTCTAAAAGTGCCATTTGTTTCATACCTTATACCAAGTTGATCAAGTTCATGTCCAAGAATCAAATGCCTAGTGTTTGTTAGAAGTGTTTCAAATCCGTTAGATTAAACCTTTCATCTATTTTTTAAAGTCTAGATTTTGACACCATTTGGCTAAGAGTCCTAGCGCATGCCTTGTTTGAGCCTAGCTTTTAATGTCATGTTTGGTAAAAAGGCCCAATAACTTTTAAATTCCTAGATTAGACTGATTTGAAACACTTCAACTTTAGAGTTTGGCATTTTGATTTTTGGTCCATTTACTTGATTATCTTTGTGTGAGCAGTGAAACATTAGATACTTCATGCTAGATTATTTCCTCACAAATATTTGCATAAACCTTTTGATCTTTTTGACAAATCTAGACCAAGTTGGAACATCATTTGTTTTAGACATTGTCTTTTTAGAGTTTGTAGAACTCTTTGACCTTTTCTCGTAAAGCATTGACTATGGATCCCAACATGTATTCCTACACTTGTAGTGGACTCATGTACAACTTAGAGATTAGTAATGTAGTTGCATAGGAAGAAATGGTATAAGACCCTTATGCAAATAATATTTCTTATGAGATGGATTCTTATCCTTCTTATAATACTCAATCAAGGGCACAAAGTTAAGATCCATTGGCTAATTATTTGGTTAACATACCACCTTATTCATAAAAAAACCAAGAACAAACCATGCAATACCTAGCTACAATACCTACAATGGACAAGCCAGTTCTTCAACAGTCATATTCTACTAATATTACTTCCACGTATGATCCATTTTTGTTTGAATGAAATTTGTTAGAGAACAAAGATAGATTTTGGTCAGAGCCATGAGCTATGGGCCAAGTTTCTAGTAGATTTCCCCCATAAAAATTTACCAAGGCTAGTAAGAGTGCCCCAAAATATCATTTATGATCAACATGCTTCTTTTATCAATCCTATGGATCTAGTCCAAACAACGTATCAAGACCCTAATGTATCTAATCAAAAGGCAAAAACATCATAGAAGATCACTTTAACCAAATGCAAAAAATCTAGCACAAGATTTTAATTAGATGAACATGGTAAGTAAACCTCTTATTGACCTAGTTCCTTCAACAAGAGTGTTGATAGAGTTAACGTGACAAGAGAACCCATGTTCATACCCATTCATACAAACCACTTCGATAGATAAATTGATGCATATGCTAATTATTGAAGAAGTGTCTTCGATCTCTACATAGAATAGTGAGCCAAATGTAGTGGACAATGTGCAAACAACGTCCAATCCTGATCAAAGTGGTACTAATGCACAAACAACTAGCCAAAAACATATGCCTATAGTTAATCCCATGAGTAGATCATCATACCAGGGAATATGATTTTCTACACCCCAACCTCAATCGACTGCTTCCTCAAGTGTACAACCTATGAGATTAGGTAATCAAACAATGACTAATGTCATGCCTCAATGACAAAATATGATGAATCCTACTCCTCCTCAACAAATAACAAGTATTATTCCACAATAATAGGCATAATCTATTATATCAATGCAATATAGGAAAAATACATTGCCACCTCAATCAGAGGAAACAAATGTTCCACCTCACTAGATAACGATGAACATACCTCTTCAATCATAGACTAATATTCCAATTCAAAACCAATCAATGATTAGTTAATAATGTGCAAATATTGATCAATAATAGATGCCAAATCTATAACTTATTTTCACTTCCTCATAGGGATTCATGCAACAAGGAGGTTCCCATGTTTCTCAAGTACCTACTAGATAATCATTGGTTCAAAATGTGCCACAAATTTAGAGACAGTGTCTTGGATCACAAGTCCTCACTCATTTGCAAGGCTTGATTAGTCAACAACATATCTCTTTTCAACCAAATCAGGGATAGTATAGTTATATCCCTCTATCTCAACCATAAAATCCTCTAAGTTAAACCTTTATCACCAACCCAAACCAAAATATCACACAACAAAAATGTGTAATTTCAAGTACATCTTAATCCATGTATGCGTATTCTTGGTTTATTCCTTAACTAAACCAATATACCCCAATAGGTATCTCCATCATACCTTGGTCAAAGTGTCTCACTTGTGACCTCCCAACCATTTACCCAAACCAATATTCTCCCTTAAACCAATGTTCCTTCCAGTTTTCTATCCCAAGAATTGCAATAGATGAAGGGTGTAATTGCTGCTATTCAGGCTGGGAAACAAACTAAAAAGTTTAAATTAGATGATGTGTGTTCCTATCCATTCAACATGAAGTATTTATAGATACCATTTTATCCATGATATGAACCACCAAATTTTGATAAATACAAAGAGAAAGGTGACCCTAAGGCTCATTTGACTGAATTCTTTGTCGCATGTCAACCAATGGCACATAGTGACATTTACCTTTTGCTATCATTTCTAAGGAGCTTGGTTAGACAAGCCTTGGAGTGGTTTTTGAAATTGCCCAAAAATTTAGTAATGGATTTTGATGATCTTTTTGATAAGTTTGTGCAACACTTTTCCTATAATATCGAGCATAAGATTTCATTAGTGGACTTAACACAAGTAAAGCAAAAAGATGGTGAGAGATTTTTAAGTTATTTACAGTGATGGAGAGCCCTTACAAGCTATTTCACCTAAAATTTAATACATAAACAATTAGCTATTGTAGTTACCAAAAATTTTCACAATGAGGTAGCTTATCATTTAGAACTACAATATGCACACACTTTCAAAGAAATCATCGACATAGGCTTGTTGATTGAGTGGGTGCTCATCAATAAAGGAGTTATCAAGATTAATTTTACTAATAAAAATCAAGGTACCAATCATGGAAATGACCAACATCAACATCCCATTCAAGCACAAGTATCACTACCAACACGGGCCAATAACCAAGAAAGATTGAAACAATTCAACCATAATAGGATTGTTATAAGAAATAGAGTAACCAAATCCCATCATATAAAAAAGGTACAAATATTATCTGCACTACCTTTTCATCTTATTCCACCCAGCAACCTCTCCAACCAATATCACAAGCACAACAACCAAGACCTGCACAACAAATACAACAACCCTTACCATTGCAAACCCCTCCTCTTAGGAGAACCGTGCCCACACATCATGTCTTTAGTGACCTAGGAGAACTTATTGATTTTGTATTTTATAATCTTGCTACCACTAATTTGATTAGTTGGCCTATACCAAAGCATTATTTACAAGGCATTCCTTATCTTGATTGGTACCGTGAATTTTTTTTGTGTGACTATCATCAGGTCAACAAGAATAATCTACAAAGATGTGTCCAAATCAAGCATTTAATTGAGAATATGTTGGAGAATAGAGAGAACATTAGATAATGGTGATTCCACTTCCAATAAAACTCTTGAGATTTATCAAAACCTTTTTCCCCAACATAACAATCAATAATAGTAAAATAATCAGCAATAACAACAATGACCAGTGCAGCAACAAAATCAATAGTATCCAAATCAAAGGCTAAACCAATAGAATCAACAGAATCAGCAACAAAACTCACAAAAATAGAACAATGGACAAAATCAAGGTCAAAATGGTAATAACCAACAAACCTACCATGTAGTTGCACATGACTACAACAGGGTTGTAGGTCATATTACATGGGGTAGTTTTTATACCATCTCCATTAATCCTAGACCAATCACTAATTAGCCTAGACCATTGTTAAACAATAACATTTAGCCAAATTACATGGATAATACTTCTTTAACTTGGGAATGCATACAGGCAAACCAACAAACTAGGACTTCCCTTTTTGGACCCTATATTGATAACTCATCCTTGTCATGTGACTACATGTGAGTGCACTAGGAAGTAAGACTTATCCTATTTGGTCCCATACCATTCCCAACATTGGTTATCAATAATAGTTTAGTATTTAATCTTGATTGTGTAATCACAACTTGAAAGTTTAAGATTACTATCCCAGACCCACAACCATTCACCACTTTGCCTATCATTCAACCAACTGTTTAGCCTCAGAATAAACCATTCATTACTGACCAAGACAAGAAATTTGATATTATAGAACAATTATAGAAGACACTAGCACAAATTTCTATTTTAGATTTGCTACGAACTTTAATAATCTACAAGAACATCTTGGATGAGTTTTTGACCCAATCTACTATTGCTAGTGACATATCCCTTGATTTATTTCAAGCTTTGGTTGGACACCTAGCTCCAACCCAGCAAGTCACATTCAACCAAAGCGATATGTCTTCTCTTGGCCCACTCCATAATAATCAATTATACATAGAAGTTTATATAAGATAGTATAAAGTGAAATGTGTGCTTATAGATAATGGATCCAACCTCAACATAGTATCTCTAAAGCTCATCAAGCATCTTAGGTACACAATGGCAGATCTCTATGTAGAAACAATAACCATCAAAGCCTATGATAATCAGGAAAGAGAATCATAAGGAAACATTAGTTTGCTAGTTATCATTGGGCCTTTGACCAATGATACACTTTTACATGTGCTTGATCTTGAGTTATCATACAATATGTTTTTAGGCAAGCCTTGGTTACATGAGATTCATGCATTTACGTCAACACTACACCAATGTATCAAGTTTTCCCACTCAGGGATGGAAGTGAATATTCCATGAGATTTACACCCATATGAACACTACAAACATTTTGAGGCCAAATTTTAAAGCTACAATTATCAGTATGGTATAAATCCAAGTTCTAAGCAGGATAAGGGAAAGGTTATACTTATTGATCCTTCACTAGATAATTGCATAAATTGTAATACCTTGGATTACCTTTCCCATATACCACCTCATGAAGCTTCTAATCACTTCACCATTTTAGATAATGGATTGAAAGAGTATGTGACCCATGATACATTTCATATTGCCAATTTTCCTCAAAATCTAAAAACCTTTGGGCGACCTAAAGTCACCCCACATATACATTGGCAATAAAAGAAAAAAAGATAAGGGACCTATCACATTTGTACCAGCATCTAGCCTAGGACCTAACCCTCTTGAAGGAGATGAATCATGGTTATACAATGATGACCAAGCTGATTTTTATAAAAGTACAAAGTATCCTATTTCCAATAAGATCATGGAGTGCCACAATTATGAAGGAAGAGGCCTCGAACCAAATTAACAAGGAACCATCAAGCCAATTTCCATGACTAAGTATGAAAGACCTTATGGACTTGGATTTAAACTACCTGGGGGTGACCCTACATATCTTATTCAAACTCCATGACCAACGACTACTGATGATGATGTCGATAGCGAAGTAGAGTCTGATCATTGTCTCACCTTTGATGATCTAACTGAAACCAACCTATTTGATAATAATGTCATTTGTACCCTTAACTTGGCCATTCATCATAACCTTTTTCCACTGTATTATCCCTAACTGATAGATTGGGACCAACAAGAATTTAGCCGACTGATTGATGAGTTCTATAATGATGAGGCATTCTATGACTTTTTAGGCCTTAGAGACAATGTTTTGTTGGGAGATCACAAATTAGAATTCTCAATCACATTGAATCTTGTAGCCTATTTTGGAGAGCAAGTGAACACCCTTAGCCAAAAACAAATAAATAAAACATTGAGGTCCCAAAGTGAAAACTTTTTTGAGGTGCTTTTTGACCAGGGAAAAAGTAAAGATGAAGGATAGTCCAGTGGTGAAAACCTATTTTAGGCACCATTAGACAGATGTATTCATTTTTCTTTGAATTTAGACTAGGAGACCACCAATGATGAACTTTCCTATGGATCCAAGTTTAGATTTAAACAAGTATTTGATCAAATTCTACAAAAAAAATTGAATATTTTCGTTACATGGCCAGATCTCCCATTAGGGGACTCAGATTCATCATGCCTAAGAGAAATTGAAGAGAAAGTTCTAATGGAGGATCTTGACATAATTCAATAATTCAAGTTATTGCCTATTATCCTAGAAGATGGTTCGACCCTTCTAGTTGAAGATACAATAGAGGTAAATATTAAGACTCCATCAGACCTAAAAAGAATAAAATTAGGTGCATCCCTCATTGAGGAAGAACATGACATATTTATAGCTCTGTTGAGAGAATTTATAGATATCTTTGCATGGGCCTTTTTTGACGTGCTAGGTTTAGACCCCACCTTGGTTTTACACCACCTTGTGGTTAATCTTGATGCCAAAATGATAAAACAAAAGTTATGTAAGATGCATCTTTAAATTGTTGTATTGGTAACGAAAGAGTTGGAAAAACTCTTAGAATTAGGAAATATATGATCCATTGACTACTCAAAATGGATCTTTAATATGGTACCTATTAGTAAAAATCTTAAAGGGATCAGAATTTGTGCTAATTTTTAAGACATCAACAAAGCTTATCTTAAAGATGATTTTCCCTTGCCTAATATTGACATGATCATCAACTCCATGATAGGTTATGAAATGCTTTCACTCATGGATGGTTTTTCAAGATACAACCAGATCAGAATAACTCCAGAAGACCAACATAAAATAACACTCACCACTTCATGGGAAACATTTTGTTATCAGGTAATGCCATTTGGCCTTAACAATGTTGGAGCTACATATCAAAGGGCCATGAATATCATATTCCATGATATGATGTATGATATAGTTGAAGACTATGTTGATGACATATTAGGAAAATCTTAAACCAGGGCTGATCATCCAGCAGTGCTGCATAAGATATTTGAAAGATTACAGTAGTATAAAGTTAGACTCGATCCAAAGAAATGCGTGTTTAGTGTAAATTTAGGCAAACTACTTAACTTCATCATGTCTCGTAGAGGTATTAAAGTTGATCCAGTTAAATTCCAAGCTATAACCGAGATGCTACCACCAACCAATTTAAAGCAACTTCATAGTTTGCAGGGTAAGATCCAGTCAATCCAATGCTTCATCTCTTAGCTAGCAGATAAGTGCCATCTATTTACACACCTTTTGAAGAAGGGAGTTGCATTTCACTAAAATGATCACTGTCAAACAAATTTTTAACAACTCAAATACTATTTTGTTAATCCACTTATGTTATTACCTTCTATGCTAAGAAAGCCATTTTTGTTATACCTATCAGCTATCGACCATGCTCTGGGGGCACTCTTGGCTCAACATGATGACAATAGAAAAGATCACATTGTATACTACCTAAGTTATACCTTGGTTACATATGAACATAACTATGCACCTATTAAAAAAGCTTGTCTGGCCATGGTCTTTGCAACTCAAAAACTATGTCATTACATGTTGAATAATAAGACCATGGTAATTTCAAAAGTAGATCCGCTCAAGTATCTACTATCTAAAATATATTTATAAGGTAGAATGGCTAAATAGATTATGCTTCTCAGTGAGTTTGACATAGAGTATGTCAATCAGAAGGCAACCAAGGGACAAGATCTTGCAGATCAAATTTTGAAGTACCTCTCATAGGCACACAACCACTCACGTTTCAATTTTTTGATGAATCCATAATGACCGTCATTGATGCACCCCTTGAGGAGTATTCATAGAAACTATATTTTGATGGTTCATTTACTACACATGGATCAGGGGTAGGTCTATTATTTATTATGCCACAAGGGGATCTAATCCCTAAATCATTTAGAATTAACTTTCCTTGTACAAATAACATGATTGAGTATGAAGCACTTATTACAGGACTTTGACAAGTAGTGTATTAGAATGTATCTCATATCCAAGTTTATGGTGATTCTCATTTAATCATCAATTAGGTCATCGATCATTTTCAGACCAAAGATGACAATTAGGTCATAGATCATGCAAATCCATACAGATCTTGTTTAAAAATTTACTTCTGAGTTAGCATTTGCCAAGACATTTTTTCTAGATCTGTGGTTTTCTTCAACAAGGCGGAGGAATTTTGTTTTGTAATTTTGCAAAAAAAAAAAAGACGGATCTCTGCAATCTTTTTTTGTTCTTGGATGCCACTATTTCCAGCCTGCTGCTCCAGCTGCTCCATGCCAACTTCAGCTCCAGCTTGAGGAAAGAGACCAGGTGCCTACCACATTTGCTGCTGCTAAGTCCTTTCCAATAGCCAACCAGGCTGTACGGCGTCTAGGTCTGCTATTTTTTTTGTTCTTTGCAAAAAAAAAATCAGAACAACCCCCTATTTTGGACGCCACTTGCTTTGTTTGTTGTCCAGCTCTAGCATTACGCCTTGTTTTTGGAGAAACTTTTTGCCACAGTCCTCCCTTGCCAAGCTTTCAACCGTATGGCACCAAGCAACAGGTTGCATTTAGTTTTTTTGTCTTTTCTAAGTCAAAATTCTGGACTGTGCATTTTTGGACGCCCCTCCCTACTTGGCATCCTATTTGGCACCCTTTGGACACGTGGCATCTATCCAAACTGTCTTTGATTTATTTTTTCATTGTAAAATTGACTTGATAAAACAAAAATCAGTCAATTTGACTGAATATTAAGGATTCTAGACAGTTTTGTATTTTGGGGATTTTCAATTAAAACTTGTATCTTCCCCTGTCGAATACGAAGGGTGAGGCCCGAGTTGGTAGGAGGCCAATTCCCCCTCACAAAAACCTTATTTGGATTCCTCATTCTGTGCCAAATTCAATGAATGGTTGGAAGGCCACTTTCTCTCCCCATAACAGGCATTTTTTAATGTTTTAGTGCTTTTTTTTGCAAAAACACTAGTTTACGGGAAAATTGTAACTTTAAAATCTTGCAAACAGTAGCTTGGTTTTGGGTACCATTTTTTGCAAAAATATTTGTAATTCAATTTTCCATAGTGTAGACTTATTATTTGTAAAAAATGCACTAGTTTATAAAGTGCCAAAAATTTGGGTCTCTCGAGACGCATTTTCGGCTGAGTCCGACGTCCTGTTTGCTTAAGTCTTGCACTGATTGCTCTAAGATGTATTTTCGGCTGAGTCCGATGTCTTTTGAGTGTGCACTTGCATATTTGGGTGGGCTCAACATTTTGGGGGGGGTGTGATTGCTTTTCACAACTTCACTTTCATTCTCCTTTCTGCATACATTCACAACTTGCAATCAACACAACTTCACCTAATTTTAGCTAAAAATGGATTATTTTCAACTTAAACCCCTAATACCCTTCAACTATCATGAATGAAAAGTTAAAATGTCAATCATTCTTAGAAGCAAAGGGTTGTATAGGATCACAATGGGTATAGAAGTAGAACCCAACACAGATGCTGAAAAAGTTAAGTGGTACAACCGTAGTGATGAAACCTTTGAGTTACTGAGCTTGTCTGTGTCTCCAGAACTTCTCTTCCACTTAGAATCCTCTCAAACTCCTAATGACATATGGGACACCTTAGAAAATTTGTTTGAGAAGCTTGATGAGATGAGAGGTCATGAGCTCGAAAACAAACTCATAAGTCTAAGTCTTAGCAACTTTGACACCCTACAGGACTTCTTCACTAAGTTTAAGGCCCTTAGATTGCAATTGAAATAATGTGGGATAGAGAAGAAAGATGATTAACTCATTCTTTCTATTCTCACAAAGTTAGGTCCAAGCTATTCAGTCTTTGTCTCCACTTTCCATGCCACAAAAAGTGCCCTTGGCACTACATGGAAAATGCCTTTTTTGAATTCATTCATTGTCGACTTGACTAGGGAGCAAGATAAGCTAATTCAAATGGGCACAATGAAGTCTACTCAACCCGAAGCTTTGATAGCTAGAAATGGTAAGGATAAGACTTCAACAAAGGAGAATAAGAAAAAGAACAAGGACCAGGAGAAGAAGAAAGAAAACAATAATCCTGCCAAAAACAACACTGAGTCTTCATCCTCCAATGCTAAACCGAAGAAGGAGAAGGTTAAGTGTGCCTATTGTAAAAAGACAAGGCATGATGAACACAAGTGCATGAAGAAACAAATAGATCACCTAATTCATCTTCTAGAGAAGAACAACATAGGTGTTCCTGAGTCCATCAAGCATAATTCATCAACCCAAGATTCTACTAAGGCAAAAGGCAAGGGTAAGGAGAAAGAAAAGGGCAAGGCCCTTGTAGCAACTATAGCTTTTACATCTTCATGGGTCATAGACTCAGGTGCTTCTCACCACATGGGCTCTTCATTAGTTGAGTTTTCATCTTTAGAGCCTTGTAACATGACTTCAATTGATTTGGGTGATGACACATTAGTTTTCATTGCAGGGAGAGGGTCGGTTGAAATGGAAGGAGGAACATTCAATAATGTTCTAAGTGTTCCTTCTCTTTCAACCAATCTCTTATCAGTGTACCAAATCACTCACATTGGTCGGGGCATGAGAGTTGAGTTTTCACTAGATTCAGTGTCTATCAGGGAGTTGCATAGTGATACTACAGTGGCAGTGGGTAGGGCAAATCACCAAGCTAGGTTATACACCTTTTCACATTTTGCATTAGATTCTTCTCTGACAGCATTGCTAACTCATTCAGATGGAGTTAGCAAATTATGGCATGAGCAGTTTAGCCACCTTAACTACCGCTATCTTGAGCAACTTTGCAAAAATGACATGGTTATTGGCTTGCCTCGTGTCCAATTCTCAAAAGGACTTTGCGAGGGGTGCTCCCTTGGGAAGCATCCCGAAGCAAAATTTGACAAAGGCAAAGCTTGGAGGGCTTCACAAGATTTGGAGTTAGTCCACAGTGATGTATCGGGACCCTTTCCCAAACCATCTTTCACAAGGGCCAAGTACATCCTCACTTTCATTGATGATTTCTCTAGGTACACTTGGATATATTTTCTCAAATAAAAGTCTGAAGTGTTTGAAAAATTTCTAGACTTCAAGGCTCTTGTTGAGAAATAGAGTGAGAAATCCATCAAGGTTCTTCAAACTAATAATGGAGGGGAGTATGTCAGCATCAGGTTTGAGCAGTTTTGCACCACAGAGGGGATTGATTTGCAGCACACAGTCAGTTACAGTCCTTCACAAAATGGGGTTGTAGAACGCAAAAATAGGTTCTTAAAAGAGTTGGGTAGCTATATGAATCACTCCAAATCCTTAGCACCACAGTACTAGGCTGAAGCCATCAATTGTGCTTACTACATTAAAAACAGGGTTCCTCACAAAGCTTTGAAAGGGATAACACCCTTTGAAGCTTGGCATAAAAGGAAACCTGATGTTGAGCACCTTAGATTTTTTAGATCCCCAGCCATGGCCCGCATTCTGAAGAAGAAATGCAAAGCTATGGAATGTCAGTCCAAGCCTTGCATCTTTATAGGATATCCAGATGGTATTAAGGGATATTGCCTTCTAGATCCAGTCACTCATGAGTTGTTCATCGAGAGAAGTGTCCATTTTCAGGAGAGTCCTACAGACTCGACACTTGACACTTCTTCTCCCTCATCGAATCTACTTCTTCATGATGATTCCTTGTCAGATTTAGATCAGCCACAGTAGGTTCTTGAGCCAGAGACATCTTCTTCTTCTTTGAGTTCAAACAGCGAGGACAGTGATGCAGTGTCATCCACCTCTAGTCAGTCAGAAGATGAGGAGTTAGCACCTGACTCACCCACTTCTAGGCCACTTTGGGCTAGACAGACACTTGAGAGTGCTGGCACTTGGGCAAGAGATCCCATAGATGATAGACTTACTAGGGGGATTTTTAGAGAGATCCACATGCCTTCTTTGCTATAGTTTCAAATCCACAAACTTTTTGAGAGGCATCAGGGGTACCTGAGTGGGATAGTGCTATGGAGGAAGAATATTCTTCCTTAATCAAAAATCACACTTAGGATTTGACTTCACTTCCTAAGGGAAAAAATATGGTTTGATGTAAGTGGATATATCAGACCAAGTTTGCAGCAGATGGGTCGGTTGATAAGTATAAGGCACGATTGGTCGCCAAAGGTTTCTCACAGGTGGCAGGCATTGACTACTCAGAGACCTTTGCACCCATTGCAAAGATGACTTCTATCCGACTCACCTTGGCTATTGCCACAACACATGGTTGGTATGTGCATCAGATGGATGTGAAGAGTGCCTTTCTTCACGGAGACCTTGAGGAGGAGATCTACATGGAGCAGCCACCAGGATTTGTTCAGGATTCTTCCTTAGTATGCAGACTTAGGAAATATATCTATGGCCTCAAACAGGCCGCTCGAGCTTGGTATGCCAAGATGGATTCCTTCCTTCTCACAATAGGTTTCACTAGGTGCCATTCAGATACCAATGTCTACTTCTTACGATAGGATGATTCGCTCTTGATTTTGGTTCTATATGTTGATGACTTTTTGATCACTGAGATTTCTTCATCAGCTATTGCAGTGGTGAAGGCATCTCTCTAGGATAGATTTGACATGACAGACTTAGGTTTGTTGCACTACTTCCTTGGCATCGAGATCTCACAGTCAGATTCATGGATTTCTCTTGCACAGCCTAAGTATGCTCTTGACTTATTGGCTCGATTTCACATGGCTGATTGCAAGCCATCTCTGACTCCCTTTCTATCAGGAGTCAAGCTTGAGGTTGATTGTTCTTCACCATTGGTTGATGCCACTCGGTATCACCAACTTATTGGTAGCCTCATCTACTTGACTCACACCAGGCCTGACATATCATATTCAGTGGGACTTGTCTCCAAATTCATGCAAGAACCCCATGAGCTACATTAAAAAGTAGCTAAGAGGATCTTGCATTACATACAGGGTTCACATAGATATGGGATTCATTATAGATTTGGCATAGAGGTTGACTTGGTTGGATATATAGATTTAGACTGGGCTAGTGATTCACAAACTCGCAAGTCCACTTCTGGTTATAGTTTTTCTCTTGGTTCAGGTCCTATCAGTTGGTCTAGCAAAAATTAGAATGCTATTGCTATATCATCCATAGAGGTAGAGTACAGGGGAGCTGTTAATGCAGCTACTGAGGCTATTTGGCTTCAGGGGATTCTTTCTGAGTTTGACATTCTTATCAGGCAACCCACCATCATTTATTGTGACAATCAGAGTACCATATAGATTTATAGGAATCCAGTTCAGCACCAGCAGACCAAGCACATAGAGATTCACATGCATTTCATTTGGGAGCTTATTCATAGTCAGGTCATTGACTTGATATTTTGCCAGTCTTCAGAGCAAGTTGCAGACATCTTCACCAAACCTTTCATCGAGAGTAAGTTCATTCATCTATGAGCTCTTCTTGGGGTGCAGTCTACATTTGCAGCATCATCATCTTCAGGGGGGCCTTCTAGCCTCTTCTTTTCTTCTATGTCTCTCTTCTAGGGGGAGTTTTTTTCTATGGATTTTCTCCTTTTCTCTATTTTATGGGAGATTGCATTTGTACATGGGTACCTCATCAGGCCTAGTTGTCGGGACCCATTTTTTATTTTTCCACACTGCCCACCTAAGCTACACTTATGGGGGGGTATTAGTGTAGGTTTTTATTTTTCCCTATTTATTAATTAGGGAATATCATATATTTGTGCATACATGGAGTTTTCCTACATTCGTGGGATAGGCTAGCTTATGTGGAAAACTCCATGTATGCACAAATATATGATATTCCCTAATTAATAAATAGGGAAAAATAAAAACCTACACTAATACCCCCCATAAGTGCAGCTTAGGTGGGCAGTGTGGAAAAATAAAAAATGGGTCCCAGAAACTAGGCCTGATGAGGTACCCATGTACAAATGCAATCTCCCATAAGATAGAGAAAAGGAGAAAACCCGTAGGAAAAAACTCCCCCCCCCAAAAGAGAGACATAAAAGAAAAGAAGAGGCTAGAAGCGCCCCCTGAAGATGATGCTGTTGCAGATGTAGACCGCACCCCAAGAAGAGCTCGTAGATGAATGAACTTACTCTCGGTGAAAATTTTGGTGAAGATGTCTACAACTTGCTCTGAAGACTAGCAAAATATCAAGTCAATGACCTGACTATGAATAAGCTCCTGAATGAAATGCATGTGAATCTCTATGTGCTTGGTCCGTTAGTGCTGAACTGGATTCCTAAAAATTTGTATGGTACTCTGATTGTCACAATAAATGATGGTGGGCTGCCTGATAGTCAGGTCATTGAATTGATATTTTGTCAGTCTTCATAGTAGGTTGCAGACATCTTCACCAAACCTTTCACTGAGAGTAAGTTCATTCATCTACGAGCTCTTCTTGGGGTGCAGTCTACATTTGCAGCAACATCATCTTTAAGGGGGCCTTCTAGCCTCTTCTTTTCTTTTATGTCTCTCTTTTGGGGGGGGAGTTTTTTCCTACGGGTTTTCTCCTTTTCTCTATCTTATGGGAGATTGCATTTGTACATGGATACCTCATCAGGCCTAGTTGCCGGGACCCATTTTTTATTTTTCCACACTGCCCACCTAAGCTGCACTTATGGGGGGGTATTAGTGTAGGTTTTTATTTTTTCCTATTTATTAATTAGGGAATATCATATATTTGTGCATACATGGAGTTTTCCTACATTCATGGGATAGGCTAGCTTATGTGGAGATTGTGTGTCATATTTGTGTCATAAGGTGTCATAAGAATATCATAAGTGACTCCTTTGACCGGCTATTCTGGGTATGGGAGTTATTTCTCTATTCTTAGCACCTTGTCACCACCTTTTTTGGAGGAGTCTATTCTTGGGGTGCTTTGACCACCTTTTGTGGAGGAGTCTATTCTTGGGTTGCTTTGACCACCATTTGTGGAGGAGTTACTTACTAGCTCTCCTATATGTATTCTTCATTTTGGCTATTTCATGTTAATAATCAGATTTTGGTTTTCTCCATTTTGTCTTGTGTAATTTATCTTCTTATTTTAAAATTGCTTTAGCATCTTGTGGTGTGCACTTGTTCATCTTGTGTGATCACATCTCCATTGCACTCGCGTTATCCAGATTCTGGCAACAACTCCAATAGGTTCCATATAAAGCCATGGTCGACACTCTTAAGCAACAAATTGCTAACATTTAGTTTGAGCACATACCAAGGGATAGTAACAAAACTACATATGCCATGACTACTATTGGCTCTCTGATTCAACAAACAAATAAAGCTATAGAGTATCAGTTCTTCATCGAGCATTTATCAACACCAGCTCATGAACCTTCAACTGTTGACATGATTTGTGATATTTTCGGTCCTAATTTTATCTGGTACTCAAACCTCTACAACTACCTTCATGACCAAGTCCTACCACCTAACCTATCTCAAAAACCAACCAAATCCTTCACTCATCATTCCACTCATTATACTTTACTTGGATCCACCCTTTATCATCATAGTTTTGATAGAACTCTGCTTCATTGTTTAACTTCAATATAGTCTACACTAGCGTTAAGAGAAGTTCACAAAGGAGTATGTGGCACTCATTCTAACAGGGAAGTCCTATCCAAAAATCTCTTGCATACTGGTTATTATTGGCCTATAATGGATGTAGATGCCGATGCATATGTAAAAAAGTGTGACAAATGTCAATGGCATGCTAATCTAATTCATGCCCCAACAAAAACTCTAAAACTAATTTTGACACCATGGCAATTTTATACATGGGGACTTGAACTCATTAGGAAGATCAACCCCACTTCATCTAATGGCCATAAACATATCCTTACCACTACCGAGTATTTCACTAAGTGGGTTGAAGCTATACCCCTCACTTACATGACTAGAAAGCAAATTTCCAAATTTATTTTCAATCATCTCATTTGCCGCTATGGTATCCCCTTTGACATTATATCTGATAATGAAGGATCATTCAAGAACAAGGATGTAGATGAGTTATGTACTGAATACAACATCACACAATATTTTTCTACAACCTATTACCCTTAAGGTAATGGCCAAGCTGAGGCATCCAAAAAAACCATTGTTAATATTCTCAAAAAGATTGTCAATGATGCTGGTCATGATTGGTACTTACAAATATTCCCTACCCTTTGGGTATACCATACCAATCATCCTACCCCCACAAGATCCACTCCATACTCACTTGTATATGGTACTAAATCCATCCTTCCCATTGAGGTTGAGTTACCTTCACTATGCATCTCTTTCAAGCATGTCCTAGATGATCATGACTATCAAGTTACTCACCTACAAGAGCTAGACCTACTTGATAAGAAATGCATAGCCGTGCTCAATAATATTTAATCATATCAGAACCAACTCAAATGCCACTATAATCAATGTGTTAAGTATCAAACATTTGAACTTGGTAATCTTGTTCTTAAATAAAACCAAAAGAATACCATGGTTGAGAAGAAGCATAAAGAGAAATTCAATCCAAACTAGAGAGGGCCTTTCATCATTATTGTAGATTATGGATCAATAGAATACAAGAATGCCACACCAAATAGAGATGAACTTCCTAAGTTGATGAATATTGTTTATCTCAAGTGGTACTATGCTTGAGTGCTAAGGTGTATTATCTGCAAGGACCATTTTAGTTATGCCATTTTATCGCTATTATTCTTTAAACAAATACCATCTTTATCCATCCTCTTCATCATATCCACTTTTTGCTTCTATTTTATTGGCCCAGTGTGTTCTAAAGCCTAGCCCATTTGACCTTGGTTTTTTCCATTCATTATGCATTTTTAGCATCAGGGTATCTGATCAATTTCATCATTTGGTTCAAGTACTTTAGATAGAGATCATATTTTGAGACAGTGTGATAGAAGTTTCGACAATTGCATCCTTCGTTTGTTATTCCTTTCTTACCACCGATCTTGCTACTAATTATAACCATTTTTGGGAAAATTAGTACCTTTATTTATGTCGTTGTGTCCTAGTTATAACTGCCTATGGGAAAACTAGGGGCAACATTAAGCCTTGATGTACCAACTTGCCATTTCCTATGTCGTACTATGATTTTTTGCCAACTATGTCTATTTTGTTTCAATTAACTATTACACTAGTCAAATATTCTCCACTATAGGGTATAACTACAGTGACTTGAGGTCCTACTTTGGGACTATGTAGGCAATGCTCGATACTTATTGAGTTCAGCTCAGTCACCCTTTTCTCCATGCTTTTGCTATTTTATGAGCAACCTAAGTCACACTTTCACCATTTTATGAACAATCTAAGTCACACTCTCACCATTTTATGAGCAACCTAAGCCACACTCTCATCATTTTGTGAGTAACCTTAGTTTCAACACTCTCATAATTTTATGAGCTTAAACTATTTGGTGTCTTGTCATTCTTGATTGAGTTAAAATACTTCTAAAATTCCAAAAATATTTAAAAAATCATTAGAAAAAAACATAAAATTGACCACTTCTTTGCCTTAAAGATTCTGAGAACCCTTACTAAGTTACAAGAAAATAACTTGTCACTTAGTCTCTCCATCCTTTTTTGTCTTTTCTCTCATGCACTTTCCATTTTGTAAGACCATTCGTATTCTTCTATCACAATCATTTTATTTATTTTTCTTAGTTATCACATTCTTCCCATTTCTTGGGAGAACTACATTTGGCCTAAAGTTTTTTATTAGATATTACATCTATGAAACTATGTAGGTAGCATCCACTTTCCTAAGGCATATGGAGACAGCTCGGCTACCCCCTTCTTTTTTTTCTATTCCCCCATTTTGTTCATTTGTTAAGTTGTCGCCTATTTCCTAGGAGCAATGTTCATATGGTTTCTATTGCATTGTTTATTTGTTTATCTTTGTTTATTTTATTTATTTATCTACTTGTTTGTTTGATTTTAGAATTTGCCTTGATTCAATTTATGTGTTTTCATTGGGTGATTCTTTGCCCACACTTATACTTGAATCCATCCATATTCATATGTTTACATTGTCATCATGGTTTCTATCATTGGTGCATTATTTTCCATTGAGTATTGGATTACGGGAGTTAGTCATGTATATTTTGGCCAAGTCTTCATGATGTTATACCATGATTACTAATGACACGTGATACAACAAACCTCAGCTTCAATAAGCCTATTCAATAATGGTAGCATCTCTTCGACACCGACATCCCGATTCCCTCCCAATCATATCCCAAACAAAGTAATTAACCATGAAAGAATTTTAACCTTTATTAGTTTGAACAAGCATATCCCTACTAGTAGGTTATTCCAATTCATCACTACCATCTATGTTCAGTTATCATCATTCTCAGCCAAGTTTATCATGTTTTCCATAATTGAGGTCCAATGATTATAATTGCCTATGGGCAAATCATTGCACACTGTCCCACCTACATTTCTCAATGATTATAATCACCTTTGGGAAAATCATTGTGTTTTTACCACTTTACTTTTTCTATCTATACAGGGGCATGTTATTATCTTGTTTGTCTATCCTAATAGGGTCAGCTCCATCTTCTCAATGATTATAACCGCCTCTGGGTAAATCATTGTGTTATCATACCACGTTGCCACTATCGGGGTACAATGCTTATAACCATATTTGGGCAAACCATTGTACACTATTTCACTTGCATTCCCAATGATTTTGACTACTTTTTCAATATCATTGTGTTTTCATCCCATCATCTTTATTTTATTTTGTCCCCTCATTTTGCTCCTTTATTTTCAAGGGATCGTTTGTCAACCTACTTATGCGAACCATTCCCTCGAGGGGGAAGCATATAGTTAGTTTATCATTGTTATAGTTATAGGCATATAGGACCTTTTTATTCTTTTAGAAAATATTTCTTTACTTATATCTTAGAATGCCTTCCCAAATAGGGGTAAACTATAGACACCTAAATCTGGCCACCAATGACCTCCAATCAGGGTTTGGACTAATTTCCACCCAAAATGTATAATTTGGCCTAAAAATATTAAAACATGCTAAATGATGTGAAACTGACATATTTAAGTGTTGATTCTGGCTAGGATATCATTAAATGGGATAGTGAAATTTATGGGCCAGCTAACTTTGATCAGATCATTCTGAGTCAAAATGCCAATTTTGCACCTAAGTGCTTTGGATTGCTCTTTCCTATCAAATCTCTTGCATGAGACATGTGCCTTTGTTAGTTGGTGTTGGTAACATCTTAAATGAGAATAAATATCTAATGCATCTAAAATCACCTTCCAATTCCAATCTAGTTGAATTTTGGATCAATAACAAGGCATTCTAATCAATTTGAGTAATTTGTGTACAAAGTGCTTAAACATGCTTAAGAGCTAATTAACCCAAATCAAGGCATAATTAATAATTTCATTGAAACTTGTTGAAAACTTATTTTTGGAAATGAATATTGAATATCTGCATCATCAAGTGACCTCATTTCTTAGAAAAACATCCCTAGACTATAAATGCCACAAATATCAGGATTCATATCCTCCATGCCTCATCAATGCCTTCCATGATGCCCTCCATGACTCTTAATTTCCCCTTCTTCCAATGTCATGATGAGCATAATTAAAAACTTAATTCTAAAAATTTAATTAATCTTCAACCACACATCTCAATCTTGAGATAGATGGTTCAGGTTGATTCTAGACATTCTCAAAAATCTATAAATAGGAGGCCTTACCACATGAATTTTAAGTCTTGATAATGCAAAGTTATAATGCAAAAATGGTTCTAAAAGATTCAATAAATTAGTGTTACCATGTCAAATTGATTTCAAACCAAGCCAAAAGTGTCAAGAAAATATGGAGGTAGCCAAGCTTCCATTGCCAAGGACTTCATGAGCACAAGCCAAGCAAGCCACCACTACAAAGGCATTTGGAGCACTAGGGAAGATGAAGGAATTATTGTGTTTTATTCCTTACTTTTTAGTTAGATTTGTCATTTGTCTTTGTTAACTAAACTCTCCCTAGTGTCTAGGCCTAAATATGTTATGCTAATTAGTGTGTTTCTTTCATTTTGTTTTCATTTTAAACTAACACCATACTAACCATCCTCTCTTGAGTCAAATTCGAGTCAAATTCCTAGATCACAAATTGTTTCAAACAAATTGTCTAAAACAATTCCCTGAAAGCCCACATACAAAAATCTCAAAAAAATTCAAAGGGCTAAAGAAGGAGAAGGCAAATTTGTTTGGTTGAATTGTTTCAAACAAATTGTTTGAAATAATTTGCCAAAATCTTGAAAATAGAAAGCCCACAAAAATTGATGAGGGGAATTCTTGTAGACTTTTGTCTATGGGAAAATGAAAGAAAGGAGCCTGAAAGCGGAAAAGAGAAGGAAATCCGAAAGGGGAAAAGAGATAGTGAAAATAGGAGAAAATAAAAAAGCAAAGAACAAACAACTTTAAGAGAGCCTAGAATTGGCTAACACAACATGACTAAGTCAAAGGAAAACAGATCCCTAGGATGAATCAGACAAAGACAAGTGGCACAAGCTCCTCACTAAGGAAAGTAAATGCATCTAAGTGGAATAATAGCTACCAAAAACAATTAAAGAGATTGGATTTCAACTTATTGAGCAGTAAGCCCATGTTTTTTATGCCATGCTATTAATGAGCAACCAATTTTGTCCAAGACATTGAAGAAAACACAATAAGCTACAATAACTTGGGAATGGCCTTTGTTAGTTGCTAGAAAGAGCTTAAATGCCATTGGATCTCAAGGATGGGAAAGCGATGGTCATGGATAGTTGGTAGCCTAGTTTTTAGAAGCAATCTAGGAGAAATAGCAGTTGTATGGTCACCCATCCTTGCAAAGCATTTGAATCTAGTATGGGTCTCCATCTCAAGACTTTTTAGTCACCATGTTTCCTAAGGCTATATATATGTAGTTTTTAAAAGGAAGGGGTTCTATCTCAACTTGTATGGTAAAGCCTTGCAAAAATTGACCTTGAATATAAGATAAAGTGTTTTTACCTCTATTCAAGTTTGTACTGAGCATGTATCTATGGTGTTAGTCTTGTGTAAAGTCTAGTTTTATTATATTCTTTCACATGTTAATCCCAACATATCTAGTGAATTATGATTCCTCTTTTGTAGGTCAACAAGAAGTGCGCAAAGAGAATACAGGTGCAAGTGAATAGGCTATCCAATAGTGCATCTTAGGACACCTCTTGTGTAGTTCTTCTTCCCTGTACTTCCCCAAGACCCCCTATTGAAACACTAATGAAAGAAAGGATTTTATTTTTGAATGAAGTGTATGTGTCATTTTGTATTTGTCTCTAAGTGTATGTTTAGAGCTTGGGTAGACCAACATTTTTGGTGCATCACCACGAAGCATAGCTCTGATTTCTAGCTTTTCTCTCCCTTTTCCTTCCCCAGTTGTTAGTAGTAGGAAGACCAAGGCCAAAAAGGTGCATCAAGGGGAGCTATCCCCTAATCTAGAGATAATCTCTCCAAATTGCAACCCACAACAAGAGATATGTCTCCATTTCACCATATGGATAACAAGAGTTGATCCTCCCTTCAAAGGGTAAAAATCTAAGCATCAACAATAAGAAAGGAGGAAAATATGAATTTTATTTTTTCCCTTCAAATTTATGTTGAAATAAACGTATGCATGGTTTTTCCTTCATCTTTTTTGATAAAAGACAAATGAAAATATACACATTGGTATGTATATATACACTAATATGGATATCTAAATTAATAATAATAAAATGGGTTTGGGGGGGTCAGATTCTTAGTTAATATTATATACTCATTTTCATCTGAGAAAGGAAATAAAAGGATAATCTTTCGATACTCATATAGGAATGGAAAATAAATTTCTCTTCTAAAACTTTGCCAGAAATAATGTACCATACCATAGGTTTTGATGTCATTTATGGGTATGAAAATTGGCATGTAATGGAACATCAATATGCATCCTTAGTGACTTAAGTACATTCATCACTTTATTATCATTTAAAATATATATGATTGAATATTTGCAAGTTGAATAAGGGATATACTACCTTGGATTTGGTATGCTATGATAAAACATTTAGACTGTATCAAACTCTCATGTTTATTTATTTTTTTCTGGGAAATGAAATTAAGAGCCATATTCTATGATGCTCATTATGGACTATGTTATTGATTTATTACCCTAGATAGTGTTTTTATTGAATAGAGGCTATGATTGTAATAAAGTTTCCTTGATCTTGAATTGTTTCTTAAATTATTTTAATTGATTTTTTGGTTATATTCAACTTCATGATTTGTAATTTATTGAATAGAGGCTATGATTGTAATAAAGTTTCCTTGATTTTGAATTGTTTCTTAAATTATTTTAATTGATTTTTTTGTTATATTCAACTTCATGATTTGTAATTGTTTTGATGACACTATGGTTTGGAAATCCAATTCTTGTGTTTGATAAATAACCTTTTACTTATTGGTAATATGAGGCTACGACTAAGTATAATAGAGTTTGAAATGATTTAGTTTTTAACAAACTTCTTCTTATTGAGTTTATTCTAAATTTTATAAATCAAGTATCTGATTTAATTTAATATACCTAAGTTTAATGTATAGTGAGGAACACATTTTTTTTTATAGAAACAAGAATGTTGATCCTCTCATATTAGTTATTACATATTAAAAAAAAATTAATTTAAATGGGTGTGTTGGAGATTTACTGATGTAATCTAGATGATAGTCTTATTTAGGGAACCAATGTTGCTTTAATAATTTGAAAGAAAAGATGTAAAGCTTGACTTAAATAGATTATAATCTTATTTTTAGTAGGATTAAACTTTATAATATGATGGCTATGAATTAATTTGGAGTTTAGAATCTTAAATAAATAAAATAATACAATTGATTTAAATTATGTTTTTATATTTGACAATTTTATGAAAGTAGTATGGTTATGATAGTTGAATTTATTATAAAGTAGATATATTGTTCATTATAAAATGATTAAAATTTTCTTAGATGTTGATTAAGAATGAGATATTTTATTTATATTCTTTTACAATCCCAACATATAAATGATTTCATCTTTAGATAAATTTAAGTTTATTGCCTTTCTTTTATAAGTTGATTTGATGTTAACACATCACATAGGTAGCATGAGACACCAGTGTGATGTATCATCATTCAAATACTTTGTTGATAATTGATGTTTTGTTATTTTATTGTATGGTTTGTGACAATATTTGATCAAGTGTAAGTATGGTGACATTTTATGTGGGTGGTATGGGACATCAACATAATGCACTATCGTTCTCATATTTTTCACATATTGATATCATGTTGTGATCTAAAATATGGATATAATATACTAAATATGTTGTCTAGTTCTTTTCCATTATGCTCAGTTATGTAATTCATATATGTAAGACAATTAATCAAGAATTTTCATGTAAAATGAACTATTCAACTAAGTTTCAGTGGTAGAATCAACAATGGGATGGTTTAAGTATTATTGTACCAATGAGATCAATAGCTTTCAATATTTGACATTTTGTGTTTCATCAAAGATAATGAAACCACTAAATTTTATAGAAGAAATTTATTTCACCACCCTTAAGGTTTCATCACAATATTAGTGGTTGTGTAACTATTGGTTTGTTTAAAATGACAATTGTATCCCCATCCAAAATGCAAGAAACATAGTAGTCACAAATGCTTTACCTTCTTGGTGATGGTTCATTTGGAGTATTTAGTAGGTTATAAGGTGAAAGGACATAGGTATAGTTTATTTTGAAGTTAGAGACATAATTAGTGATGTCATTGAGAAGCATTGATTCTAGATTCACATTGTAATTTGCAAGATTGGGTTCTTTTTTCATGGTCTTTTTGTTTCCTAGCTATGAATGGTTGTTTCAATTTATGTTGGCTCAATTTGAAGTGTCGAAGAAGTGAAAATAAGCCATGCGTAAAAGATTTGGATAGTATAATAATGAAATTTCTATCCATAAAGGCCATGTTCAGTAGTAACTTATATAATTATTGACTACATAGTGGAAGTGGAGAGTATTTACCTCAATTAGTATAGTTTTGACCTCAATAAATTTATTTAAGTGATATACTGTGTTCCTATTAAGCTTTATGTTATGTTATGCTTCCTTATTATGTTTAATATGTTTTACATTTCATTTATAGAAGTTGTTTATCTCTATTTTATCATTGAAAGTGTTCTATAACAATCATTTATCAATCACAAGTTGAGTTAGGAATATAGGATATGTGTTGGTAAATCTTAGAGTGGAATATACACCTAGTTTATAGATCATATTGGTATTAAAAAAATTAATATTAGTTTTAGTCCTTTTGTATAGTTTTGTGTGTTTTAACTAAATTATAATATATTCACATCACTAGGGTAATTAATGCTAGTGGTTAAGGTATCATAGTTCCATTTTAAGAAGACATTTCCGCACAGAAGTGGAAGAAAGAGATCATAAGGATGTTTTCATATGATGAATAAGATGTCCATACAACAAAAGAGATATTTCACAACCTTGAGGAAAGAATGACCATAATATCTCTTTTTATGAGTAAGGTTGACATGTTTGAGTTCATCATGGGGATTCTCATGTTTAAGTTTAGCATTTATTTGGAGGTATTGTGTTGGCATAAAAATAATGTTAAACCATGAATTCATAGTTCATTGGTTTAGACTACACTAATATCCAGGGAAAGTATCTGGTTGTATTGAATTAACATATATTATTTAAACATAATAAAACATGACACACATGCCACATATATAGATTCATAATTTCATATATATTTCTCATTGATATACTCAAAAGATAGTTAAACATGTGATAGCTAAGAACATAGTACTCATATATCAGATTACAAGATTGGATTGATATTGTAGGCACTTAAAATCGGACACTTCATGTTGATTTAAACTTTTTAAACTAATTTCCACTAATTTTTCTATTCAAACCTTAATCCTATTTCATCTTCACTATTCATTATTCACCCCCTTAGCCAATTAATATTTTATTTCATAACCACATCTAATACCACAAAATTTACATCATCTTCCATTAGTTAACTAATCAAAATTAATTAACTAATCATCCCCTCAATAAAAATTCCATATATTTTGAAAATATATAATTTATAAAAATCTAAAAATAAAATAATTCTCATATCATGACATCATCCTCAACTTTAAAAATTTTAATGATGTTATATGCTCCACATGTCCCCTATCATTTGAATTTTATAAACTAAAGATTCTACTTTCCAATTTAATAATCCACTTCAAATCTCATTATCGTCATTATGAATTTTATATTCATTCTTTATAATCACATTATAATATCTTCCTCCAATTTTCAAAATTATTTGATGGCATAGGCTCCACATGTCCCCCACCATTTGAAATTTATAATCCATAGATTCTACTTTCCAATTAAAAAAACCACCTCAAATCCCATTTTCCTCCATTATGGAATTTATATTCATTCTTTATCCTCACATCATGACATCATCTTTCACTTTCCAAATTTCAATGATCATAGGCTCTACACATCTCTCATAATTTTAATTTAAAAATTGGGATTATTCTCCACTCTTTTATTTTAAACCAAGATCAATGGCCCTCTGCAATTTAGAAAAACTATATATAGAGGCCTCTCCTTCTATTCTTGGTAAGTCTTGATAGATATGGAATTTATACCAATTTGGAGGACAATCAAATGCCAAAGCCATCATAATAATATAAGAGTCCAAAATAAATAAATTTTAAGCACCCATATCGTACCCGATGTATCTTTGTTTACAGAATGAATTGAACACCTACATTAAGAAGCAAGACCAAATCACATGTTCACAATGGAGAAGGTGATGAGTGTCTTTTAAATGATTTGTAAGTATATTATTATTTATCTTTATTTTCATTGTTGTATCTTTATCATAGGTCGGTTTAGATTTAGAATAGGATTTTCATTGGATTGCTGGCATTTTCCTAGTTTAGTTTTATATTTTTAAATTTTAACTATCACATTTTGTCATGTCTGGTGGGACTTTTTCCTATATTTCACATCATTATTTCACTTAGGAGGCAATTTCACTTGCCTTTGAATTGTTTATTAGTGTATATTAGTTTAATCTTGGCTTGAAAAGTTTTTTTTTTAGTTACATGTCTATTTTGGATTTTTCTACGTTGATGTTCGACCGCCCACACAATAATAATTTTCAACAAATTTGTCTTAAACTTTGGTGAATTTATTTCTGTATTGGTTATTTTATATTATCTATCATTTTTTGCATTTTTTAAAATAATTTATAACTTTGTGAGTTACATAATGTCTCACAATTTTTTATTTACATGTTTTTTATCTTTTTATTCTCTATTTTTATCAGTTTCATAGAACAACAAATTTTTCTTCCTTTTCGATAAGTTTGTGCATTTTTATAATGAATTTGTCTTTTTTCAATGTTTTTGCACCATATTTAAATGAAATTGTTCAGTAAGTATTTTCTCTTTTTTGTTTTGTTTTGTTTTTAATTTCAATTTCATCATTATTTGTTTTATGTGTAATAGTGAATTTGTTCATGACCTTTGTGTTTTGGATTTATCTTTATTTTTGAGTTATATTTTTGATTAATTTGTAGGTTCTTTTTATTTATTTAACCTTTTCAGACAACTTATTTATAGTTTTGTGTAAGATATTTATCTAAGAAGCTAAAAAGCTTAATAAAAAAGAAAAGTAAATTTACCTTGTTTTGTTTTGGTTTATTTTGCTAACCCATTTGTTTCAAGTTCTTATTACTAAATTTTATTAATTAAAATATTTTGAATTATTTCAAAGTAGTAATTAAACTCATCTTTTATTTTGTAGTTAAATCCAATTTCTTTTTTATTGCAAATAGTTTGCTTGTATATATCAAAAATTTGTGTATATATTTTTTTTGGAGTCACATTAATGATGATACTCAAAAATAAAAAACAAATTTGTTAATTTATTTACCTAAGTTACACATTTCATATGATCTTTATTTGATTTCACATTGGTGATGATACCTAAAAATCAGAATAAAGTGTTAACTTAATTTTTAAAAACATTTTTATGGGTTATATCGATTGTAGATTTCACCACCATGTAGTATGCCAAATCTTACATATTAATAGAGTATATAAATATTAGATCAACTATTTAAAAGGATTAATAATTGTTATATTTTAATCACACTATGATGTGAGGGGATTTCATGCTCCAATATCTAATATTTTAATAGCTTTATATACATATTTTTACCTCACATACCGAAAGGTATATAGAGGATTTCCCTATATACTATTAAATAAATCCTAATACTATAAAATCCATCTTATTATTTGACTTATGGTGTATTTAAGAGGAGTAGATCACTTAGATAAGTTACCTTCCATGTACCCTTGTAATCATAATTAGTGGGTTATGGGCATGGTTCTACCTCCATACTTAGAGCCCTGAAATATCAGGTCATAGCTAATGCAACACACAATTAAGTATTAAGGAAAACATACAAGTCATTTAAGACCCTTGTCCAACTTTTACCCTTTTTTGTGCATTGATTGTTTCATTTTGATTAAATTAATAAATTATTTTTTTACCACCTTGTGAAAGCCACGTACTTGAAGTTAAAAAAAAAAACCAAGTTTGATTCTTAAACTAAAGTCTAAAATCACAACAAAGTTTAAAATAAAAAAATCCAAGGTCAAGAACTAAAAACTTAGTGTCAATCATTTAAATTTTTAATTATTTTAGTCTTTCACCCTTTATTTTCAAGTCAATTCATTAAGTAAATGTCTCCCATCACAATAAAAATGACCTTATTGAACAATCCTAGGTTGAGAGAAGAGCCTTTTGGCAATGAGCCTTTTAAATTTGATAATTAAGAACACCATATTGAGATCCATGAAAATTTACAAGTGGAGGGATCTTATCAAGAGGAACATGCCCAACTAATCAATATGCCTAGAGACCAATTTTCACAATTTACAAAGTACCTCGTATAAAACAAAAACAAAATCTTGTTGTAACTTTAGTCTTTGGAGCCAAGGTTCCCTCTATTTTTAACCCTAAAAACATGTACATTATTTGATTTATAAATAATCCAAACCTCCCATCCAAGATCAAGGGACCTATATTTATTCTATAGCAAACATGAAAGCTATTATGAGTTTCACCAATATCAATCCTCAAAATGTCTCCCAAGCTTACATGGATAAAGATAAAGCACCCATAAATGAAACATCTCAACAAAGCCATTTATTTACTATGAAAGACCATGTATAAAAATTAGTCAAATAAATTTATGATCTCAAATTCAAAAATTCAAGTAATCCACTAATAAATCATCAACCAATCCAAATACTCAGTCAAATGCACACTCGAATCAAAATCAATCAAACAATCAAAATCCAAGTCCAAATTCAAATGTTTTTTCGAATCCTAATAAAAATCCAAGTTTGAATGTCAATTCATACTTACCAATCAGTACAAATAAAAATTTTAATTCACCAATCAACCATCAAAATCAAGATCTGAATTTGAATGTTTATTTGAATTCACCCAGAGTCCTATATTACATACACAAAGCACCATTAATACCACATTGATAGATATTACACTTATATCTACTCCTTTGCAGTGTACACAAGGTATTAAAATAGACATATAATGGGTAGATAACTATGACCATCAGTTGGATGGCATCATAATGTGATCTTTCCTCTCTTCAAATATCCCAAAAATACAAAAAAAATAAAAACCATTCAAAAAACCAAAAACACTTTCAACACTTAAATATTATATTGGCTCCTTGAAATCCATGTGTTACTTCAATATTGATGGATAACATAATCAGTTACTCATGCATACATACATACATATGTACATAATACACTCATATTTTGAATGTTGTATTTTTCCTCCTCTCACGTCATATGGACATTGAGGGCATCTGCTTATTTTATCTTGATACACATAAGTTATATGGTTCGATGATCACACTCCATTATCATGTTTGAGATTACATATGTAATTACACATGAATATTATCAATTATTATATAATACACATGGTACTTTATATGTTATACACTTAACATATTGTTAATAACACACTAGATCCTTGGGCCACTATGACATATCTATACTGGTTGGCTATGCTTTACTTTATGCACTTTCTTGAGTGTCTTTTATTTCTTGTTTGATAATTTGAATAAGTATAATTTTGATCCACATTTGAGCTATAATCTCAATTTATAGGTGGAAACTCACATTTTCTCCAAATATTAGGGCATGCACCTCTCTCTCTCTCTCTCTCTCTCTCTCTCTCTCTCTCTCTCTCTCTCTCTCTCTCTCTCTCTCTCTCTCTCTCTCTCTCTCTCTCTCTTGATTATGTATCACCTTAGTATTGTACACTTATCAAAATCAAACCTTGGTTTTTATTCCTAGTTATACATTTTGCTTGCTTCGACAGCCTCATATATACTCTATCTTGTACCCCTTAGCCTATATCTTAGTCTTACTAGTCTTATATTGATGACATAGATCTTATCTTTACCAAAATGCTTAAAATATACTTATATTACAGCCAACATGTAGGGGAGAACTACATTAGTTTAAGGCCCTCTTTGGAATATTAGATAGATAATTAGTGTCCTTTGACAATGGGGTCATTGGGGTCAGCTCAACACCATGTGCTCACTACCCTATTTTTCCCCAAGGTAAAATTGAAGATGGAAAGCTAGGGTTTTGCCATTTCATAAAGAGTAACTAACCATGACCTAGATCTAAATGTACTAGAGTGAAGGCGAAGCCCAACCCAAAAGTAACTAGGTGGTTGCATCCTTTTCACCAAATATTTTATACATGAAACAATCATCAAACTTAGATAGCAGCATCAATGCAACTATTTAGGGATAATGTAACTCTCCATAGAGCTAAAGGCACCAAACCTAGAATTTGATAATTAGTTTAAGATTGTCTTCCTACCTGCTTTCAACCTATTGCAGATCCATAACTACATTAACATTATAACAAGCTAAATGCTTATATTCTTTATCATTTTTATATATATCCTTGTTTTAATTTCCATATTTAGACTATCTCAGCATAATAAATTTAGTGTATGCTTATATCTAAATTTAACATTTAGTTCACTTATTATAGATCTAATCATCACCCTATTACCATTTCATTTTTATATGCTTAACCCTATGGTATAAAGCGAAAGACAACACATCATTTCATTTTAGGGTTAAATACTACCTAACGACCCTATAGGGATAAATTTTTATCATTATCTAAGCTCATAACATGTTTAATTTTTAATTAGTGCTCAACCAAATCCAATCTCTTGATGTTTACACAATGGAGGTCTTGAAAATGTTCCTTGAACTTAGTTTGAATAGACTTACTACTCTCATTGATATAGGATAGAACACAAGAGCATTGTATTTAATAACTCCCTTTGTTAAGTTTAAGTTTTCATGGATTATTTTCACTTCTTAGGTAGCTCCTAATTATTTTTAAAGGTTTGAAATAAGTTGTGATGCCATTTATTCTATGTATTCTTACTAATTTCTTCTATGTACCCTGAATGTAATGTAGGTAAGCTTTGTTACGTACAAATTGTGTAATAGTAGTGTGGATACCTTGGCATATTCATAATTTATTAATTTTTTATTGATATGCCAATTTTCATGCCAAGATAAAAGTTTAATAAAAATGGGTATAAAAATTGGCATATCAAGAAAACATTTAATAAAGTCTAGACATGCCAAGGTATTCATATGATTATTACATAATCTGTATTGGAGAGTTGTTAGTGATGTCTTGAAGGTGTCCAAGTAAGTGAATGAAATTTATTTTTAGCCTAAGTGATAATGAAAAAGTGTTCATTGTTCTTGTATTAGTATGCTTGAAGTAGGCTTGGTTGATCTTCAAAGATTGAATGGTTAGAGATGATTAGGGATGAGTCTAAAGTATTGAGCATGGGTGAAGGGTCCTTTCACAGGTCAATAGTTAGTGGAGATATTGTGGAAGTGAGTATAATTTATCTATTTGATCATTGTTTTCATGTAGACATTTTGGGTCTAGTGATAGGTAAGTTTGAGGAGGCATATTGATGATGTTATATCTCACACCTGTGAGAGTTTTAAGAGCAAATTGATATATTTAGATTATAATATGTGAAAATATCATATGGTCCAAATTTTAGGTCATGTGAGTAAGTGAAGCTAAAGATATGTGGGTTCAAATTTGGATTTCTAGGTAGATTGTAGAGGTTCCCATACATAGCCAAATTGTCACTACTCATCATGCAAAGTTATACAAACTAGTAAGTCTGTGCATTTATTTTAGGTATGAAGCAAGTTTCTTTTTTATCAAAATTTTACATGGAGATTTTTTCTATAGTGTTAAGAAATTACCTTAAAATTTTTGAGTCATGAAGTGGTTTCCTACTCAAGTTATAAAAATTCAATGTTCTAGAAAAATGTGATGGATCAAAGACCACCAAGTTTAATTATGTTGAAGTTTAAAGTTATCTAGTCAAACTATCTAATAGTGTGCATTAATTCTCAATATTGATCCAATGGTGCATGTAATAAGTCATCATGTTGAAGGTTTCATGCACATGTGACAAGTGTCACAAGCTCTCTACTTCTAAGGATCAATGGTGAATGATGATTTATACTGACAGAGATCAATAATGTGGGACAAGTCAAAGAGTCAATAATACATATAAGGCTGCAAAGTGGCATAAGCATAATGGACTATTAGTAAATTTCTCAGAAGGAATTATTTTCACTTAGATATGCACCCTTTGAATAGATGCAAAGCTATCCTCATCCAAGTGGCACAATGGAATCATCTCTAGGCTTGTGGGTAGCCTAAGGAATGAGGTGAGTCTCTAGATAGGGCTAGTTCCCTTGATGTACCACTTAGGATTACAACTAATAATAAATTTGGGGGGTGAAAAGGGAGAGATATAACTAAAATAAAACTAACCTAATGGATATGATACAAAAAATAGATTTATGACATCCAACCATATGCATATTACACTTGAAATCAAAGGATAAACTAAACATACACTCTCCAATTAATGTCTTCTTGCATCAATATTACATTGTAGGGTTATGGATGAATGTAAAAATGTAAGAGGACTAGAAAAGAGAAATATGAGGGAACTAATCAATATAATAACTCACTTACCATGAACATCTCCTAAAACACTTCACATGCCCTGTAAGAAGAAACTACAAATAGGCGAGAGAATGTGACAACTTGTTAAGGAATATATAGTCTTCACTAAGCAAATTCAACATTAAAATAAATGACAATATGAATGGTCATGGAATAGGTAAAAATTAGTAATTTTATTTATTAAAAGGTATAAAAATGAGCATGGATTCACCATACTCAGTTGGAGCATCCAATACAATGCCAAAATGGCTAGTTCTTATAGAACTTGAGAGAGAGAGAGAGAGAAGAAGAAAATTCCAAGGGTCACAAGGACACTTTTCAAGTTGATACAAGGATTTAATTGTGAATATGGATAGGTTATTGGCTGAAACATGTAAGGATAAGGTCTAAAAGTGTCAATTCAAGTCACAAGCTTCATGAAAAATGACATAAAACTCCTGATTTTGCATAGAAAAACTCCCTTCATGATTGCCTCTATTTGAAAGTCCCATAACTGATTAGGACCATGTAAGATGATTGGAATGTATGGTAGTGACATCAAACATTCCTATCTATGTATTTTTTTCATGCTTAGTCTTTTGGAAATAATCAGAAAGGAACCATTATCATCTGTAGTCCAAAAAGAACTCCTTTCATGCACCATGCCCACTTGACCTCCAAATTGGATTTAGTTTCTCATGAAAATATATGGGATGGAGTGTAAAATAAGTTTAAATACCTTTCATAACCATAAAATCATTAGGCTCACCTTAAAATGAGCTCACTTGAAGTTTTTCATCTTCTTCACTAGCTTGTCTAATATGCTAGATTTGATTGGTTGAGTTAAATCACCTAGTTGGGGTAATTAAAATTTATTTAATATCATTAAATTAATATGAGAAGTTATTACAAGTCTCAATATTATCTCTAAACTATTTTTCATCTCTTGAAGCCTTCTAGAACCTACAAAACATAAAAAAATGGTCAAAAAGAGCTTATTTTGCACCCCATCCATAAAAATCTATACAACTAGTTGACATGAGAATTAGATTGATAGAGTCATTTCCAATTTAAAATATTTATTATGGTCCAAATATCTCATTATATTTCATCTCCAATTCCATTTTCACAAACCGGTTCCTTTAAGGGTTTTACAAGGGTTTTAGGCTTGTTTTTAGTCTTAAGGTTGATTCATAAATATTTGACATTATGTCTTCAAAATAATTCCAAAAATGTGAGCCTAAAGACCTGTGATAAATATTCCAAATTTATTACATTCCCATGTAATTCCTTTAATAAGATCTAATCATTTCATCTTGGCCTATCGAGTTTGTTCTTCCATTTTGCATAGGTCTGAGTTAGTTTCTGAGCTAAGAATGACTTATTTGTGATTTATCTACCTTAAAATAGATTTAAAAATTCTAAAATTACCCCATTATAATTATCTAATAGGTTAGAGTGCACATATCAATCAAAATGAATCTGAACCCCTTTAAGATGCTAGGCCTAGACCTTGTTGAAGAGGTCTGCCTATAAATTTCAGTGTTTGGACCTCTTTGTTTGATTTACTTGAATTTTAATATATTGAACACATCTGATGTGGTCCCAAATTTTTTTCCATAGGTTATAAATCATATGAAAGGCTAGAAAAGTGGTTTACACCTCTTTTGGATTTAGGCCTAAAACTTGCCCAATAGGCCTACCTACAAGTTTGAGGGCATGTAGGACCCTGTTTGATTTCCTAGCCTTATGAGGTGTTATTCAAGTTTTTAAATTATTTTTATATCTTTCCAAACATTCCATTATCTTCATATCTTCTGGTCACTCCTTTTCATTCCTACTCTTCCAGCTCTGCAGGGTTTGGATGAGGGGAAGTGCCCTCTGTCTGAGACAAAATAAAGGGAACTTCCCCTATTTTATTAGTAAAAAAATATTTTATGAGATTATAAAAATAACAATGATTATATATACAAATTTTTACCCCTTGGTTTCAATTTTAGACCCCCAAACCTCCTCAATTTCCAAGGCAGACTAGTAAGGCCAAGACTATGTGTGAACCTTCTCCAAGTGGACTATATGTGCATGATGAGGACCCATTATTTGATTGTTTTGTGTTATATGAGAGTGTGTTAAATATATAAATAACATTCCCCAATTTTTACAAATTAGTTTAATTTCCCTAATCACCTACACATCTCTTTATACCCTTGTTTAGCACAGGCTGTATGTATAGTTCTGACTGTGTTAACTTGTTTTGATATCATGCATGTAGATGATTTAGAATATACTGAGGTTTATAATATTATTATTTTACCTATATATAATAAATAATTTCATTCATAAATGGTTTTATACTTATGCATCACATTAAGATAATGCCAACATACAAGAGCCATCACCTTACTATTTACTACAACCACAGTAATGCATAATTGACTGTAGGTGTTCATAAGGTCATAAGGAACCCTAAATAGGTTTGTTTCAAATTGATTATAGATTTTAATATCAACATGGATTTTAATAAGGCGTTTCATAAGTCATCTTCCTCATCTCAACCTCCTTTAGCTTATTGTCTACCCTATCTCAGTCACTTCCAGTTGACTGTGGGTGCACACTATAGGCATAAAGGGACTTGAAAGGTGATTAATTTGTTCCTCAATAATTGAGACCCTTAAAATGGATTTCAATAAATTCCAATGAATCAAACATACCCTATCACTCATATGTTGTAAGAGATAAACAACTTTTCAAATTGGATCCTGTATTAGATGTAGATGCGCATTCCATACCAGGGACAACTGTAGGTCTCTTTATGACTTGAAACATAGTATAACTTCTTATTTTGTATGACTTATATGTTCATGTGTTATACTCACTTAATATGAAATTTAAAATCATGATAACATGCCTTATTATCTCTTTGAATGTTAAGTCCATTTCATGTCCTCAAGACCTGTAAATGTCACTATTTGCCCACTATGGTTTTGAGGGCATATTTGAGCTACTTAAAATCACTTTATAATGTTCTTCCTCTCCCCAAAATTTTTACAATAGATTCTTCATTATATATACTATAGATAAAGGTCATTACATACCTCAAAATTCATTTGTAACCCTATTGTAGGATCTTAACAAAAAAACTCAAGTTCTCTATTCTGTATCTTAGGGAAAGCTTCCCTAAACTCAGTCATGAATTTCAAACATGATTTCATACCTTTCCTTACCCCCTTTGACACTTAAAATAGGTTTTAATGGGTCCACCATATGATAGGACTTGTAAATATCTTTATCATATTTTGAAATCTCGCATTCAAAACTTGTATAGTCATGAGGTATACCTTTAGGTAGTCATTAATCTACACAAGCAAAAGAGTGAAATTGGGTAGTATACAATATATCCATGTTTATGATCTTCTCTATCATCATCAAGTATCTCAATGAATTATTGGTAATCTTGGAGGTTGAAACACCTATCTAACTTCCCACTTCTTAGCATGATGTCATCAAGGAAGATGTTGTATGTGTGTTTGAGATGTATGCAGGTAGTGAACATGGAATGGAGCAGATCATGTTGATGAATGATCTCATAAACAACTAAAATTCCCTATGATTCCCTAAAATTCATGATTATCATTTATGAGACTTTAAGGGAATCTTCATAACATTTATTCCAACATGAAAACCTCTTGAAAACATCTGGAACAGAGTAGGCATGGGTGTCTAATGACCGGTTGGTGTGGTTAATAAGCTTGCAAACCATGAATATTGTTGCTTTGAAGAATGAATTTTAAAGGTAAATAGGATAAAAACAATGTTGAAAACATGTAAATTACACTGTTACAACCTTCTAAAACTATTGACAAAGCATGAAACTCTAAAAATGGTGCAAGAGTGTCTATAACGCAATCTAAGCTACTTGGATTATCAAATAACCTCCAAATGTGAAACCAATAATGGAGAACATGAAAAAAATTATTCAACATCCTATGTAAGCAATATCAATAGTTATATTGTATGTAATTCTCTAAACCAAGGCAAAACTTGAAGGATGCACATATTGATAGGCAAATTTACACAGTCAACTTCAAATGGATGATTCATAATGCACAACTGATCATTATCAAAAATATTTCTATGAAAATAGAGGTATCTATGTTTGAAACAACCTCCCAAAATCATTCTTTTTGAAACCCTTTGTGCTGACCATGCCAAGTACAAACCTGCAAGTCACTTTTTCTTGCCAAGAAAGGTGAAAAGAGAGAAAAATGGTTTTTAGAAATAAATGGCACTTTTAGAGTCACATTTCAACCTTTTCCATGTGGCACACTTCCCAAAGAGGCCGTATAAGTGTCATTTTTTCCTTTTTTTCTAAGAAAACTATCTTTTCTTTAAACAACCTACCATATTTTTAGGAATGTCATTTATATAAGACTTATAATGATAAATGGGAAATTAAATCACATTTTTACACTTTCACATTTCCAAATAAACCCATACAAAACATTAAATGCACATTTTTGACCCCTCAAATGACCTAAAAATGATATAAGGACATAAAACCTAATTGACCAAAGCTAATATAACATTAGTTGACATCAATTAACCTATAAAATACCTCATGAAAATATATTATACCCCCATATAGACCTAAAAATCTAAGTTTTTTACCATGGGTGCCCTAATTTGACCTAAAAGTCAAATTTGGTCAACAAATTGGTGACTCATAGGGGTAGTATGCCTGTTATACTAACTAGAACAATAGCCTTATCAATCCATAGGGTTTATGGAGTCATATACGGACTGAGATAAATAATAAAAAATTTGACCATTGACCATAAACTTTACCAAGACAAGACAACTAATGGCTACCTCAACCACAAAAATCAAAAGATACACACAACAAAGAAAACAAACACACAAGACACACACATGTGCTACAAGAACTTAGGGGAATTAGGAAACAACATATTATGCACAAATAGAAACTAAACATACCTCCTTTCTTTGATCGAAAGGAAAAAATATTGAATCATCCTCGTGGTGAGATGAAATATAGTGCCAAGCATGCTTATCTTTGGATTGAATGCAATGTGGATCAGACCTCTTCCTTGGAACTTCACCTGATCTGATATCAAGTAGATTATCTTTTAAAAAGTCTCTAATGTAGATATACTCCTTTTGAACATGTTCACATACTTCATACTTCTACCCACTCCTAATCTCATGGTCAACTTGTATCCCCTTAATAGGCATGGCTTCAAGAGTAGTAGTTTCATGTTTCTATGAAGATTGAGGACAATAGGAGCTTGTTCCATATTTCAAGATATAATTTGTTTCTCCCAACTGATTGAGAGTGTGATATCCCATCTTGATGACTTCAAACATGTCATCATTAAATTCATATGCTTCTTAAAAATATATATTTGAAAGGATGATTTCCCTTTACATACTTACTTGAGTGCCAATGTTGCCTTATCCACTTTTCACTAAATCGTAGCCTCCTTGAATAGGAGTATAGCCTTCTCCAATTATTTAAAATAAGTCATCTAAAATCTTATTAATAAATTATCCTTGCCTATCCATGGTATCTTTCAAAGTGATGAAAGAGTTAATGATCATTTCTTCCTCTGTGGAAAAAGGAAGACATTCTTCCTCATCAATCTAATCTGAACTCTCCACATAAGAGGTCACATCTTTAACTTTGACTAGATCATCAAGATCTATTTCCTTTATCTTGGATTCATGAGACTCTCCCAAGGCTTCCACTTCTTGAAGGATGGATTGAAAGTCTTCTCCCCCCTTGATAGCACATTCAAATTCAAATATGGAGTCAAAATCTTGTGAATTGTCTTTTTGTTCACCAAGGGTAGTCCATATGGTAATATCTTCCTCATAACCACTCATGAGGTCTTCTTGATCATCTAAGAATTGAGCTTTCTCTTCCTCGCTTCTCTCAAGATAGGTTCTTCTTCCAAGATTTCCTCTTTGTAACAAGGAAAGCATTATTCATTATCAACCAAACAAGGAGATTCAACATAAGAACCTACCTCTTCTTCATCACTTAATACCTCTTAAGGGATTTGAAATTGTGTCTCAATTATCATAATCTGATCTTTCTTCTCAAGGGTTTCAAGGTCCTCCATCTCTTCTTTAGTGATGCCAAGGCTAGGCATCTTGAAATACAATGATCTATCCCAATGAGGCTACCAAGGAGGTATGATTTCTTCAAGAAAGATTTCTCTTTCCTTATCAACTATTTTCTCCTTTTTTGTTTCCCATACCATAGGTCCATCAAGGTAAAAGGTAGTGGGATTATGAAAAAAGGAACTAGTTGGTGGAGGTGGAACTTAGAGCTCAAAATCAGATTGATAATGCAAGGTAGGAGGTTCTTTGTGAAGCTCTTAAGGGAGTGGAAATGGGATGTGTTTAGGCATATGATATTATATTAGGTCTAAACCTTCCATCACACCTTAAATTAGTAGCTTCATATTTGTCTCTAGCTCCTTTATTTGCTTGGCTAAGTTCTCTTTGAAAAACATTTCTTTAAGTTGATATACATCATCATGAGGATGAGGAATGCAACTGGGCTGCCATGGAACACAAGAAGTTTCTTGAGGAAGGGTGGGAGGTACTTGTAAAGGATCAACACCATTCTCCACTTCACACTCTTTGATAATGCTTCTATCTTCTTTATTTTACCATGACTCTACTATCTTGTTATAGATTAGTATGTTAGGATTTGAAACTTTTTCTGGAGGAATGGTGGGAAGAGTTTTTAAAGGATCAAGAGTCTTCTCAACTTCACACTCTTTGTCAAGACTTTTCTCCTCTTTCTTTCCCCATGATTCCACTATCTTGTTCCAACTTAGGATATTTGGGATTATGAGTTTTTTTCGAGGTGGTGGGGATGAAATATGAGAGGGAAATGAGGGTTTGAAATCCAATTCTTTGGCTTCTAACATGGAATATTACAAATGCATATTAGATAACTCAATCTACCTATAAAGATTAGATTCAAACACAAGATTTCTCTTTTCAACTCTCTCCTCTAATTGATTGAGAAAAGGATGACTTTGATATACTTGATTTGGATTATAAGGGTTATGTATGGTTGATAGGAAATATGAAGGTTGATAGCTTTGGTGAGGTTGACTTTCATTAATGCTAAGTTTATCCTCCAAGGATGCAATCAAACCATTCACATCTAGCATCTCACTTGTGAGCCTTTGCCAATTGGCTCTCTCAATAGCTATCCACTCATTTTTTACTATCTCTAATGAATTTCTCACTTGATGGATGGAATCATTAGGAATATTTTGGCCACATCCCCTAAGAGTATCAATCTCCAAAATATATCCCTCATATTCCAAGAGTGTCTTCTTGAAGGTAAATGTGTCAGGAATCTAGAACAACAAACATGCTCTGATACCACTTGTTGGGTGAGAGGTGGAAGATAAATTCAAGAACAAACACACCTGTTCTAATTCCACCTGTTAGGATCTTGCTCCTCAGAAAGAGCACAGTATGATTACCAAATATAAGCAATTGAATATGCGAAAATAACCAGAAACACAAGTAACTAGAATTCACCAATAGCACAGAATATGAGAGACAATACACTATCTTGTATTAACACTATACAGAAAAGAATACAACAAAGAGCCGCCACACTCTTTCACCTTACAGAGATTCGCCACACCTCAAGTGTTCAGTAATTCTTCTCACACACACTCTCCTACACAAAAAAACGGTCCCAACAACCAACTCACACATAGAATTGGTGTTCACCTCACCAACCAGTCAGTAATAACCCTGCCGGTACACCAAGCACTCTATATCACTTCAAGCTGATCTCTCATGAACCTGCAACCTACAATTCAAAGACCAAACTTACATGTAGATCCCCAATGAGCTTGCAACAACCTGCAACTCACAGATCTTACAACTAGAAGGAACTCTTCCTTTCTATCTCATGCTTGTACAATACATGCCAATGGGTCTATAAATAGATCCCTAACTCAAACAATAACTTAGACTCTTAATTTAGACAATTGTCCTCGCAGCCCAAGACTCTAACTGGTCTCAACATGCAAACTCTTCGTTCACTTAACTAACTGTCCATGAAACGAGCAGTTTTGGAACACACAGGCGACCGACATCGGTCCCTGCTTGTCTGGTTCTGCCGACGTCGGCCGACTTCCTGCCGTCGCCGGTGGCCTTCTGCACTGGTCTCTGCCGACGTCGGTCCTGCTGTCGATGCTGGTCTTCTTGGATCTCAGCAACCATTGTTTCATAGTTTGCAAAGGGTTGAAGCTTTTATCTCCACAACCTAACAATCTCCCACTTGGAGATAAACAGCTGCAACCTGTACATGTACCTGTACACCGTCTAGTTTGTTCCCTTGGCTATGTATCCATCTTCAAAAATCACCCTTGAAGACCAACCACCACAAAATCCATGGTGCAAAACCTGTCATCCAAATTACCTGCCACATCCACATCTACAACCATGTAGAAATAAAGAACTTGACCCTGCCTAGCATGTGCACCTGCTGCTGGTCCCACTGAACTGCCCTTCAGTATTACTTTCCCGGATTGACTCCAAACTTGTGATAACTCCCACTGCTTGGGAAAACTCAGGTTTAGTACATACCATGCACTCAACCTCATTATGTGAATCAAGACACCTGTTCATAGAACTGTCCAACCATCGGCGTGCTAACTGGTTTCACACAATCATCCTGAAACAAAGTCAACATATGACCTACCATGTCTCTAGAACACACACATGTCAAAGAATCTTACTGCTCCCAGATTCTCCATGACAAACACCTGAACTAGCTTTACCTTTAGTTCAACAATACCTGTATATGTAACCCTGCAACAAGCACATCATACAGAAATAGGATAGTGTAGCTAATACTATCCAACCTGGTAAAGAGAAACACAATGAACAAACCTCCATTGCCCTGCAGCTAATACAAGATCAAATACCCTGATCTTCCATCTCACGTATCCATTTTCGCTCTTCTTCATCCTTAGCATCCATTCGTCTCTCAGTGCTTACTTCCAGCTGGCAACACTACCCAAAACACCTGTTTGGTTCTCCTCCAAGGAATCACATCCTCATTCATGCTTAGCTCCCACTGTTTCTTGGATCTACCTGTTCTGCTTCTTCAATAACTTCCTGGTCCTATGCCATAAGTGAGCAACAAGTAGTGTAAAGAAGGGAAATGATGAATTTAAGAACTTACTTACACCTTCAGTCCTCCATATGGGTGCTTGAGACTCCATGACAGCTTGCTATCCACCCAAAATTCATCTCAGTGACCGATGCCGGTCACATCTCAGTCTACAGCCGACCGATGTCGGTTCCCTGCGACTGCCTCCCTGCCGACGTCGGTTTCCCTTGGCCGACGCCGGTCTCTGTCTGCCCCGAGTCACCGACGTCGGGCTGCACATAGCCGACGTCGGTCCCTGTCTGGATGCCGACGCCGGTTTTCCTGCCGATGTTGGTCTCTGTGTTTTTCTTGTGAGACCTGACTTTTTCTCGCGAGCTCCTTTTGGATCAAACTCTTGTCCAAATCACCTTTGCACTGCTCAGAATTCCTCTACACCTTGTGCTGAACTCTATCCGTCACTTCTTCCTTAAAAACCAAGGCTTTCCTGTTCTTGTCACTAACATCGGATTCCTCAAGAAACCTCACCTTCTTCTTCTGCATACAGAAACCACGATCCATACCTTCCAAATCCGAAAGCATATCCTTTGACTCAAGAACCAACATCTCCTTCTTATCTATGTGACCAAGCCTATTAAGCCACATCTCTGAATCTACAACTGAAGTAGATAACCCAGAAGAAGAATCAGTAAAACAAGTAGATAGATAAAGCATACCTACTTTCTTACCTCTAGCTACAACAAGTGTACCCTTGGTAACTTTCCAAGAGTTCTCTGTGAGAGTTACTGTGCAACCCTCTTCACCCAAACTTCTAACAGAAATCAGATTCCGCTTCAGAACTGGGACGTGCATGACCTCCTTTAACACCCATGTGTTACCTATCTGCAGTTTCAGCTTCACTTTGCCTTTGCCAACAATCTGACAAGGCTTACCATCCCCTACACAAATTTCTCCAAAATCTCCCTGGACATACTCATGACAAAATTCCCTATGTGGGGATGCATGAAAAGAGGCACCAGAATCTAATACCCAAGATTCTACTTTATCCAAAGAACATACCAGAGCATCCTGTGCAATGTAACCCACAACATCTGCTTCTTCTTCATGTTTTTCATGCTGATCTTCACCCGATCTGCAATCTCTCTTTAAGTGCCCTTGCTTTCCACATTTCCAGCAGGTTATTCTGCCATACCTGGACTTGGATCTCTTGCCCATCTTCGACCTTGATCTCCCACACTCTATCTTCTCTCTTGGCCTTCCTCTTCCTTCAACACTCAAAGCATCTCCAGATGATTCCCCTGTGCTTTTCCTGTGTATCTCTTCGTTCAAGATCACACTCACAATATCATCCACTTTTAAGACTTTTGAAGGAGACACAGTATTAGAAACTGCCATTACCAAACCTTCCCAACTTTCAGGTAATGAACACAAGATTAAGAGAGCTCTAATTTCATCATCAAATACAATATTGACTGAACTTAACTGGTTTACTAAACCATGGAAATCACTAAGATGGCTATGAACAGATCCACCTTCCAACATTTGCAAATTAAATAAACGCTTCATAAGAAATACCTTATTCAAAGCTGAGGGTTTTTCATATAAATTTGCCAAAGATTCCATCAACTCCACCGTTGTCTTACACTGTGATAAGCTGGAAATCACAGATGATTCAAGACTCAATCTAACAGATCCCAGAGCCTTCCGATCAAGAACCTCCCATTCTTCATCTTTCATATCCAAGGGTTTGCTATCAACCCCACCCAACGGTAAGTATAAATCTTTCTGATACAGATAGTCCTCAATCTGCATCCTCCATAATTGGTAGTTCTTGCCATTAAACTTTTCCATTCGTAGTTGACTATTTTCTGCCATTGCTCAACTCCCACTCAAACAGAAACCCTGTGAGTAACCTGTAATCAAAACACACTACCCAGATCTACACCAATCTGTTAGTATCCCAACCTAAAGCTCTGATACCACTTGTTAGGTATCAGCTTTTGAACCTACAACCAAGGCTCTGATACCACTTGTCAGGAATCTAGAACAACAAACATGCTCTGATACCACTTGTTGGGTGAGAGGTGGAAGATAAATTCAAGAACAAACACACCTGTTCTAATTCCACCTGTTAGGATCTTGCTCCTCAGAAAGAGCACAATATGATTACCAAATATAAGCAATTGAATATGCAAAAATAACCAGAAACACAAGTAACTAGAATTCACCAATAGCACAGAATATGAGAGACAATACACTATCTTGTATTAACACTATACAAAAAATAATACAACAAAGAGCCGCCACACTCTTTCACCTTACAGAGATTCGCCACACCTCAAGTGTTCAGTAATTCTTCTCACACACACTCTCCTACACAAAAAAATGGTCCCAACAACCAACTCACACACAGAATTGGTGTTCACCTCACCAACCAGTCAGTAATAACCCTGCCGGTACACCAAGCACTCTATAGCACTTCAAGCTGATCTCTCATGAACCTGCAACCTGCAATTCAAAGACCAAACTTACATGTAGATCCCCAATGAGCTTGCAACAACCTGTAACTCACAGATCTTACAACTAGAAGGAACTCTTCCTTTCTATCTCATGCTTGTACAATACATGCCAATGGGTCTATAAATAGATCCCTAACTCAAACAATAACTTAGACTCTTAATTTAGACAATTGTCCTCACAGCCCAAGACTCTAACTAGTCTCAACATGCAAACTCTTCGTTCACTTAACTAATTGTCCGTGAAACGAGCAGTTCTGGAACACACAGGCGACCGACATCGGTCCCTGCTTGTCTGGTTCTGCCGATGTCGGCCGACTTCCTGCCGTCGCCGGTGGCCTTCTGCACTGGTCTCTGCCGACGTCGGTCCTGCTGCCAACGCCGGTCTTCCTGGATCTCAGCAACCATTGTTCCACAGTTTGCAAAGGGTTGAAGCTTTTAGCTCCACAACCTAACAAAATGGGTTGGCTTGAGGAGTGGCTCGGTTGGCTAGGGGAAGCAAGACATTGAGAAGGCTAATTATAAGATTGGTATGAATCATGTATGGGATATATATGATCATATTGAGGTTGACACTAACCATATTTGGGCTGATACATTTCATTATAGGGTTGGTTAAGAACTTGCTCATATTGATAGGGAATGCCATAAGCTTGGAAGGTCTCACCAACTTGTGTGAAATTATAGTCAACACTAAGGCAAGCCATGAAAATTCATTAGGAAAAAAGAACACAAAATAAAATGTTACAAACAATCTTCAAAGGATAACCTAGGTTTCTTGACCAATTGATATAGCTTTAGAGTCACCATTGATGCTTGAATAGATGCCTCCAAAGGCTGATGTGTTGAAGGACAACACAAAAAATCCTCTAACTCTTGGAACAAGAGTCCCATCGAGTGTGCCAAAAAATTGTCACTTGGATATGCATCTTTTGATTAGATGAAAATCTCTCCTCATCCAAGTGGCACAATGGAATCACCTCTAGGCTTCTAGGTAGCCTAAGGAATGAAGCGAGTCTCTAAATAGGGCTCACTCCCTTGATGTACCACTTAAGATTGAAACTAATACTACTTTTGAGGAGTGAAAAGGGATAGAGATAAATGAAATCAAAATAATATAAGGGAGGTTATACAAAAAATATATTGATGGAATCCAACCATAAGCATATTACACTTGAAATCAAAGGATAAACTAAACATACACTCTCCAATTAATGTCTTCTTGCATCAATGTTACATTGTGGGGTTATGGATGAATTTGCAAGGATAAGAGGACTAGACAAGAGGACTATGAGGAACTAATGAATAGAATAACTCACTTACCATGAACATATCCTAAACAACTTCATATGCCCTACAAGAAGAAGCTGTAAATAGGTGAGAGAATGTGATAACTTGTTAAGGAATCCATAATCTTCACTAAGCAAATTTAACATTAAAATAAAGAACAATATGAAAATTCATGGAAAAGGTAACACCTTGTCATTTTATTTATCAAAAGGTATAAAAATTAGTAGGGCTTCACTATACTCAGGTGGAGCATCCACTACAATGCCAAAATGGCTAGTTCTTATAGAACTTGAGAGAGAGAGACATGAAGAGAAGTCCAAGGGTCACAAAGACACTTATCAAGTTTATCCAAGGATTCAATTGTGCATGTGGATAGGGTATGGGATGAATCATGCAAGGACAGGAGATAAAAGTGTTAATTCAAGTCATAAACTTCATGAAAAGTGGCATAAAACTCCTTATTTTACACCAAAAAAACTACCTTCATGATTGCCTCTATTTTAACATCCCATAAATAATTAGGACTAGGTTTGATGATTTTAATATAGGGTAGGGACATAATAAATGCCTCTACATGCATTGGTTGAATGCTTGGTCTTTTGGAAACATCTAGAAAGGAACCATCATCATCTGTAGTCCAAAAACAACTCCTTTCATGCACACTGGCCACATGGCCTCCAAATTGGCTTCAGTTTCCATTTAAAATACATGGTATGGAGGGGATGAATTTTTTTAATACCCTCCATGACCTCAGAATCATTAGAAACACCTTAAAATGATCTCACTGTCAGTTTTCCATCTTCTTCACTAGTTTGTCCAATATGTTAGATTTGATTGGTTGAGTTGAATCACCTGGTTGGGGAAATTAAAAGTTGTTTCATGGCATGAAATGAATAATAGTTATTACAAGTATCAATATTCTCTCCAAACTTTGTTTCATCTCTTGACTCTTTTTAAAACTTGCCAAACACAAAAAATGATAAAAAGAGCCTATTTTGCACCCCATTCGTACAAGTCTGTATAACTAGCTAGCATGTGAAGTAGATTGAGGGAGTCATTTATAGGTTATAATAGTTATTATTTTCTAAATAGCTCAGTATAATTCATATCCAACTTCCTTTTCAAAAATTGGTTCCTTTAAGGGTTTTGCAAGGGTTTTAGGCCTATTTTTGGTCTCAAGGTTGATTCATAAATATTTGATGTTATATCTTCAAAATAATTCCAAAAATGTGATCCTAAGGACCCCTGATAACTCTTATAAATTTCATAAATTCCCATTCAAATCCTCTAAGAAGATCTAAGCATTTCATCTTGGCCTATCAAGCTTGTTTTTCCATTTTATATAGGTCTGAGTTAGTTTTTGAGCCAAGAATGAGTTATTTGTGATTTATCTACCTTCAACCAAATTGAAAACTTATGAAATGATGCCATTATCATTCTCCAATAGGTTTTATTTCACTCTCAATCCAAAAATGAAGCTAACCCCCTTTATGATGCTAGGCCTAGGCCTTGTTGAAGAGGTTTGCTTACAACTTTGGGGTTTAGACCTCTCTATTTGATTTCATTGCATTTGAATATCTTGAAAACATATGATGTGGTTCCAATTTTTTTTTCCATAGGTTATAAATCATATTAAAGAATATAAAGTTTGTTGACACCTCATTTAGATTTATACCTAAAACTTGCCTAATAGGCATGCCTACAAGTTTGAGGGCATAGAGGGATCTATTTTATTTCTTACCATTTTGAGGTGTTATAAATGTTTGTAAAAGTGTTTACATCTTTCCAAACCTTCTTACATGATCTTCATAGCTTCTGTTCACTCCTTTTCATCCTCACTCTTCCAAATATACAAGGTTTACATGAGGGGAAGTGCCCTCTATCTGAGACAAAATAGAGGGTACTTCCCCTTTTTATCAATAAAACCAAATATAGGAGGATCTTCTATAACTCAAAACTATTATATTTAAAAAATTTTACCCCTTGGTTTCAAGTCTAGATCCCCAAACCTCATCAATTTCTAAGGCAGACTAGTAAGTGTTAGGTTGTGGAGCTAAAAGATTCACAAGGATGCAAATGGAGGAGGTTGCTCAGTGTTACAGTAACCGAAATCGATCTGATCAATCGATGCCGGTCACATCCAGTTCCAGAGCAATTGACATCGGTCAGGGATCGATCAACGTCGATCATCCCCAGACAGACAGGGACCGATGTCAGTCACCTATGTGTGCGAGTGTGAATTTGCATGCAGTTTCCAGAATTAGACTTGGTCTATTCTTGGAAGATCTGAGTGTTTGCATGTGGAGACTAGTTTGAGTCTTAAGTCTGAGTCTCTAATTATTGTTTGTATGGGATCTATTTATAGACCTATGGGCTTGTATTGTAATTAAGGAAAAGGAAGAAATCCTTCTAATTGTAAGATCAGTTGATCTACATGTTGTTGCAAGATCAGGGAAGATCTACATTGTAAGATCAGTTGTGTTGCAGGTTGTGCAAAGGCGATCTACTTGGAGTACTTTGAGTACTTGGACTGGCAGTATTATTACTGACTAGTGGAGGTGAACAACAACTCTGTGTTTGAGTTGATTGTTGTGACCGTAATTGTAGAGAGTGAAGTCTTAAGGGAAAGATATCTGTACATCTGAGAAGTGTAGAAGAAGTGTGTGGCTTCTTCATTGTATTTCCTTTTGGAAGAGTATTAATACAAGATTGTGTATTATCTCTCATATTTTGTGTTATTTTTGATTTCTAGTTACTTGTTAATTCTGGTTTAATTCCGTGTTTAGTTGCTTATACAAGGTAATCATATGTACTCTTATTGAGGAGTAGGATCCTGACAAGTGGTATCAGAGCTTGGTTAGTGATACCACTAACAAGTGGTATCAGAGCTTTTGGTTGGGTACACTAACAAGTGGTCAAAGCATGTTAAGTGTTTATTGATTACAGGTCACTCACAAGGGTTTTTGTTTGAGTGGGAGTATATCAATGGTAGAAGAAAGTAAGCTACAAATGGAGAAGTTTAATGGCAAGAATTATCAATTATGGAGGATGCAAATAGAAGATTATCTATATCAGAAAGATTTGTACTTACTGTTAGGTGGGGTTGCATGCAAGCCCATAGATATGAAAGATGAAGAATGGAAGGTTCTTGATCGGAAGGCTCTCAGATCTATAAGGTTGAGCCTTGCATCGTCTGTGATTTCCAATTTGTCACAGACAAAGTCAACGGTTGAGTTAATGGAATCTTTGGCAAATTTATATGAAAAACCCTCAGCTTCAAATAAGGTATTTCTTATGAAGCAATTATTTAATTTTTAAATGCAGGATGGTGGATCTGTACATAGTCATCTTATTTATTTCCATGGTTTGGTAAACTAGTTAAATTCAGTCAATATTGTTTTTGATGATGAAATTAAGGCACTCTTAATCTTGTGCTCTTTACCTGAAAGTTGGGATAGCTTGGTAATGGCAGTAAGTAATACTACGTCTGCTTCAAATATCTTAAAAGTGGATGATGTTGTTAGTGTAATCTTGAATGAAAAAATTCACAGGAAAAGCACAGGTGAATCATCAAGGAATGCTTTGAGTGTTGAAAGTAGGGGAAGGCAAAGAGAGAAGAGCAAGCGAGGGAAGTCAAAGATGGGTAGGAGATCCAAATCCAGAAATGGCAGTGTAACCTACTGGAATTGTGGAAAGGGCACATAAAGAGAGATTGTTGGGTGAAAGAAGATCAGCATGAAGGAACTGAAGAAGTAGGAGATGCATGTATTGTTGCATAAGATGCTCTGGTATGTTCCTTGGATAAAGTAGAATCTTGGGTTTTATATTCTAGTGTCTCTTTCCATGCATCCCCAAATAGGGAATTTTTTCATGAATATGTCTAGGGAGACTTTGGAGAAATTTATTTAGGGGATGGTAAGCCTTGTCAAATGGTTGGCAAAGGGAAAGTGAAGCTGAAATTGCAGACATGAAACACATGGGTGTTGAAGGAGGTCATGCATGTCCCAGTCCTGAAGTGGAACTTGATTTCTGTAGGAAAATTGGGTGATGAGGGATGCACAGTAACCCTAACAGTGGACTCTTGGAAAGTTTCCAAGGGTGCACTTGTTTTAGCAAGAGGTAAGAAAGTAGGTACTCTTTATCTATCTACTTGTATTACTAATTCTCCTTCTGGTTTATCTACTTTAGCTATAGATTTAAAGATGTGGCTTAATAGGCTTGGTCACATGAATAAGAAGGGGATGCATGTTCTTGAGTCAAAAGGTATGCTTTCAGATTTGAAAAGCATGGATCAAAATTTCTGTAAGCAAAAGAAGAAAGTGACATTTCTTGAAACTGGGTCAACAAAGAAGGTGGTACCTTCTGTTGGAGGATCACAGTATTGCATAAGGAAGAAATTTGATGTTTTTGATAAGAACAGGAAAGCCTTAGTTTTCAAGGAGAAGATGATGGACAAAGATCAGCACAAGGGGCTAAATAACTCTGAGCAGGGTAGTTTGGACAAGGGTATGATCCAAAAGGAGCTTGTAGGTAAAAGTCATTGCTCCCAAGAAAACATAGGTACCAACATCGATCAAGTGAGAACCGACATCAAACAGATAGGTACCGACATTGGTCATGTGCAGACTAGAGTCGGTGGTGTCAGGCAGGCTTGTTATCGATGTTGGTTAGGGAGCCGATGTCAACGACCAGGTGGACATCGATGTCAGTCATAGGATCAGTGTCGGTGAGGTGGATGTCGATGTTAGTCAAGGGAACTGGCATCGATAGTCAGGTCGATCACATGGAACTGATGTCAGTCAAGTGTAGACTGAGGGGTGACCGATGACGGTCATTGTCAGATGGATTTTGGGTAGATAACAAGCTGTCAAGGAGTCTCAAACACCCAAATGGAGGACTAAAAGGGTAAGTAAGCCTCAAATTCACTATTCCCCTTCTTTAGACTACTTGTTGCTCACTAATGGTTAAGAACTAGGAAGTTTTTAAAGAAGCAGAGCAGGTAGAATCCAGGAAATAGTGGGAGCTTGGCATGGATGAGGAATGTGATTCCTTGGAGGAGAACAAAATGGAAGATTTGGTAGAGTTGCCAGATGGAGAGAAAGCACTAAAAGATGAACAGATTTTGAGGTTGAAGAAGAGAGAGAATGGACACGTGAGATGGAAGGCCAGGTCATATGGTCTTGAGTAGGCTGTAGGACAATGGTGTGACCATTGTGTGTACTTTACTAGGTTGGATAATATTAGCTAAATTATCTTGTTATTGTATGTTGTGTGTATGCTTGTTGCAGGGTCACACATGCAGGGAGTTGCTGAGCTAAAGGTAAAGTTAGTTCAAAGGTGTGTCATGAAGAATTTGGGAGCAGCAAAATTCTTTGGCATGAGTATGTCTAGAGACATAGAAGATCACAGGTTGATGTTGTCTCCAGATGATTGTGTGAATAAGGTAGTGGCATGGTTCAAAATGTAGGATGTAGAACTAGTATGCACACCTATGGATGGACAGTTCACAGAATAGTGTCCCAATTCACATGATGAGGTTAAGTACATGTGTACTAGACCTAAGTTTTCCCAAGCAGTGGGAGCTGTCAGTAAGTTTGGAGCCAATCTAGGAAAGAAGCACTAGAGTGCAGTTCAGTGGATTCTCAGGTATCTGAGAGGGACCAGAAGTAGGTGCACATGTTATGCAGGGTCAAGTTCTTTTCTACATGGGTTTGTAGATGCGAATACGGCAGGTTACTTGGATGACAGAAGTTGCACCACAGGTTATGTGGTGGTTGGTATTCAAGATTGAGCTTGAAGAGGGATACAAGCCAAGGAACAAGATTATAGGACATTGCTATACAGGTATAGGTGCAGCTGTTTATCTCCAAGTGGGAGATTGTTAGGTTGTGGAGCTAAAAACTTCACAAGGATGCAAATGGAGGAGGTTGCTCAATGTTACAGCAAATGACATCAGTCTGATCAACCGACGTCGATCACATCCAGTTTCAGAGCAACTAACATCAATCAGGGATCAGCTGATGTTGGTTATCCCTAGACATATAGGGATCGATGTTGGTCACCTGTGTGTGTCAGTGTGAGTTTGCATGCAGTTTCCAGAATTAGACTCGGTCTATTCTTAGAAGATCTGAGTGTTTGCATGTGAAGACTAGTTTGAGTCTGAGTCTCTAATTATTGTTTGTATGGGATCTATTTATAGACCTATGGGCTTGTATTGTAATTAAGGAAAAGGAAGAAATCCTTCCAATTGTAAGATCAGTTGATCTGCAAGTTGTTGCTAGATCAGGGAAGATCTACATTGTAAGTAAGATCAGTTGTGTTGCAGGTTGTGCAAAGGTGATCTACTTGGAGTACTTTGAGTACTTGGACTGGCAGTATTGTTACTGACTGGTGGAGGTGAACAACAACTCTGTGTTTGAGTTGATTGTTGTGACCGTAATTGTAGAGAGTGAACTCTTGAGGGAAAGAGATTTGTACATCTGAGAGGTGTGGAAGAAGTGTGTGGCTTCTTCATTGTATTTCCTTTTGGAAGAGTATTAATACAATATTGTGTATTGTCTCTCATATTCTGTGTTATTTCTGATTTCTAGTTACTTGTTAATTCTGGTTTAATTCTATGTTTAGTTGCTTATACAAGGTAATCATATGTACTCTTATTGAGGAGTAGGATCCTGACAAGGCCAGGACTGTGTGTGAACCTTCTCCAAGTAGACTATATGTGCATGATGAGGACCCATTATTTTCTTGTTGTATGTCATATGGGATTGTATTAAATCTATAAATACCATGACCCAAGTGTTACAAGTCAGTTTATTTCCCTAATCACATACACATCTCTTTATACCCTTGCTTAGCATAGACTGTATGCATATTTCTAACTATGTTGATTCATTTTGATATCATGCCTGTAGATGATTCAACGTATACTGAGGTTGATGATAGTATGATTGGACCTAACTTGAATCAATAAGGTCATTAATTAAGGGTTTTATACTTGTGCATCATGTTTATAAAATGGAAATATATAAGAAACATCACCTTACTATTTACTACAAACATAGTCATGCACAATTGACTGTAGGTGTTCATAAGGTCATAAGGAGCCCTAAATAGGTTTGTTTAAATTTTTTTATATATTTTAAGGTCAACGTGGATTTTAATAAGGTTTTTCATAAGTCAACTTCTTCATCTCAACCTCCTTTAGCTTACTGTCTACCCTATCTTAGTCACCTCTAACTGACTGTGGGTGCACACTATGGGCATAAAGGGACTTGAAAGGTGATTAAGCTATTCCTCAAGACTTGAGACCATTAAAATGGATTAAAATAAATTAAAAGGTATAAAACATACCCTATCACTCATATGTTTTAATAGAGAAACAACATTTCAAATTGGACCCTATATTGGCTGTAGATGTACATTCTATACCAAGGACAATTGTAGGTCTCTTTATGACTTGAAACATAGTATAACCTCTTATCTTGGATTAATTATATGTTCATTTGTTATCCTAAATTAATAGGACTAATCAAAGCATGATAACATGCCTTATTATATTTTTTAATGTTAAGGCCATTTCATGTCCTCAATACCTGTAGATGTCATTGTTTTCCCACAGTGCTTTTGAGGGAATCTTTGAGCTACTTAGAAATCACTTTCTAGTGCTCTTCCTCTCCCAAAAATTTGTAAAATAGTTTATTCATGATAGAGACTATAAATCAAGGTCATTATATACATAAAAATTAATTTGTAACCCTGTTGTAGGATCTCAACAAAAAAACTAAAGTTCTTTATTCTATACTTTTATGGAAAGCTTCCCTAAACTTAGTCTTGTGTTTCAAACATGATTTCACACCTTTCCTTGCCCCCTTTGACACTTGAAATAGGTTGGAATGGGTCCACCATATGTTATGACTTGTAAATATATTTATCATATTTTCAAATCTCACATTCAAAACTTGTATAGGCCTAAGGTACTACCTATAGGTAGTCATTAGTATGCACAGGCAATAGAGTGAAATTGGGTAGTATACAATATATCCATGTTTATGATATTTTACAGCTTTATCAAGTATCTTGGTGCATTATTGGAAATATTTGAGGTTGAAACACATATCCAAATTCCCACTTTTCATCGTGACATCATCAAGAAGGTTGTTATATGTGCGTGTGAGATGTATGCACGTAGTGAGCATGGAATGGAGCAAAACATGTTGATGAATGATCTCATAACCAACTCAGAATCACTATCAATCCCTCAAATGCATGATTATAATTTAGGATACTCTGAGGAAAACTTTTTAACATTTATTCCAATGTGAAAACCTCTTGAAAACATCTAGGACAGAGCAAGTAGGGGTGTCTAATGACTGGTTGGTGTGACATATGAGCTTGCAAACCATGAAGATTGTTTCTTTGAAGAATTAAGTTTCAAGGTGAATGGGATTTAAATAATGTTTAAAACATGGAAATGAAACTATTACAACCTTTTTCAACTGTTGACAAAGCATGAAACTCTTAAAATGGTGTAAGACTATCTATAACATAGAATGGTGTACCCTCTTGCAATCTGAGCTACTTGGATTATCAAATCAACTCCAAGTGTGAAATCAATCATGTATAACATGATAAAAAGGAATCAACATTAAACATCCTATAGAATCAATATCAATAGCTATATTTTACATATTTCTCTGGTCCAAGGCAAAACCTGAAGGATGCACAAATTGATAGGCAAATTTACACAACCAACTTCAAATGGATGATTCATAAATTACAATTGATCATTCTCAAAAATATTTATACTAAAATAGATGTCTCTTAGTTTAAAAAAATCTCCAAAAATCATTCTACCTAAAACCCTTTGTGTTGACTGTACCAAGTACAAACCTCCATGTCACTTTTGCTTGCCAAGAAAGGTGAAAAGAAAGAAAAATAGTTTTGAGCAATAAATTGTACTTCTAGATTAAAAAATTCATGGGAATAAGCTTGGGGAATCTTAAGAGTCACATTTAAACCTTTTTCAAGTGGCACACTTCCCAAGGAGGTTGTACAAGTACCATTTTCTTTATTTTTACCAAGAAACCTGCCTTTTCTTTAAAAAAATACCATATTTTCAGTAATGTCATTTATCCTAAGACTTATAATGACACATGGGACATGAAATCATGTTTTTACAATTGAAAATTTCCCAATAAAATTGTATAAAGTATTAAATACACCTTTTTGACCCCTCAAATGACCTAAAAATAATATAAGGACATAAAAAATAGTTGACCAAAGCTAATATAACATTAGTTTACATAAATTAACATATAAAACACCTAATTAAAATATCTTATACCCCCTTATAGACCTAAAAATCTAAGTTTTTTACCAGGGGTGCCCCAATTTGACCTAAAAGTCAAATTTGGTCAACAAGCATGTGAGGGCATCAAGTGTCATGATCATGGGGGTTCTGAGCAAGATCAAAAACATGGAAAATTGCATGGTAAAGACCTGGATGATCTATAGAGATCAATGGCGAACATTGCATCAAGATTGAAAGAGTGCATGAGATGAGGTTAACTTGATCGAAGTTTAAAACTTGAACAGTGATGTAGTGTAAGTTAAAGATCGGGCATATTTCAAGGAAGATGCTACACCCTTAACCATTAGCATGTCTAGGATTATGTGTAGTTTACTTGTGACTTACATTACACTTTTACATATTATTTTACATTTATTTATGCATTCATATACTTTTCAGGTCAGCCTATGGGTGGCACATGGCCTTGTTAGACTATATATAGGAGTTAGGGTTAGTTATTCATCATATATAGGAGTATTCATTCTTATTGAGAGCATTTGGGAGGTTTCCCCCTTTAAGTAGCTTATATATTATTCATATTTTCTACTATATTTCCATATAATTGTGATATATTTTTGTATATCTACTTATATGGTGAATTAATATCATTCCAAGTGGTATCAGAGCATTGATTTGGGCCATAATCAGGTAAAAAACCCTAGATCTTGAAATATGGATATATCTTGCAAATAAGTATGAATTTCTCTACAATATTTTTGTTGGAGTTGAGAAATAATTCAAGTAAGTTTTCATTAAAATTTCAGCTGATTTGGATCTATTTTTCAAAAGTTATCACCATATTGTTTTTTTCATAAATTTGCTCCATAGCTCACAATTTGTATAATTTTTTAATTTTTCAATTTTTTAAATAGTTTTGGAAACCTTGAAAAAAATTATTTTGGGTTTATTATTTTATATTTTTTATTTGAGTCCTAAATATTTAATAAACTTAGTGTTCAAAGTTGGGTCAATGAGGCAAAATAAGGTTCACCATCAAGCCTTTATATGGTTGGTCTTAACACCTAAAGATGGGGGAGAGGGAAAGAAACCCCTAAAACTCCTTTAGGAGATGACATGGAGTCTAAATCATTTGATTTTATTTATAAAATCCATTCAAATCTACATGGCTTGATGCATAAGGATGTGCAAGTTCAAACTCAAATATCAGTAATACAAGGGGAGCTTAATGGCATGAACAATTAGTTGCATCAAATCAAGACACAATTAGCGACCATTTCATCTCATTTACCACTAAAAAACCCTCCATTTTTTCATTTTTTCCCTCCTCCTCTTAATACTAACAATGCCAATATGAGGTTAAAACTGATGTTTTTAAAAGTAGGCTTGCGTAAGTTTGATGGTACAGATCCACTCACTTGGATCACTAAAATTGAAAATCTATTTGATTTACACCAAAATATTATCTCTAAAAGGGTGGTTTTGGAATATCTATATCTATAACTTGAGCCATTCATTTGGTATCATTGGTTTGTTCTCAAAAGAATAAGACTAGTGCTCTTATTGCATGGTCATTATTATCTGATGAACTGATGTCTCATTATTAGGATAAGGTTTCTAAAAACTACTTTAACCAATTAGCCAAACTAAGATAAATAGGAACAGTGAAGGATTATATTCATCAGTTTCAAAATCTATCCTTACATGTGGAGGATATCACTAAGGCAAATCTAACTAGCCTTTTTCTTGGTGGACTAAAATATAGTATTCAATTGGAGGTTCCTATGTTTAACCCCACAACTATATCCGAAGCTATACCAAGGGCACACTTGGTATAAGAAAAAGAGATGATTAAAAATCATCCTTTCACTAATAGTTGAGAATGTACCTTTCCAAATCCATCATGTTCTCAACCTACTAGATTGATACCATAGAAAATTGAGGATAAGCGTGCCAAAGGATTGTGTTATGGTTGTGACAGTAAATGGACCAAAGGTCATAGATGTGTTGAAAAGAAGTTATTTTACATTGAAGGCATTGACAAGGATGAAGAAGATGAGGAGGCATCTATTGAGGGTTTTAAAGGACCCAAGGATGAAGATTTAGATTCTCAACCTACTATCTCCTACCATGCCCTTGTAGGTATTTCTACTCCTCAGACTCTTAAGGTGGTGGGTTTTATTAATAAACAGAAGGTCACAGTGTTGATTGACTCAGGTAGTACACATAATTTCATCAATAGTAAGTTGGCTGCTAGTTTGAATGATTTCATCTACCTAGCCCCAAAATTTTAAGTTATGATTGTTGATGGTGGTATAGTTAATTGTTCTAGAAACTTCCATAGTATTAAGTTAGAAATGGGGGACTATTTGCTAGATTCTCTTATGTTTGTTATTCTTATGGGTGGGACTGATAATGTTTTAGGAGTACAGTCACTCACCACATTATTTACTATTGAGATGAATTTCCATGAACTGTTCATGCATTTTTATTCTAAAGACAAGCCTATAGAACTACAAGGATTAAGATTTAAGTATCCATAAATGGTTGGTTCACATTAGATGACAAAGATGTTAAAAAATGTGTTGAAGGATTTGTGGCATGCTTGTTTTCCATTGATGTTCAACAAACTATGGAGTCTACCCATCCTAAGTTACAACAAATATTAGATGAGCATTCAGTTATTTTTGGATTCATGCCAAAAGGTCTTCCTCTTAGTCGTACTCATGATCATGCCATCAGACTCATTCCTATAAGTAAACCACCCAACATCAAACCATATAGATATCCTTATGCCCAAAAGAGCGAAATTGAAAAAATGGTATAAGAGTTATTGGAGGCAGGTACCATTTTCCATTGCCAAAGTGAATATTCTTCTCCAGTAGTCATGGTATGAAAGAAGGATGAAACTTGGAGGATGTGCCCAAATTATAGAGAGCTCAACAAGTTCACTATCAAAGATAAGTTTCTTATACCTGTAATTGATGATTTGTTAGATGAATTGCATGGTGTTGTTTATTTTACCAAATTAGATCTTCGCTCTAGGTATCATCAAATCTAGATTCGTGAGGAGGACATTCCTAAAATAACTTTTCATATGCACTAAGGCCATTATAAATTTTTGGTCATGCCTTTTGGTCTCACCAATGCACTATCCACCTTCTAGAGTTTGATGAATATGGTTTTTAGGCCAATTTTGAGAAAGTTTGTACTTGTGTTTTTTGATGACATCCTTATTTATAGAAAAAATTGTGAAGACCATTTGTATCATGTGAAACATGTACTCTCAGTTCTTGAGCAACATCAGTTATATGCTAAACCATCCAAATGTGCTTTTAGATTATGAGAAGTGGAATATTTGGGTCATATTGTATCGCATGAGGGAGTAAAAGTCGATTCTAAAAAGATCCAAGCCATCATGGAATGGTAGATTCCCAAGACACTTAAGAAACTAAGGGGATTTTTGAGGCTAACTGGTTATTATCATAGGTTTGTCAAAAAATATGGTAGTATTACAAATCTGATCACTTCTTAGTTGAAGAAAGACTCCTTCCAGTGGGCTGATATAGCTACCAAAGCATTTGAACAATTGAAAATGGCTCTATGCACCACCCAAGTATTGGCTAATCTATATTTTTCTAAACCTTTTATGGTTGAATGTGATGCATCTAGCTATGGTATGGGTGAATTACTCAGCAAGAGGGTAGGCCCATTGCCTTTGAAAGTTGTCAACTGAAGGGTAAAAATCAGCTCAAACCCATATATGAGAAAGAGATGATGGCTATTCTGTTAGGAACCCATGCTTAATTGCTATGGACACATATGCTTTGTAAGTCGTCCCTTAGAGCTTATTCAAATTATCCCACATACAAGGGAAGTAGTAGTTGTTAGAATAGAGTTAGTATATAAGTAAGTGTTGAGGCCGAATAAAGGCATCCATGAATTCATTGTATTGAGCTTGCTCAAAGGAGGCTGCCCCCTCAAAGAGGCCTGCAATCAATATAAGCTTTCTGTGTTTCTGTTACTGGTAAGAATTATTTTATTTTTTGCATATTTTGATTAAATCTGTTGTAAGAAGTAATTGCTATAGGAGGTTCATCACATGTAGTATCAGCGCACTTTCTTAGCTTTGTGGGTAGATTTGGAGCAATTTTTTTTTTCAAAGCAGGGCTTTCCAGGAGTTGCGCCATTTTTTGGCAAGAAATTCTTCATTATAGGTTCCATCATTTTGGATTGGGTAAATACCTATCCGCTTAACTATGGGAAGTGCTTCAACATAAGCCCTAAAACTCATTATGAGGAGTACCACAGCAACCCTGAAGTAGCTGGCCCATTGAGAGGACCTGCCAGCAAAAAGGGCAATGTCAGGAGATCTAGCTCTACCAATTAGAGCACAATTGATTACTTCTTATATGCAATTAAACACGGAATTATACCAGAATGATAAAGTAACTAGAAACTTGAGACAACAAAGAATTTGAGAGACAATACACACTCTTGTATTCAATATTACTAGAAAAAAATACAAATAAGGAAGATGCCACTTCTTCCTCCACCTCAAAGGCTTGCCACACCTCAAGAACTTCTTCCCTCTCTCTCTTGCTCAACACAAACCAACTGTACAACCTGAGTTGCTATCCCTCCTTGAATGCTTCAGCTGATCTCCTTGACCTTACACCTGTAGATCTCCTTGACCTTGCTTGCTTCAATGCTCTTACTTGCCTTCTTGCTTATATTCATTACAATACATGCCAATGGGTCTTTAAATAGGATCCCATGCTTACAAAAAATAGAAATCTAACTACAATAATTAGACACGCAGCCCGTGACTTAAATTAGTCCCTTGACATGCAAACAACGCGTTCACTTAACTAACTGTCTGTAAACAGCAGTTCTGGACCGCCACAGGCAACCGACGTCGGTCCCTGTGTGTTTGGTGCTGCCGACGTTGGCCGACTACCTGCCGTCGTCGGTCTCCTTCTCCACTGCAATTAGCCGATGTCGGTCATACTGCCGACGTCGGTGGCTCTGGTTCTTCAGCATCCTTCCTTTGTCTGCAAATAGGTGAAGCTTTTAGCTCCACACCCTAACAATCTCCCACTTGGAGATAAACAGCTGCAACCTATACCTATACCTGTACACCATCTATTTTGTTCCTTAGGCTCTGTATCCCTCTTCAACGTCACTTGTGAAGACCAACCACCACGTAAACCTATGATGTTATACCTGTCTCTTATGCCAAAAGAATTTTGCTGCTCCCAAATTCTTCATGACATACTTCTGAACCAACTCTACCCTTAGCTCAGAATACTCCCTGTTTATGAAACCCTGTAACAAGTAACACAATACAGTAACAGGATAATGTAGCTAATATTATCCAACCTGGTAAAGATAAAATACAATGGTCAAACCTCCATTGCTCGCAGCTTAATCAAGACCATATACCATAGCCTTCTGTCTCATGTGTCCATCCACTCTCTTCTCTAAAATGGGAATCCATCCCTCTATCCAGTGCTTTCTTCCAGCTAAAAACACTACCAACAAATACCTGTTTGGTTCTCCAACGACTCACACTCCTCATCCATGCCAAGCTCCCATTGTTTCTAGATTCTACCTGCATTGCTTCTTCCATCTTCCTAGTTCATGACTATCAGTAAGCAATATAAAGAAGGTGATCAACGAATATGAGGTTCATATACCTTTCCTGACCTCCACATGGGTGTTTGAGACTTATGAATTCACCCACTATCCGTTCCAATGACCGATCTAGGCCATCTCCCAGTCTGCTCCCGACCGATGTCAGCTCCCTGCACTGACCCTGACTATCGACGTCGTTTCCCTGGCTGACGCCGGTGTCACCTCTGCCGACGTCGGTCCTTATGACCGACGTCGGACTTCTCCTGTCTGACCTACCGACCCCGCTGGTCTACACAAGACTGATGCCGGTATCTGGATGACTGACGTCGGTGCCAAGCTACCGACATCGGTGTCTGTGTGTTCCCGTGAGTGATGAAATTTTCATCCGCGAGCTCTTCTTAGATCAAACCTCTGTCCATACTGCCCTACTCAGATTTATTCAGCCCCTGTGACTGATCTCTGTCCTTCATCTTCTCCAAGAACACCAAGGCTTCTTTGTTCCTATCAAAACCGTCAAATTTCCTCTTTCTGCAATGAACTGTATATGTGCTTTCCAAATTTGAACACGTACCTTTTGAATCAAGAACTTTCATTCCCTTCTTATTCTCGTGACCAAGCCTATTAGGCCACATCTTTGAATCTACACCAGAAGTAGAATCAGTAATACAAGTAGACAAATAAAGAGTATCTACTTTCTTACCTCTCGCTAAAACAAGTGCTCCCTTGGTAACCTTCCAAGAATCCGTTGTGAGGGTTATTGTGCATCCCTCATCTCCCAACCTTCCTATAGAAATCAGACTCTGCTTTAGAATTGGAACATGCATGACATCCTTCAACACCCACGTGTTGTCAATCTGCAATCTCAGCTGCACTTTCCCTTTGCCAACTGTCTGACAAGGCATACCATCCCCTAAATAGAGCACTCCAAAGTCTCCCTGTTCATACTCATAGAACAAATCTCTGTTTGGGGATGCATGAAAAGATGAACCAAAATCTAAAATCCATGATCCTACCTGACTATCCGAAGAAAGTATGAGAGCGTCCTGCATCACAATATTAGCATCCTTTGCATCTTCAATACCTGCATGTTGATTCTCTTTATCTCTCAACCAACACTCCTTCGTATGTCCTTTCTTTCCACAAAACCAATAGGTAATACCTTTGGACTCGGATCTCCTTCCCGACCTTGATTTCCCTTGCTCAACCTTCTCCTTTTGCCTACCCCTGCTTTCTGCACTTAGAGCATTTCCTGATGATTCACCTGTGCTTCTCCTGCGTATTTCCTCATTCAAGATCACACTCACAACATCATCAACTTTTAAGATTTTAGAAGCAGATGCAGAATTACTTACTGCCATGACCAAACCGTCCCAACTTTCAGGCAAAGAACATAAAATCAAGAGAGCCTTTACCTCATCATCAAAAGCGATATTGACTGAAGCTAGTTGGTTTACCAAACCATGGAAATCACTGAGATGAGTATGTACCAATCCACCATCCTGCATTTGCAAGTTAAATAGCTGCTTCATAAGGTATACCTTATTAGAAGCCGAGGGCTTTTCGTATAAATTTGCCAAGGATTTTATCAACTCTTCCATTGTTTTGCACTGTGATAAGCTGGAAATCACAGATGATGCAAGACTCAACCTTATGGAACCGAGAGCCTTCCGATCAAGAACGTTCCATTCTTCATCCTTCATGTGTGTGGGCTTGCATGCAACCCCACCCAACGGTAAGTACAAATCCTTCTGATACAGATAGTCCTCAATCTGCATCCTCCAGTGTTGATAATTCCTACCATTAAACTTCTCCATCCGTAGCTTACTTTCTTCTGCCATTGCTGAACTCCCACTCAATCAGAAACCCTGTGAATGACCTGTAATCAAAAAACAATACCCTGCTTCCTGCAAACCGTAGCTCTGATACCACTTGTCAGGAGATCTAGCTCTACCAATTAGAGCACAATTGATTACTTCTTATATGCAATTAAACACGGAATTATACCAGAATGATAAAGTAACTAGAAACTTGAGACAGCAAAGAATTTGAGAGACAATACACACTCTTGTATTCAATATTACTAGAAGAAAATACAAATAAGGAAGATGCCACTTCTTCCTCCACCTCAAAGGCTTGCCACACCTCAAGAACTTCTTCCCTCTCTCTCTTGCTCAACACAAACCAACTCTACAACTTGAGTTGCTATCCCTCCTTGAATGCTTCAGCTGATCTCCTTGACCTTACACCTGTAGATCTCCTTGACCTTGCTTGCTTCAATGCTCTTACTTGCCTTCTTGCTTATATTCATTACAATACATGCCAATGGGTCTTTAAATAGGATCCCATGCTTACAAAAAATAGAAATCTAACTACAATAATTAGACACGTAGCCCGTGACTTAAATTAGTCCCTTGACATGCAAACAACGCGTTCACTTAACTAACTGTCTGTAAACAGTAGTTCTGGACCGCCACAGGCAACCGACATCGGTCCCTGTGTGTCTGGTACTGCCGACGTCGGCCGACTACCTATCGTCGTCGGTCTCCTTCTCCACTGCAATTAGCCGACGTCGGTCATACTGCTGACGTCGGTGGCTCTGGTTCTTCAGCATCCTTCCTTTGTCTGCAAACAGGTGAAGCTTTTAGCTCCACACCCTAACAGGCAACGACCCCATCCTGATTGACTAGCTCCCACCCGTGAGGTAAACCAAAAGCTGTCATTAAGGGGTAAACCCATGGCCATAAATTTCTAGAGAGTGGTACTCAATTAGACAGCGTTGATGGCCAGAGAGAATTTAAAAATATTTTAGGCAGCCAAACAAACCTGGGGTCCATATCCAACTTATCAGGGTCAGAGAACAAAGAACAACATATCCACAGTTGAGGATATTTCCAACCACACAGTTGCAGACAATCTAATTTTGATGCAGCAAAAAAAAAACAACAGCCAAAAAATTTTTAAAAAAAAAAAAAGTCCTGAAATTTTTTTTGGGGTGCTGCCCCGAACCCCGCCCTACATCACGGCAGGGAATGCGAAGGATCCCCGGCTATTAACAACTGGTTATGGTCACCACTTGTGTAGGCAAAAAAATCATGGAGGAAGAAATTGCCACATTGAAATCTCAGGTTACAGAGTTAACCGATATGATGTGTGGCTTGAATCAACATAATAGCATCTTGCTCAACTGAATGTAGAAGGAGGAGTCTTCTTCAGAGCGTCACTCCTTTACTTCCAAATTCTCCCATGGACCTAAGCTAGACTTTCCACGGTTCAATGGTATAGATCCTACAGGCTAGATATATCGAGCTAAACAATTCTTCAACCTCCACAATACTTATTCTACAAACAAAGTCCCAATTGCTTCCTTTCATCTGGAACAAGAAGCACTTCAGTGGTACCATTGGTATCTCAAGACCAATGATGAACCCGATTGGTCAAATTTTCAATCCTTAATTTTTGGTAGGTTTGGTCCCTCAGCATTCAAGGATTTCACAGGAGCTCTCACCAAACTCTGTCAAATAGGTACTGTTCGTGAATATTAGCTTGAATTTGAAAAACTCGCTAATCACACTAAAGGGTTGTCAGATGAATTCTTCAAAAGTTGCTTTGTTAGTGGCCTTAAAGAGCTGATCCGCTCGGAGTTAAAAATGTTTCGACCTAAAAATATGATGGACGCTTTGGGTTTGGCTAAGTTAGCAGAAGATAAACTCTCCACACAGCATCGACCTCCCACCTTTTTACCAGCAAAGAACACAGTGAATCAGCGGACAAACATAACGACACCAATCAAGCGCCTGACTAAGGCAGAGATGTGGGCTCATAAAGAAAAAGGATTATGTTACAACTATGATGACAAATGGGTTAAGGGTCATAGGTGCATCCAACAAAAACTTTACTTGCTAGATGTGGAGTCACCACCTGAACAAGACAACGAGCTTGATATTCCAGCATTTCAAGATGCTCAAGATGAACCTGACACTGAAGAGGACCCAATGGTTCAAGAGACTCAACTTGAGATCTCAGTACATGCACTAGCAGGTGTCACCACTCCCCAAACTATGAAGGTCAAAGGGTACTTCAAAAAGATCCCTCTCACAATCCTCATTGACTCGGGCAGTACTCACAATTTTATCGATCCTCGCATTGCTAAGGTAGCAAACTGCTTTATATACCCTTGCTCTAGCTTTGAAGTCATGATTTCTAATAGGGGCACATTGCCATGTAAAGGGAAGTGTCGAAATGTGCATCTTGCAATTGGTGATTATAATTGTCACTCTGATATGTTTGCCCTACCCTTAGGAGGGTGTGATGTGGTTTTAGGGGCACAGTGGCTTCGCACATTAGGACCTATTTTATGGGACTTCTCTGAGCTTTGGATGCAATTCATAGATAATGGTTAGAAGCACACCTTAAAAGGGTTATTACCAGGATCTGCTAGCATCATTAGTTCTCACCACATGGAAAAACTTTTGAGAAAAGGCTCACATGGGGTCATTGCCCAACTGCATTCCATTCAACTCCAGCCCCCAGCTGCTTCTAACCACCCTACAAACTTAAAAGCCATACTCGACAAGCATGCAACCATTTTTTTAGAACCAGTAGGGTTACCCCCTTCACACCCTGAAGATCACTGCATTCCTCTCCTTCTAGGAAGCATCCCACCTAACATTTGGCCATATCGTTACCCCCATCTACAAAAGACTAAAATTGAGAACTTAGTCTGGGAACTCCTACAGTCTGGAGTTATTTGCCCCAGCACCAGCCCATATTCCTCCCTAGTGCTTCTTGTCCACAAAAAATATGGGTCGTGGCACCTTTGCATTGACTTTCGAGCCCTTAACCACCTCACTATCAAGGATAAATTCCCAATTCCTGTCATCGATGAACTTCTTGATGAGCTCCATGGGGCCAAATTCTTCTCCAAGTTAGATCTGCGTTTTGGCTATCATCAAATTCATGTGCATCCGGATGACATTCCCAAGACAGCCTTCCATACACATGAGGGTCACTATGAGTTTCTTGTCATGCCATTTGGCCTTATAAATGCCCCTTCCACTTTTCAAGCACTCATTAATAAAATCTTTTGGCCTTTTCTCCATCAATTTATTTTAGTTTTCTTTGATGACATTTTGATCTACAGCCGCACATGGGCCGAACATCTCCAACATATTGACAGAGCATTAAAATTGTTAGCCGACAATCACTTATGTGCCAAGCAATCCAAGTGTTCATTCGGTCAAGAGGAAATTGACTATTTGGGGCACATTGTTTCAGCCAATAGGGTTCACGTGGACCCAGAATAAATTAGTGCTATGCAAAATTGGCCTCAACCAACCACCCTCAAGAGCCTTCATGGTTTATTAGGCCTAACAGGATACTGTCGCAAGTTTTTCAAAGATTATGGAAAGATCATGACTCCTTTGACTTCCTTATTGAAGAAGGATGCTTTCACTTGGGGGGCAACAGCTGATCAGGCATTCATCCAACTCAAACAGGCTATGTGTAGTACACCAATTTTGGCACTGCCAGACTTCACCAAAACTTTCACCATTGAAAGTGATGCCAGTGGCATCGGCTTGGGTGCTATTCTTCTCCAAGAGGGCTGACCAATTGCCTTCACTAGCAAAGCCCTTTCTGGCTGCAATTTAGCTTTGTCTACCTATGAAAAGGAAATGATGGCAATTTTACATGCAGTACAAAAATGGAGACCCTACTTACTGGGAAACCATTTTTGCATCAAAACTGATCATCAGAGTTTGAAATATTTCTTGGAACAGTGGGTCTCATTCCCAGCTCAGTAGAAGTGGGTCAGCAAACTCATGGGCTATGATTATGAGATCACCTATAAGAAGGGAAAAGACAATGTTGTGGCTGATGCTCTCTCAAGAACCTTCGAGGACCAACCTTCCCTCTCTACCATCTCCATGCCCATTCCTAAATGGTTGGAATTTGTCTAATAATGGTATGCAAATGATCCCTCCTTATGCCACATCATTCATCAATTGGCCTCTAACCCCTCTTCAGTACCGCATTATTCATGGGACGGTGCTTCTCTGCGATACAAGGGTCATTTGGTGCTTCCCCAAATTTTAGACTTACATCAGGCTATCTTCTATGAAATCCATGCTTCCCCATTAGCAGGGCACTTAGGGTTTCTCAAAACCTATGCACGGGCACGTCGACACTTCTTTTGGAAAGGCATGAAAACCGAAATTAAATAGATGGTGGCCGAATGTGAAACCTGCCAATGACATAAAGGTGAAACCACATTGACTCCCAATTTTCTCATGCCCTTACCCCTTCCTACTAGGATCTGGATAGATATTTACATGGATTTCATTGAGGGCCTCCCTAAATTTGGGGGAAAGACAGTGATCCTAGTCGTAGTCGATCACCTCTCCAAATATAGTCATTTTGTGCACTCAGCCACCCATACACAACATCCACAGTTGTACAGGTTTTCTTGGATCAGATCTTCCGTCTTCATGGAATTCCTTCTTCAATTGTCTCAGATCATGATTCCACTTTCACTAGCCATTTTTGGATGGAACTCTTTCATCGCACAGGCACACAGTTGAAAATGAGCTCTGGGTACCACCCACAAACAGATGGCCAGACATAAATCATCAATAAATGCTTGGAGACATTCCTTCATTGTTTTGCTTCAGAACAACAACATCAATGGACCAAGTGGCTTCCCCTAGCTGAATGGTGGTACGATACCTCATACCACACTTCCACCAAAATGACTCCTTATGAGGCAGTTTATGGTCAAGCACCGCCACCACTTCTTCCATATCATCCTGGTAGCTCACCAGTTCAGGCAATTGACACTACTCTCTGAAACTGGGATTAGATTCTCTGCACCTTGCGCGACAATCTCCACATTGCCCAGAATCAAATAAAACAACAGGCTGATCAGCACCGCTCTGAGCGTACCTTTCAACCTGGTGATATGATCTTTCTTCGTCTGCAGCCATACAAGTAATCATCACTCAAACAAAAATGGTGCCAAAAGCTTGCTCCAAAGTTTTATGGGCCATATAAGGTTCTCCAAAAGATTGGGTTAGTTTCTTACAAGTTAGAACTTCCACCTTCCTCCCAAGTTCATCCCGTCTTTCATGTCTCCTGTTTGAAACAAGTTCTTGGATCCAACATCTGAGTGCAGACAGCTTTACCAGCACTTGATAATGAAGGCTCCATCCTTCTCGAGCCAGAAGTAATCTTGGAAAGGCACACCTTCCAACTTCGATCCCGCTCCATCACAAAAGTCTTAATCCAATGGCACGGCATGGAACCAGAAGATGTAACATGGGAACCACTCTTCCAGATTCAACAACAATTCCCACATTTGAAGCTTTGAGGGCAAAGCTTTTTTTTAAGGGGGAGGGGATGTTAGGAACCCGTGCTTAATTTCTATGGACGCATATGCTTTGTAAGCCGTCCCTTAGAGCTTATTCAAATTATCCCACATACAAGGGAAGTAGTAGTTGTTAGAATAGAGTTAGTATATAAGTAAGTGTTGAGGCCGAATAAAGGCATCCACAAATTCATTGTATTGAGCTTGCTCAAAGGAGGTTGCCCCCTCGAAGAGGCCTACAATCAATATAAGCTTTCTATGTTTCTGTTATTGGTAAGAGTTATTTTATTTTTTGCATATTTTGATTAAATCTATTGTAAGAAGTAATTGATGTAGGAGGTTCATCACATATTCTTCATGCATTCAAACAATGGAGACCTTATCTATTGGTACGTCACTTTCAGGTAAAGATTGATCATGATAGCCTTAAATATTTTTTAGAATAATGGTTATCCTTTGAAGAACAAAAAAAATTGGTGACAAAAATGTTAGGTTTTGATTTTGAAATAGTCTACAAGAAAGGAAAATAAAATGTGGTGGTCGATGCATTATCTAGGTATGATGAACCAATTGAGGTATTATTATGTTCCGTGACCATTTAGCAAGTAGATTGGATGAAGGAAACAAGGGAAGAATGGGAAAATGATAGTATTACCCATGCATTGATTCAAAATCTGCAGTAGGGTTCTGATGGGATTGAAAAGTTTACATGGAAGGGGAATGCATTATGGTATAAAAATAGATTATATTTTTGTTAGAATTCTCTTCTTAAATAGAAAATTCTATAAGAACTTCATGCATCTCCACTTGGAAGTCACTTAGGGTTTTTCAAAACCTATCATAGAGTCAAGAAACATTTTTTTAAGAAAGGACTCAAGGGGGATGTACATAAATATGTGTTTGAATGTATGGTCTATAAAAAAAATAAAGGTGAAACCATTAAAACCCAAGGTCTTTTACAACCCTTATCCATCCCCATTCAATGATGGGAAGATGTATCTATGGATTTCATTACTAGGCTAGCACGATATGAAGGTAGAAATTTTATCATGGTTTTTGTGGATAGACTCATAAATTATGCTCATTTTTGTTCTTTATCTCAACCATTGGTGGCTAGTATAGTAGATTTTGCCTTCCTCAATACAATTTAGAAATTGCATGGTACTCCCAAGATTATTGTTAGTGACTGAGATCCCATATTCACTAGTAATTTTTGGACTGAATTATTTGCATGTTTGGGAACCCAATTAGCTCATAGCTCATCCTATCATCCTCAATTTGATGGACAAATTGAGGTAGTCAACAAGTGTCTAGAAGGGTACCTTTGTTGTTTTGTGTCAGATAAATAAGATAAATGAGTTCAATGGTTGCCCTTGGCTGAATGGTGGTATAACACTTCAGTGCATAGTTCATCCAAAATGTCTCCTTTTATAGCATTTTATGGATACCATCCTCCATCCCTCACTTCACCTTTGAATACCCACCCAAAGGTACATGCAGTGGATGAACACCTTCAACATCAACATGAATTCCTTGTTAGTTTGCGTGAAAATTTAGCTTTGGCCCAAAATCTCATGAAGCAACAAACAGATAAACATAGGAGTACGAGGAATTTTGAAATTGGTGATTGGGTATTTTTTCACTTGTAGTCATATAAGTAAATGTCCTTGAAGCAACAAAAAAAGGATAATAAGCTATCTCCCAAGTATTATGGCCCTTATTAGATTTTGCAAAAAATTGGTAGTGTGGCCTACAAGCTGAAATTTCCTCCATCCACTCACATTCATCCAGTATTTAATGTATCTTGCCTTAATAATGTCATTGTAAAAAGAGTTACCACTCAAACTAAGTTACCAAAATTAGATGAGTAAGGGAGGGCTATTATTGATCTTGAAGTGGTCCTTCAAACATGAACTAAGTAGCTAAGGTCCAGACTGATTATTAAGTATCTGATCAAATAGAAGAATCTACTTTCTGAAGATTCTACTTAGGAGGATGAATCATTCATGCAAAAACATCTAATATTGCTTTAACATTGAGGACATTTTTTTTTTAAGGGGAGGGGCATGCTATGCCCTTAACCGTTAGCGTGTTTAGGGTTATGTGTAGTTGACTTGTGGCTTGCATTACCCTTTTACTTATTATTTTACATTTATTTATGCATTCATATACTTTTTAGGTTAGCCTATGGGTGTAACATGGCCTTGTTAGATTATATATAGGAGTTAGTGTTAGTTATTCATCATATATGGGAGTATTCATTCTTATTGAGAACATTTGGGAGGTTTCCCCCTCGAAGTGGCTTATATATTATTCATATTTTTTTGCTATATTTCCATATAATTGTGATATATTATTGTATATCTAATTATATGGTGAATTAATATCATTATATAAGATTGATAGAGTGAGTTGAATGAGTTGAGTGTTGGGCATGAGATGCAAGTAAAGTGTCTGATTTTTAACGGTGACCGTTTAAATTTGAATATTCAAAATAACAAATTGAAAAATCAGTCTACAATGTTTGAGCTATATCTTTTATTCCAAAATGAATTTGTTGGTGCTATAAAAAGTAAATTTATAGATTAATTTAAGGCACATATGCAAATATTAATTTAATTTATAATTTTTAGTACAGTCAAAGTTATTAAGCTCCAAATTTGATTGTGTATTCGATGTTCATCTATGAAGAACTTGAGAAGGATATTTGTGCATGTTTTGATGGTATTTGGGTATTTCATGAGGAATAAACTATTAGGGAGTGTTTTAGACTCCATAAAAATTATCTCTGTGGATTATGAACATTTGATCAATCGTATATAATATGAACAAATGTTAAGGAGGTGTCTGTGTGTTCATTCATGATGACTATGTGCACATAATGTTGTTTGAGTAAATTATGCTTACATATGAGAGTGAAATATTGACTATAAGCATATAAATATGTTTTATAGGTCATGTAGAGTGGACCCATGTGTTTGGGAGTGGTCTTGTGCTCTTAGTTTGCTCGAAGAGATAAATGGATGAATAGGTCTCCATGAGACCTATAAGGGCTTATATAGCCTAATTGAGAGAAATTGTTGCATAAGGGTGACCCATATATGTTATGACTAACCTTTGTGGATTGTGTTTAGATGTGTCTTTGTATGATATATGCCTCAATGGTTAAGGCATGCCTTATGGCTAACCAATAATTTGGTAATCATGAATGCTCTATAAATAGTGAAACCAAAGGAGATGGTTTTTAGACTTGTGAGAAACTTGTGTGAGAGGTATGAGTATAGAAGTGAAAGAGAAAATGAGAGAGATTGTGACTAGTGGATGGGTTATTGAGAATAGTAGTTTGAGGTATATGATTATGACTTATGGGTCATGTTTTTGATGTTAGAATAGTGCTCTTGTAGGTTGATGTTGAGCAAAGAGGTCTAGAGTGATCCAAAAGGTGGCTTTGGATGAATTGAGTATGTAGAGTTGAATATAAATGATATGCATTGTATTTCCATAAAATTAGTAGGAAATCAGTGTTAAGGAGATGTTCATAGGTGTTATTGTGGTTTTTCAACATCTAGGGGGTTGTATCCTCCTTGCAAGGTGAAACTTACTAAAGGTCTAGTTGTTGTGGGTACTCATCTAGACAGGTGTAGAAACTCTTTATGGGATTGTAATCTCACTAAAATTAGGAATGGTAGTTCTTTGATCAATTTTTATTGGTCTAAATTGGATCTTATTTTTATAGGATAGTAGTCCAATTGTATGTTCTAGTGGGTTTTCTCCCCCAAGAGGGTTTCCCACATATGTCATGTGTTATGTGCTTGATCTTGCATTGTCTTTCTTGTTCATTTCTATGAATGATGTGTATGATTCATGATTGATTGTGGTAATTGATTAAGAATTTGAAAGGATTGAATTTAAATTTATAATATCTAGGATCACTGATTCACCCCCTCCTCTCAATGATTGTACCTCTAATAATTGGTATCAGAGTAAGTTCTTTAGTAAAGGCTTGACATCTTGAAGGTGATCTAATGCATAATATGGGTAGTCATCAAAGAGGTTTCTCTACTAAGTAAGCACTAATTTTCAATGGGTCCTATTATGTTTTTTGGAGTGTAAGAATGAAGACATACATTATGTCCCTAGGGTTTGATGTTTGGAAATCTAATGTGGATGGTTATGTTACTCCTACTACTCTTCCTTCTAGTGTTACAAATAATAATTTGTTTGATAATAATTCCAAAGCAATGAATGCCTTCACTTTTGGTCTTTAATAAACTGAATACACCAAGGTAATCCATTGTAATTTTGCTAAAGAGATATGGGATAAAATTTAGATAATTTTTTAGGGATATTTAAAGGTCAAGCTTGCTAATTTGTAGACTCATAGAAGGTGATTTGAAAGTCTCAAGATGAAGAAAGAATATTTTGTGGAATCCTTTCTGCAAAGAGTTGATGAGATTGTGAACATCATCAGAGGTCTTAGAGAGAACCTTGAAGAGGCTAATATAGTTTTAAAAGTATTAAGGTCTCTATCCCTCAAGTTTGATCCAACAATATCTACTATAGAAGAGATTCATGATCTTACTCAGTTGAAGATGGATCAATTGCATGCCACCCTTACTGCTTATGAGATGAAGAAGAATGATGATATACCACCAAATAAGGAAGCGACATTCAAGATAGAAATAAAGCTAAAGAAGAAGTTCCTAGGTAAGAAACCCAAGGAGGATGGAATTTATGATATAGATGAGGATGAACTAATTATGTTGGTTACTAGGAAATTGAAAACAAGCTCAGGGAAGTATAAGGGTGAACTACCCTTCAAATGTCTGAACTATGGAGAGATAGGACATTTTGATTATAAATGCCCTCATAAGCATGATAATAATGATGATGAAGAGAATGATTAAGGCCAAGATGAAGACAAGAAGTCATACATGAAAAAAATATTTAGAAAGTATAAAAACAACAACTCCTTAAAGAACAACAAATGTCTCTATACCAAAGAAGATTTTAGCTCATTAGATGAGAATGAAGATAGTGACTCAGAGTATGATCATGAAGATTATGGTATTGTTGAAAATCAAGCCTTGTTCATGGCTAAGGAAGGAATTTTCTCACATCAAAATGAGTCTACTTGGAGTTATTTAGATGATGATCAAGATGAGGTAGACTATGAGATTGTATTGATGAATGTTCTTAAAGAACTGGAGATTGAGAAGAAGATCAACAAGAAGATGAAATCTAAGCTCAAGGACTATGAGGAACAATTCAGTGTGTATGGGAAAGACTAAATGAAGATACAAAGGAGCATGAAGACATGGTCAATCATCTTAATTGTCAATTATAAATTCTATCTACAAGCTTGAAAGCCAAAGAAGATGAATGTTCAAGGTATGTAATTAAGAATGAGTCATTGAAATCTAAATTAGAGAAGACATCTAGTAAGGTGAAGTCATATGTGAGATTTGATATAAAAAAATTAAGTGATCTAGATAATATTATGAGTGGTCAAAATCATGTAATTGATATAACTAGTTTTGGATGCAAAGAAGAACCAAAAAATGTTAACAAGGAAATTCATACTTTAAATACAAATCATTAGACAAGGAATGAAGGTGCTAGCAGAATGAAGACAAATAATATCAGATATCCAAATGCCATGAGGTATGCAAGTTTTAATGGCTATTATTTCACATTAATCAATTTGGGCATAAAGCTAGAGAATTCAAGAGACCTATTAGAAATGAGTTTATATGGAACTATGATAGGCGTCATCAGTAAAAAGATGTGAACAAGGTCGAATGCTTCAACTATCATGATGTGGGACACTTTGAAAAACATTATCCATTTAAGCTAAAGCAAGTTGAGTTTCCTTCAATAAATATTGAGTGATACAGTTGTTATGACATAGGACACATTACAAGATTTTGTCTAAATCTAGTAAGACGGAATGAGCTTCTTGAAAAAGGTATGATGTGCTCCAACTATCAACAGAGATGTCACATTGAAAGATTCTAAAATAAAAGGTCTACAGTTTAGAATATGTTTTATCGGGCTCCTAGAGTGTAAGGTAGAAGGTAAGTTAACTCATGGAGACCAAAGGTGGTAAATATTATTCATGGTGAGACTACAGGTCCAAGTAATCTATTTGCTATGGTGGAGAATGGTACAAAAGTTGAAGAGTGCCAAGGGATCTCATTATGTGCTCATGTTGAGAATGAAGAGACCAAGATCAAAGAGAAGACCAAGGTGTTGGTTGAGGCTAGTTATGAGGTGAGTATGGATATAAGTGAACATCTTGTTGTTGCTGAGCAAGTTTAATGTAAAGAACATCTATTGTCTATGTCTAGTGATGAGGTTCTAAGCTATAAGGAATATTCTATAGATGAAAAGGTATGTCATGAATCTATGTTATATACTTGTATTGATAATCCAATCATAGAGGAGAATATTGTAGTGGATGAGCATGGTGCTTCTCTTAAGCCTAAGAAGAATAAGAAAAAATACAAGTATCGGATGACCAAGGAGGAGAAAGAACATGAGGAGTTATGGGAAACTCTTGGTGACACAATATTCTAGGACATTATGTATAGGATGTATATATCTATGATTATTAAGAGACTCCTTTCAGTGGAGAAACAAATGTTGTTGTGGTGTTCTTCAGATAGTCCTATAAAACTAGACATGAGTGTTTTAAGTTGAAGCAGTTACGTCCAGGTGGAAGATATGTTGTGTTAATGTCAGTTTGATGTCATAGTTATATATGGTCAGTCTTCAAGGTCATATTAAAGTTTTTAAAATGAAAAAGGAGGTTTTGTGAGTTTTCAAGATAATATTTTTTCATATAGAGGTTTCTTGATAGTATTCTAGTATGTTCTAGGTAGATTCGTGGTGTGAAGGTATGTTGAAGACAAATTGGATATTTTTGTGTACTCTCAGGTTTATCTGTCTTGTTGTAGGTCAAAAGACATGGTATAGTAAGTATGGGTTCCCAAAGGTATGATATCTCAAATATTGGTCTAAAAGTGTGTGATGGTTGTCTCTTGGTGTGCAAGAAATTTTAGAGGTAGATGTTGACCAGAAGGAGGAATGTTGACACTGTTTATTTTGAAATTCTAGGGTTTTGGGCTATGATATAAATGTGGTTTGGATTTTGAGTAAAGATATAAGTATTTTTAATATGTTTAATGGGAAAAATGGGTTATCAAATCAATATTCACAAAGAATTGAAGGTTTGTATTTTTTAAGTTATTCAAGTTTTAGTCAAAATGGAGGCCTAATTAGCTAGTAGGTTTGTGAAGGAAGTATGTTACAGATGATGGGTTAGGTGTTTTAAATTTGTGTTATTAAGGGGGAATATGAGAGTTCTCCAGATATGAATTTTTATGTCTTAAATATGTATTTATTGAAAGTTGTGGTATCTACAAGTTCTAGGTAGTGCTACAAGGAGTCTAGATAGGCCTAGTGTGAATATTTGATGTTTTTGATCACTTTATCCAAAATGGAAAGGAATGAGTGTTTCAAGGAGTATTCTCAAGTTGGTTTATAAAATTTTTCCTATTTGGTGAGTGTCATGAAATTCTATTGATGATTATTGAGGTGGTTTGAGTAAGAAGGCTTGTAAGCATGTGTGGTGGTTCTTCATGGTGTGTGGATATCTGAAGATGATCAAGAGGTGAAATGGATTAGAGATATTAGGGGGAGTCCCTCTTAGATGTTTCTTGGTAAGTTACATTATATTTTAATTATTTATGTGTTCTATCTTCATTGGTTGTAGTGTTTTTTTGAAGAAGAGTGTTGGGTTCTTACAAGAGGAAGGTGTCAAGGAAAGAAGAAGTAGGCTCAAGGTAAGGAGGAGTTAGTAATATTTTATAATATGGTCTTATCCTATTATTATTCTTTTTAGGTCCTAAATATTATTTGGTTCCCACTTTTTCATTGTGTCAAAGGGGGAGAAAGTTCCTATTTTGGGAGTGCATGAAGAGAGTGAAGGAAGGTGAGTTGTATGTTGATATATGATGGTTGTTGACATCAAAGACAAAAGGGGATATTATTGAAGTGTTTGTAGTGATGCCTTAAAGGTGTCCAATTAAGTGGATGAAGTGTCTTCTTAGCCTAAGTGACAATGACAAAGTGTGTATTTTGCTTGTCCTAGTATGCTTGAAGTAAGTTTGGTTGATCATTAGAGTCTGCATAGTTAAAGATGATTAGGGATGTGTCTAAAGTATTAAACATGAGTGAATTGTCCTTTTAGAGGTCAATAGTTAGTGGAGATCTTTTGGAAGTGAGTTTAATTCATCTGGTTGATCATTGTTTTCATCTAGACATTTTTGGTATAGTGATAGGTAAGTTCAAGGAGGCATATTGATGATGTTATATCTCACACGTGTCAAGGTTTTAGGAGTATATTGATATATGGTCAGATTATCCTATCTAATGAGATCATATGGTCCAAATTTTAGGTCATGTGAGTAAGTGAATATAAATATATACAGGTTCAAAGTTGGCTTTCTAAGTAGATTGCAGATGTTCTCATACATAGCCAGATTGTCACTACTCATCATGTAGAGTTGTATGGACCAGTAAGTTTGTGAATTTATTTTAGGTATGAAGAAATTTTGATAAATTTTTTGTATGGAGATGTTGTCTATAGTGTTAATAAATTATCCTAAAAATTTGGAGTCATGAAGTGTTTTCCTACTCAAGTTATAAAGGTTCAATATTGCTCTAGAAAACTGTGATGGGTTAGAGACCATCAAGTTTAATAATGTTAAAGTTTGAAGTCATATAATCATAAGATATAATAGTGCACATTAATTATGATCTTGATCCAATGATACACATAATAATTCAACATGTCAAAGGTTTCACACATAAGTGATAAGTGTCACAAGCTTGTTACTTCTAAGAATCAACAATGAGCGATGATTTGTACTAATAGTGATCAATGGTGTGGGATAAGTCAAATAGTCAACAATGCATGTGAGGTTGCCAAATGGCACAAGTGCAATGGACTCTCAATAAATTGATTAGAAGGAATGCGAGGGTGGCAAGTGTCATGATCATGGGGGTTTTAAGCCAGATCAAATAGTGGAGTGATGTATGGTAAAGACCTAGCTGATCTTTAGAGATCAATGGTGCACGTTGGGTCAAGATTACAAGAGTGCACGAGATTAGGTCAACATGATCAAAGTTTAACACTTGAATAATGATGTAGTTTAAGTTAAAGACTGAGCATATTTCAAGGAAGATAGATGGAGCGAGTTGAATGGGCTAAGTGTAGAGTATGAGATGCAAGCAAAGTGTCTGAGATTTAACGGTGACTATTTGAATTTGTATATTCAAATTAATAAAGGGAAAAACTAGTCTGCATTGTTTAAGCTATATCTTTCAATCCAAAACAAATTTATCAGTGATGTAAAAATAGAAGTTGTAGAGGAATTCAATTCACATCTTAAAATATGAAATTAAAGGTCTAATTATTAGTATAGTCAAAATTATTGAGATCCAAAGTTGACTATGTGTTTGACGTTAATCTGTGAAGAACTTGAAAAGGATATTTATGTTTGTTCTAATGGTATTTGGATATATGAAGAGGACTAAGCTATTAGGGAGTGTTTTAGACTCCATAAGAATGATCTATGTGGGTTACGAAGGTTTGATCAATCATATGCAATATGGATAAAGGTTAATTAGGTGACTATGTGTTTGTTCATGACGACTATGTGCACAAAATATTGTTTGAGCAAATTATGCTTGCATAAAAGAGTGCAATGTTGACTATAAGCATTTTAATATGTTGTATAGGTAATGTAGAGTGGTCCCATGTGTTTGGGAGTGGTCCTTTGTTCTTAGCTTTCTTGGATAAGTGATAAATGGGTGAATAAGTCTCCATGACACATATAAGGGCTTATATGGCCTAATTGAGAGAAGTTACTACTTAAGGGTGACCCATATATGTTATGGCTGACCTTTGTGGATAGTTTTGAGATGTGTCTTTATATGATATATGCCTTAAGGGTTAAGGTATGCCTAATATCTGATCAATAATTTGGTAATCATGAATTCTCTATAAATAGTGAAACCAAAGGAGATGGTTTCTAGACTTTTGAGACTTGTGTGAGAGGTGTGAGCATTGAAGTGAAGGAACAAAGGAGAGAAAGTGTGCTTAGTGGATGGTTTGTTGAGTATATTAGTTTTAGGACTATATGTATGACTTTTGGGTCATGTTTTTGATGTTAGAATAGTGTTCTTGCAAGTTGATGTTGAGCGAAGAATTCTAGGGTGATCTAAAATGTGGCTTTGGATACATTGATTATGCAGAGTTGAAGAGAGTTGATATACATTGTATCTCCATAAAAATGGTAGGAAATCAGTGTTAAGGAGGTGTTTATAGGTTTTTTTGTGGCTTTTCAATATTTAGGGGGTTTTATCCTCCTTGAAAGGTGAAACTTGCTAAAGGTCTAGTTGTTGTGGGTGGTCAACTAGATAGGTGTAGAAGCTCCTTGTGGGATTACGGTCTCACTAAAATTAGGAATGGTAGTTCCTTGATCAATTATTGTTGGTCTAAATTGGATCTTGTTTTTATAGGATAGTAGTCCAATTATAGGTTCCACTAGGTTTTCTCCCCCAAGAGGGTTTCCCATATATGTCATGTGTTATGTGATTGATCTTGCATTGTTTTTCTTATTCATTAATATGAATGATGTGTATGCTTCGTGAATGCTTGTGGGCTTGTGGTAATTGATTAAGAGTTTTAAAGGATTGAAATTGAAGTTGGAATATCTAGGCTCACTGATTCACCCCCCCCCCCTCTTAGTTATTGTACCTCTAACAATATGAACATAAGAAATCTTAGTTACCTTATGTTTAGGGTAATTCAAATAAATTATCAATAATCTTTACAAGAAATGGCACAAAAATGTATTTCAAACTTTTCAAAATAATTAGGAGCTGCCTAAGAAGTGCAAAGTATCTACATGACCTTAAACTTAGCAAAGGGATTTTTGAGATATAATGATCTTGTGGTCTACCCTATAGCAATGAGACTGGTAGGTCTTTTGAAAATAGGTTCAAGAAACATGCTCAAGACCTTAATCATGGAAACATCAAGAGACTAGATTTCACTAGGCACAAATCAAAAAATAAACATGTTATGAGCTTGGATAATGCCAAAATTTTAGCCCTAGGGGGTCATTAGAAAGATAGCAAGATTAGAGAAGTAATTATGATTGAAAAGAGACCTTGTAACTTACAAAAATATGATAAATTAAATTTGAGTCATTCTTAAAGACACTCATTCATAAGCTTTCCTAGACATATTATATATTTTTTTCCACCCATCTCTTTGACCTTCTCCTATTTTATTTTATTTTGACCATTATATTATATTTGTTGATTCACTTATTTTTAATAGATAATTTAGGTTAAAGGGTCCTTCTCACATAATAAAGACTAAACCCAAACATCTCCTATAAGCCTCAAATGAAAATCCACGAGGGAACAAAGCTACCAAACTAGGGCTAAGCAATCTAAAACCCACCAAAGGAAATAGAGACAAATCCTAAAAGTAGATTGGATAGCTACACATAGAAACACAAGAAAATATAGACTACTAAAAACCCTAGATCACAAAGGTAACTGAACATCCTTCTGTACTGGAAACACCATAATAACCATCATAGTACTACATTTTATTTTTTACACAAATAGAGATTTCTAGAGGGTAGGGTCTAGGCACCCCATCCTTTTTTATTCTTCTAAACCACCATCCACTCATCCAAACATAAGTTATCAGGATCTAAGATGGATGATGAGGGGTTACTATCTTGGAATCCCCCAACACCGATAACTTTACTAATTGTATTCAAATTATCAATATCCCTATCCCTCTTTTCCACACTGTAACACTCAATAAAAATTGAATAAGATAGCACATCACTTTGTGTTGGAACTTGGTGAGCCAATTCAAAAGGTCAAACACCAACATAGCTTGAAGGGAGAAATGGAGGGAACATTATTGATATTGTAAGGTGACCAAAAACAATATATTTCCACCATGAAGAGTCTAATTTTTGCTTAGAAGAAGAATAAGAGGAGGCTACATTCTTGTGAGTGAAGCACCTATGACATCTAAAGGAAAATCCTTCATAATCAAGATTTTGAGACCAACATCAATATTTGACCCTTAATTCAATGGTAGATGGAAGATCTTGAGACAAATCCAAATTGACCACAATCCAAGCAAAGGTGGTGCATGTGAGAACCACCAATGGCCAATAAGAAAGAATCTACCTAGAACTGAAGAGGAAGATAGGGCAGACAAACCCAAATAGGCCTAACAGTAAGGTTTTCAAGTAGAGGATTAAAGGAAGGACTCTAGGGTTTTAAAATGATAAGATGTTGATCCCAAGACCAAGGTTTAACCAAAGGCACCTTGTTATGATTAGCCAAGCTATTAAGACCACAATAAATATGCCGTTGGCATAGGGGTAAATCTCCAAGTTATCTTTTAGGAAAGGCTACCAAAAGTCTAAAATCCACTGATGCAAGGAAGGAAGGCTCAACGAAAAGTTATCAAACCTACAAATGAAGTCCTATTTAATAAACTAAACCTCATTTTGAAGCACCTCCTCTATGGTGTCATCCTCAAAAGAGACCACCAGAATGTTATTTGCAACTACTATGTTATTTAAAATAGGAAACACAACCTATTCGTCATGATAGACTACTTGGACAAAAGGTTTGGTCTGCTCCTTTCTAGCACCTTTAATTTCTTGACAATCGTGGCCTTTGTTCACTAGCGATATGAGATGAACTAAAGCCCTAGGATACTTGTCACTAGGTAGAGAATTAACTGCCTTCTCCCAATGGAGTCCTAATTACCCCCCAAGCTCTTTTGGTGGCACATTTTCTAAAAGCAATTGTGTAGAGGGAAGAGCCAAGGGAGGAACCATCACCCCACAGGAAATAGCCAAAGGAGAGTCTGAAGCACTGAAGGATTCTAGAAAAGAAGGCAACGCGCTTAAGGTTTGATACCATAAATATGACTTCTTTACCAATCTTTCAGAGTTAATTGACAACTCCATCCCCAAAAAAATAATATTAAAAGTGTATTATTATTGTAATGCACAATATTATTTTTTAATATTATCATTGTTAATTAATTTATTTTATATTATAATTTTTCATTTTTATTATTTATTTATTTTATTACTGTTTTATTGTATTTTATTTCATTTTTATTCTTATATTTCTCGACATATATATATACATATATATATATATATATATATATATATATATATATATATATAGATATATATATATATAGAGAGAGAGAGAGAGACATATACACACACACATATACACACACACATACATATATATATATAGAGAGAGAGAGAGAGAGACATATACACACACACATATACACACACACATACATATACATATACATATCTCTCTCTCTCTCTCTATATATATATATATATATTCACTCACAGAGAGATATAATTTTTTTTCATTTTATTCTAACAATTTTATTTTCTAACTATTTGTTTTTCCTTTTATAAACACTTTAACTAAATTATTTTATTTCATATTAATTTAATTTTATTTAATTTTTAATTCTATTTTACTTTTATACATTGTAGACTCAACATTCTTTGGTATGACATTTATTTTATTTTATTTGTATTGTATTTATTTTTTCTATCCTATTAGTTTTTTACTTTTTTATTTATGTATTTTATTATTTATTTATTGTCATTTCTTTGTTTTTAATTTTATATATATATTTTTTTTGATTTACTTTTTTTTAAATTATCTTATTTTATATTTTTAAGCCTTCTTATATTTGTTGGTCAAACTCCTCCCCTTCCATCTATTTTATCTATTGTATCACATTATTTTATTTAGGCTTGTATTGGTTTGATTTACTATTCAAATATTGGCTTCAATCTTCTCCCTTAAAGATGGATTCAGTAATGAGATCCAAAATATCATTAATTAAATCTATTACACAACGCTCTCTAGAAAACCCTGACTTATTTAATTATAAGATATTTTCTAAATTGTACAGAACTTAAGGTAGTATAACTTTCCTATTATATTTCTAGCCATATTGTCATTTTGGTGTTTTTTGCCTTTTGCTTTTTCACATTGTCATTTGAATTTCTCTGTCATAGAGTAAATCCTTTCCACACATAATATGTTTAATCCACATTAAGTAGGTTGTCCACTATGTCTTTTTTCGAGCCTCGGATTACTCTTCCTGTACCAAAGGAACTATAATCACGTCATAAACAAATGAATAAATGATAATTATATAATTCATGATATTAACTTTGCGTAATATTAAACATCTGAAACATAATGAGATATAATTTCAATTATTTTTGACAATAATTGATAATTAATCACTTTAGTTGCATTACACAAATATATAGAGCAAGGTAATGACTAGTTGTTTCATAATATCTAAAGTAGAATGCAACATACAAAATAATTACTTAATAAAGCATGTTCTATAAGGCTAATCACAAGTAGGTGCCTTCAAAATCTAGCATGTGAAAGTGTGATGTGACATAAAGTGCCATCTTCAAGTGAGATTTTATCCCTAAAGTGTTGCTATCCCTTAGCAAGCCAAAATTTAGATTAAAATGTCTTTAAGAAAGTTTCTAGTGATGCAAAGAAAAGGCCAACAATGTAAAAATGGGTTTTGGGGTCAAGGATTAGTTTTGGAGAGCTTATTTGTATGGAAAATAGTTTGTGTCTGTTTAGATGAAGTTAGGTATGGCTTATTTATAGTCACAATGCCACACATATGCCTAAACAAACATAAAATAATTAAAAATACAAATGCAATAACTTATATATTGTAGTTCATATTGACTTGGAACCAAAAGAGAAAGTGAAGAACATGAAAAAAATTACTATGTGGCAAAAGATCAAAAGAAATTGGGAAGAATAAGACCCAAAACGATAGCAAAAAAAATAATTTGACATTTGTGAAATAAGAATCGTAAAACATCCAACAGAAAAAAGAGAATGATGAAAAATGTGTAAAATGATACTATTAAACAGTAGGTTTAGAAGATTTAAAGCAAAAAAGGATGTCAAAAATAAAAAAAATAATATATGAAAATAAAAGTGACAAAAAAATTGAAAAATAAAAAAATCTTAAAAAATAATATAAATTAAAATAAAATATAGATATATATTATTTTAAAATGTTATCATCATTTTGATAAACAATTAGTAAAAATTAAATTATCATAATTATATTAAATGGAAATATATAATATCCAAAATATGTCATTTTGGAAGGCATCCATACTTTGGAAATTCCCGCTTTTAGTGTTTTAAACTGTATATTAAAGTTACAATTTGCAAGAGGCTATAAACAAAAATCGGTAACATGTAATTTTTTTTATATATATAAAAAAAATATTCTTTACAAAGAGATGTGACTTATAATGAGGGGTGAAGTGAGCTTCAACGTAAAGTTTCCATCAAATAAATTCAAATTGAAACATTTGGCATCTTCCCACTCCCCAAGCATTAACCTACGTAGGCACAGGTTTGTGGTGGTCTAGACAAGTATAATCTTGGTGTGGGTAGTGAAATTAAAGATCAAGAAGAAGCCCTCTTCCTCAGCAAATTTCTTGTCAGTGGAGATAAAATAAACAAATAAGTTTGAGTGTGCGACAATTTATTATAGATCCAATGAAGATGAGGTAAATCAGGGAAGGAAAATAGTCACAAGTAAAATATATAAATAGTTAAAGCCTATAATGTTGGAATAGATGTTTCAAATAATTTACTTCCTACTGATTCCCTAGTTTTTGTGAATTGTAGCAATAAAGGCAACCTTTTCTATAATTGTGATTAGTATTATAAAAACTAAATATCTTCTTTTTGGTGACTTTGTTTCATTGATTTTAATATATCAAAGTTATTTAAATATTATTTCTCCCTTTGATGTCATTGCCATTTTTCGTGAGGATGGAGTGTTCTATATAAAATTGCATTTTTTTCAACAGCTTCCAAATTTTATTGCCTAAAAACCTCCTTGATATTTGATAGAGTTTTCTTTGCGGGCGATATCTTTGTGGTCTTTTTGGCATAGAGCCCCTATTTTGGGGATTTATGAATCCTCTCTTCTTTTAATGGAAGTAGAACACACTAGTAAATCTTTGATTGGTAAATGTATTGAGGCTAAAATATCTTTAGCTAAGTTTGTCAGATGGGATAAATCTCATAGGTCAAATATTTTTTAGTCCTCTTTCTCCTTGTTGAATAGAGTTTTTTCCCTCATTTTTTTCAATTTTCTATTGATAAGGATGTCATGGGTTCTTTTCAAACCTAGTTTCATAGAAATCATGTCATCTTTGTCTTTCCTCACTCCCCCCTATTTAATCCTTATACAACTAAAATCATTAATGCTCTTTTATGTATCAAATTATACAATCTTCCCTTGGTGTTGTAATATCCTAATCAAATCAAAATGTTGGTTAATAAGGTGGGTTGTTTTGTCAAAATTGATGAAGATTCAATGGGTAGTAGGTTTTTATGTGTGTGGTTATATGATCTATCCAAGCTTCTTTCTCACTCACTCTAGATCATGTCTTCACTTGGCTCATGGACCCAATTTTTCAACTACATGGAGCTCTTGTTTAGATGCTTTCACTTCAATCAATTTGGTCATCAAGTGGATGCTTATCCTTATCAAGTCTATCTTTAATTCAAACTGATATTTTTGGAGAAAGAAGGATGGCCCTCTAGATGCTGAATTTATTTGGTGAAATCAGGGGAAGTTATTTTTTGGATCTTTTTATTCTAATTAAGGTGTTTAAATGTCCTCTTCTCAATAGATATAGTCTCATTCTCCCTCCCCTCCTTGTGAAGAGGAGCCTTATTAGGGAGCTCTATATGTTAGGGCATTGATGGTCAGGTTGAGTTTTGATTATGGGGTCCTCATCTTAATTCTCCTAAAGGACATAGTTCTTAGCACCTTGTTACCATTCCCATTAGTACATTTACCAAACAAAAAGGTAGAAAGATAGCGGCAAAATAAATAAGGATGGATTTAATGAATGCCATTGATGATGGTTTGTAGTGGAGTTTGGATGATCTTCTCTCCCATAGAGGGAGAAAATTGATTTTTGCTTGTGGGTAGATCCATTTCTTTGTAATGGTTTGGTTATCTCTCCTCAATAATATTTTTTTATGATTGTTTGTTGACCATTTGTTGTGAGTTTGCTGAAGGTCTACTACCTTCTTTCAATGCAAGGTGTTTATTAGCTCACGTCGGATGGTTATCATGTTGCTTGGTTATTTGTGTCTTGTTATTAAGGATGTGGACCCTTCTTTCTTTTTTCTTGTTTTCTATTATAATTGGATTTTATTGTTTACTTTATAATCTTAGGAGATTGAGGCTCTTATTGTGTCCTAGTTCTGATTTACAACTCTAGATTTTGAAAAATCTATTTTTTACCAATTCATAATATCAATCTTAAATCTTTCTTAATTTATAACTCACATTCACCCTTAATATTTTTTAAAAACAATAATAATTATTTGAAAAGATTCTATATTTATATTAAAAAAGGAAAAGTTAAAATTTTGATGGCCAAAAGAAATGGCCATAAATTAATTTGGATTTGAGAGAGCGGCATAATTTGACATAAGGACACCCAATAGAAAAGGACATAAAGAATATCTGCCCCATCACAAAAGTAAAACTTAAGAGGACCTACTTTATCTGAAAGAGCAGGCATAAACACCTACTTCCAAAAGCAAGTTAAAAAAATACTCGGTTTAAAATTCCTGGTCCTTCCCGAAAACTAAAGAATCTCTGACAGCACTCCCAAAAGTTAAAGTTAAAGAGGAACAAATTTTCTTCTAAAACGAATAGAATATTAAACCTGTAAGTGCCGGAGAAGATGCTGTGTCCCCTCAACCGTGGAGAGTCGTTGAATCTCCCTTTTGAGCCGATCAGAAGATTCCTTTGGCAACGATGAATGTGGTCACACTAAACCAACGTCCATTGTTATGCGTGCAGTATGCTACTAAGCTCACCACTTTAATATATTCCCTCTCCTCTTCACTCCCCTCTGCAAGCCTTACCCTTCACTGAGATCTACCCAAGCCAAAGTCCACGTCTATCTGTCTCTTTTCTTCCATTTAAGATCACTTCAATGGCCGCCGCATCCTCTTCCACTGCTCCACAACCACAAAATGAGCTTGGATACGCTTTTGGTGATATTGCACCACCAGGAGACGCAACACAAATAAAAAGGCTGCCTTATGATATTTTCATTAATCATCGCGGACCTGATGTCAAAACCACACTGGCCACAGCAATCTACGATTCCCTCACTGCAAGGGGGCTTACTGTTTTCTTAGATTCTAAAGAGTTGGAGTTGGGAGATTTTTTGCCGCTGGAAATTCATGAAGCAATGCGCAGAGCTTCGCTTCACATAGCGATTTTTTCAAAGAAATATGCCCAATCTCCATGGTGTTTGGCAGAGCTTTCATTTATGCTCCAAACTGCCACCACAATTGTTCCTGTTTTTTACCATGTTCAGCCTACCGATCTACGATGGGTGGCTCAAGGAAAGGGAATCTATGCCAAAGACTTTTCCGATCATGAAAAGAAGGGTAGGTATACATTACCAAAGCTTGAGGAATGGAAGAAAGCCCTCCACAGAGTCTCATTTTATACCGGTGAAATTGTTAATAATAATGAGTAAGTACCTTAGCGAATGCTCCCTCTCGCGTGTTCTTTCTATTATTATCTGTTTGTGGTATGATTATTACTCCCGATTTATATTTGTTATATTTCTTTTTTAATACTGTTCCACATGTTTAGGGATGAGGGCAAAGCGTTAAATCATATCCTAAATTTTGCGCTGAAACTGAAAAAACCATTTCAAGTAGCCATATATCCAGTTGGTTTGGACGAAGCAGTTGAGGGTTTTCAAAAAACTTGCTTCGAATCCACTAAGGATCACCAGAATGTACAAATTATGGGGATCTGCGGCATGGGTGGTTCTGGAAAAACCACCCTGGCAAAAGAGCTATACAACCGCAAATGCTCCTCCATTGATAGATGCAGTTTCCTTTTCGAGGTGCGTGCAGCCAAAAACGCTTTGGTTGAGAAGCAGAAAAAGCTCCTCCAGAACCTTGGTGTCGCTCCTGAACCATTCGACCACATAGAAGAAGGCAAAATAATTCTTGCAAATCGTTTGAGATCTGTTCGCGTGCTCATTATTTTGGATGACGTTGATCATCCAGATCAAATGGACGCTCTACTGCCACCGATTGACAACCTTGGTTCTGGTAGTTTAATTATTGTCACAACCAGGGACTTGAGCGTCCTTACAAGGGGTAGCATCTCCTCAGTTTATAAAATGACAGGACTGAATCAACAGAATGCCGAGCAGCTTTTTTGCCATCATGCTTTCAAACAACCCCATTCACCCCAAGGATTTGTAGATCTGGTTAAAGAGTTCATTAAGACTTGCAATGGATTGCCTCTGTCCCTGAAAGTCTTAGGAGCACAGCTTTGTGGCAACTCCTCTAAGGATTATTGGGAGTCTCTACTACATAAGTTTTCTAGAGTATTGCCGGAAGACATTTTAGCGATATTAAAAATAAGCTACGATTCCTTAGATGATGAAGAGCAACAGGGATTCTTGGATGTAGCTTGTTTCTTCCTTGGAGAAGAGAACAGTTTGCCGATTGGTGTATGGGATGGGTTGACAGGAAATGGTTTGCATACTTGGCAAACACTTGTTAATAAATGTCTTGTTGAGCTAGATGAATATAATGCTATAACAATGCATGATCATTTGAGGGATTTGGGAAGGGACATTGCAAATAAACAGTCGCCCTACCGCATTTGGTTTCCAGAGCAGATTATCAATGTTCAGAAACAAGCACAGGTAAGTTAATGCTTTCTTTTATACTTAGTCACTAATTATGGCATGCGAGCCTCCTTTGTTTGTATCAGTCTATCTGCTTCCTGGCGGTTTAATTCTTTGTATAAGCACCAAATCTTTGTTTGACGTGTATCCAGGAGAGAATCCAGATTCGAGGAATATATCGCCATTGCCGTCACCAGTTTGACCGTATATATGTTAGTGGAGGGTTTCCTCTTTCCTTCTCTCGCAGGAAACTCACAATAAACACAAGCGAAGGACCTCGTGACGTGGAACCGTTGGGGCTGGGACTGAAGCTTTTGGCAGTTAGAGGACATTCTTTTAACAAAGAAATTGCTAAATTATCAAGAGAGTTGGTCTATCTTAGCTGGTATGGATTTGAGCAGAAAATTCTTCCGTCCTGGCTTTCTTTAAAAAAATTGAGATTTTTATCTCTTCATAAATCTGAGGTGTTGGAAGAATTGTGGGAGGCCAATATTGAGGTATCTTCCTTCTTTCTTTCTTCTTTTTGTTTTTTATTATTATAAATTTTGGATAGCTCCAATTTTTTTATAATTGTTTGCATGTTTTCTCCTCTATTGAATTTGAAAAATTGTATGCAGCCTCCTTTGCAGTTGAGAGAGCTGCTTATTTATGAGGTAAACCGTTTTCAAAAGGTTCCAAGCTCAATAGGACGTCTCCAATACCTGAAAAAAATAGAAGTCTTGGGAGGCGACTTAACTGATCTTCCAGAAGAATTTTGCTGTCTCCAGTCTCTTGAGTTCCTCGGGTTATGTGATTGTCGAAAACTTTCGAAACTGCCTAGCTGTTTTGGCAATTTGTCAAACCTGCGGTATCTCGATTTAGAACATTGTCCAAATCTTTCAAAACTGACTAGCTGTTTTGGCAATTTGACAAATCTGCAGCATATCAGTTTTCAGGGGTGTAGTAAGCTCACCTTAGAGTCGGACATTTTGGAAAACATGACAAAACTCGAGTATTTGAACCTTTCATGGTGCGAGCAAGTGGAAGAATTGCCTCGTCACATCACAAATCAGGCCTGCTTGAGAGAACTCCATCTAGATAAAATCAGCATAATGGAGCTACCAGCAAACATCGGTGAACTTTACAAGTTGCAAGTGATGAGCATAAATAGTCCATTGTTGACAAGCTTCCCCACATCTATTGGGAATTTGTCCTCCTTGACTTCTCTTAGAATATCTTGTAAGATGTTGGAATCTTTGCCGGAGACTATGGGGCGTCTTAAGCTCTTAAACAGGTTAACCATAGCAAAATCAGGAGTGAAGTCTTTACCAGAAACACTTGGGGACATGACTAATCTTGAAACATTGGTGATTTGGTCCTGCCCAGTCAGAGAATTGGCTTTAGGGTCGGGGTACTCATCTACTTCTTCATTGTGGAACCTCAAGGAGATAGAACTAAGTGGCCCAGATGTGTGCAAAATATCAATTTCTGATGATTGTTGTCCCAACCTTGAAATTTTAAAATTTTCTGGTGAGGAAAATCACCATTTAAGGGAGATCGAGGTCCTGCCGACATCAGTCAAGTTCATCAAATTGGAACACTGTAATATGCTAAAGAGTATAGAGTGTATAAATGATCTGGTGAACCTTCAAGTGTTACAAATATTCAATTGCCCGGAATTGGAATTACTTCCAAGTTTCGCAAGATTAGCCTGCCTAAAGGAATTTCACATGGAAGGTTGTGGCAAAGTTAAGAAAATAGAAGGCTTAGAACATTGCAGATCATTGGAGTCATTGATAGCACACACCTCCTGTAAAGTGTTTCTTGGACAAAGTTTGGAGAGCACAGAAAAATTGAAGACGCTGCAACTCTTTGTGGACGGCAAAGTACAGACTGTCGAATCTTGCATTCAAACAATACAGGTAACCGTAGTTGATAGAAATATGAAATAAATATTATGCCTGATTGTGTATTGACGGTATGTTTATATGCAAACAATTTGCAGAAGTTGCCAGGCGATTTGATAGTATGTGGAAGGGCAGCCCGTGATATGAAATCATTTGTAAACTCTTTTGCCTTGGCTGGTCTAACCAAGGTTATCTCAATCATAGAGGAAACAGAGTATTTCGGGAGCAAATGCACGATTTTAAGGCGTCCAAAGATGAATTTGGTTGGGGCTACCATGCTCTGTTTCATTATAAACTGTTTTTCCAAAAATGCCTGGTTTCGTGTACACACAACCAATCGATTTATCTCCGGAACGATGCAACTGCGAAGAGGGAAATGGGTATGGATAGGTGTGTTCACAGAAAGTGATTTTCTTGATGCAGAGAAGGTGTCCATATCAAGAGATGATGGTTGCCAAGTGGAGATAGGAACGTATATGATGGGCCATCAAAGGACGGTTGCCGATGCTCTTTACAGCTTAGTGAGGTGTGAACATTATTTTCACCAACTCGTAGCTGTATATACTTCTCTTTTAAATGCACAAATATATTATTAGTAATTATATTATATATTAAAATAATTGAGTATTGTCGGTAATGGTTAAATGATTGACGTTGGAGCATCTATATATACTGGTTTTACAGGTCAGACATTCATGAAAAAGGAATCTTGCGGGATCCAAAGAGGTTGAGGCGGGAGTAATCTTAAAATAATGAAAAGGATTATGAAAACAATATTTCTAGTAAAAGAATATTTCGAAGGATGTGTCCAGAGGAGGAGGAAGATTAGAGGTTTTACCGTTGCATTTGAGGACCTTTTTTTTTTGGTAAGTGATTGAATTGATGAGAATATTATTTTATTAATTAATTAGGTTGTTTTAAAAATATTTATTTAATTTAATATGATTGAGTAAAAAATAGGTTATATATTTTTTATTTATTAAAATAATTTAATATAATCAAGTTTTACATTTGTATAATTTGAATATTTATTGAATTTTGTATATAATTTTTTATAAATATGTTATTAGTTTAGAAGGGGTATACGAAAGGATTTAATTTATTTTAATTTTTAATTAAAATTTGTTTTTTCCATCATAGATTATTATTTTTTAGTGTATTGAAAAATTTGTAAATTCTAAATAGTTAATTTGTGTATTTTTTTTTTAAAATGTGAAAAATGACATTTATCTATGTTTTTTATTGGATGAGATTGTTGACATGTTATTAATGAAGAGAATGGCGATGTCATGCCCACTACATTATATTCTCTGCAAATACCTTAAATTTTGTTTTTATAATACAAACTCATTAACCAAAAACATCAAAAAAATCATTTATCAATATTATAATAGTAAAGGTTTGGAAGGTTCGTCTACAGTATAAAGGTGGTATGAAACTTGAACTCCTTATTGTTAGAACTGCAATTAATTTCTCCACTCCGCTTGTTTAGTCTCCATCATGCAAGCAGTTTGCATGAACAATTGTTTCAGTGATAGAGCAGTTTGCATGGACAATTGTTTCAGTTACAACAGTTAAACATTAGTTTATTTCCAGTTTAGTTTATTCTTTAATTCTATTAATGTGAACCTGATCGCAGATTTTGTGACAGAGAATTAATAAAATTCAATAAAATTTTTCATTACTGTAGCAATCAATTGGCGTACATTATTTTTATTTCTCTCTGTCCTCCAGCAAAATTGGTATCAGAGCTTAGGCGTTGAACCTGGGAAGCAACAGAAGATCCAAAAGAGATCATTGTTTTTTTTATTTTTATTTTTTTCTTTAGCAGAATAGCACAGCTAGCTAAAGAGCAGACCTAGAGTGCTGGAGACAAGATCCAGGGAGGAGAGACGCTGCAACAGCAGCAGAATCCTGCAAGTGTAGATCTCTTAGGAGAGATTGAATGCTGTAGCATTTATTATTATTATTATTATTATTTTTTGGTGCGGTCTTTCAACTTGAGACATGGCAACAAACAACAGCATTTCTCAGCCCCAAATTTCTATATTTAATGGTAAGAATTATGATTTTTGGGCAATTAAAATGAGAACATTGTTTTGCTCACAAGATGTTTAGGATTTAGTATAAAATGGCTTTGTAGAACCACATGATGAGGCTGTCCATCAGGGATTATCTCGAACACAAAAAGAAGAGTTTAAATAAAATAAGAAAAAGGATGCAAAAGCTCTATTTCTAATCCAATAGGCAATGGATGAATCCATTTTTTCTAGAGTTGTAGTAGCAACGAGATCCAAGTCGGCATGAAAAATCTTAGAGACTACCTATAAAGGTAATACAAAGGTGAAAGTAGCTAAATTGCAATCTCTTAGGAGAAATTTTAAAAATTTGCAAATGAATGATTCAAAGTCTATAGACCAGTTTATGGGCCAAGTATTGAATATTGTGAATCAAATTAGATCTAATAGAGAAACAATAACAGAGCAAAAGATCATAGAAAAAATCCTTAGGAGTTTACCCAGCAAATTTGATGCAATAGTTGTAGCTATTGAGGAAACCAAGGATTTGAAACAGTTATCAGTAGATGAATTAATGGGATCTCATTTAACACATGAATCCAGAATGAATAGGAATAACAATACTTCTTTTGAGAATGCTTTCAAGTCTCAGGTATCATTTGGCAGAGGAAGAGGAAGAGGAAGGTCAAACTTTAGAGGAAGAAGTAGAGGCAGAAATGGAAGGGACAATCTAGATCAAGGTGAAAACAATAATCAAAACTACAACAATATATGACGTGGCAACAATCACTTCCATCAAAATTCATAGAGGTTTGATAAATCTAACATTTAATGATATTACTGCAAAAAATATGGACATTATGCAAGTGAATGCAAAAAGAAACAATGAGATGTGGACAAGCAGAATGCTAATTACACAAATGAATCTAATTCTAATTTTGGAAGCTTATTCCTCACTTGTCATGTTGCTCAAGAAAATGCTAGAGATATTTGGTTTTTAGATAGTGGATGCAGTAACCATATGATAGGGAATAAATAATTGTTTGCTAGTCTTGATGATTTCGTAAAATCTGAAGTGAAATTAGGAAATGATAATAAAGTGGATGTAATGGGTAAAGAAGTAATAAATATTTTGACAAAAAATGGTGAAAGAAGATTTATTCATGATGTTTATTTTGTACCTGGATTAAAGCATAATCTTATGAGTGTTGGACAGTTAGTACAGAAAGGTTATAGAGTATCTTTTATGGATAATGTTTTCACAATACTAGACAAATTTTCAAATGACAGGTTGATAAAAAAAGTGGAGATGACCAAAAATCGGATGTTCCCTCTTCGAATTCAGTGCATCCAAGGAGAAGAGGAAGCCCACTTCAAAACCATGTATCTAGACCAATCATGGCTATGGCATTTAAGGTATGGACATTTACATTTTGGAGGTTTGAATTTGTTACAAAAGAAAAATATGGTGAAGGGATTACCACCAATAGAGCAGCTAGGAAGTTCATGTGAGAGTTGCATCCTGGCAAAACAGCATAGAGAGAGCTTTCCAGTAGGAGCTTCATATAGAGCAAGGGTAAGATTGGAGCTAGTACATAGTGATTTATCTGGACCAATGCAAACTCCATCATTTGGAGGTAGTTCTTATTTTCTAACCTTCATTGATGATTTTAGCAGAAAGACTTAGATATATTTTCTCAGAAAAGTTTGAAGCCTTTGAAAAATTAAAAAAATTCAAGGCTATGGTTGAAAAGTAGAGTGGCCTTTACATCAAGGTACTTAGATTAGATAGAGAAGTTGAATATATGTCTAATGAATTTCAATATTTTTATAGATATCATGGCATTAAAAGGCAACTGACTACAAGGTACACATCACAGTAGAATGGTGTAGCAGAAAAGAAGAATAAAACAATCATGGAGATGGCTAGAAGCATGTTGAAGGCCAAACATTTGTCAAATGAATATTACGCAGAAGCAGTAGCATGTGTAGTATATATTTTGAATAGAATCCCAACAAAGAGTGTCAAGGATCAAATCCCACAAGAAGCTTGGAGTGGTAAGAAGAATAGTGTACATCATTTCAAAAAATTTGGTTGTATTGCATATTCTCTTATACCATCTAAATTGAGAAGAAAAGTTGATGATAAAGGTGAGAAATATATTTTTATTGGCTATAGTGAAGAATCAAAGGCTTATAAGTTGTATAACTCCATTTCAAAGAAAGTGATTATTAGCAGAGATATGAAATTTAAAGAAGAAGAAGCATGGGATGGAAGCATTGATAAAACCATCACAATTGGAGCACCAATTCTCCAAAATGAAGAAGAATCTGAAGAACAAAATTTGCAAGGTGATCAATTCTCTCCACAAGAAAGAACAAACACTCCAATAAGATCACCTAGGAGCTTAACACAAGGTGAATCATCTGGTCATGCATGTCATCCTACTCCCAATTCACAAGTAAGTGATGAATCAGATCCAACTCTTGCCGCTTTAAGATCAAAATTTAAAGGTAAGAAAATGAGAAACTTGAATGAGATTTATGATCAAGAAGAAGACAAGTTAGATTTGTGTTCAAATTTTGCCTTTTTCTCTCATGACCCTGTGTATTATGAAGAAGCAGTTAATGAGGAACATTGGATAAAAGCAATGGATGAAGAGATGAATGCCATTGAGAGAAATCAAACATGGGATCTAATTAATCTACCTGAAGGTAAGGATTGCATAAGAGTCAAATGGGTTTTTAAGACCAAATTTAATGCAGAAGGTAAGATTTAAAAGCACAAGGCAAGGTTAGTAGAAAAAGGTTTTGCACAAGAACATGAAATTGATTATAATGAAACATTTGCTCCAGTTGCTAGACTTGATACTATTAGAATAGTTTTAGCAATAGTTGCACAAAATAATTGAAAATTATATCAAATGGATGTCAAATCAGCGTTCTTAAAAGGTTTTTTAGATAAAGAAGTGTCTGTGAAACAACCACTAGGTTATGAAGTGCATGGACATGAAGAAAAAGTCTACAGATTGAAGTTGGCTCTCTATGGTCTCAAGCAAGCACCAAGAGCATGGTATAGTAGGATTGATTCATACATGACAAACAATGGATTCAACAGAAGCAATAATGAGCCTACATTGTACACAAAAATCAACAAAGAAGGTCAAATTTTAATTGTGTGTTTGTATGTTGATTTGATTTTCACTAAATTTTTTTCTGTAGACACATTTAAATCAGCAATGAAGAAAGAATTTGAGATGACAGATTTGGGATTAATGAAGTATTTTTTGGGCATTGAAGTTGTACAATCAGAGAAGGGAATTTTTATTTGTCAAACTAAATATGCAAAAGATGTGTTAAGGAGGTTTAAGATGTTGAATTGTAAATCAGCACCTACACCAATTGCTACAGGGACTAAAAGTAGCAAAAGAGACAAAGGTCCTAATGTTGATTCTACAACATTCAAAAGACTAATTGGTAGTTTGATGTATCTTACAGCTACAAGACCAGATATCATGTATGGGGTCAGCTTAATCTCTAGATTCATGGAGTCACCAAAAGACTCACATTGGCAAGTTAGAAAGAGGATATTGAGATATGTGGCAGGAACAACAAAATATGAAATTTTATATTCCACAACTAATGATTTTGGTTTGATTGGTTATACCGATAGTGATTTTGTAGGTAACATTGATGACAGGAAGAGTACTTCTGGACATGTCTTTCATTTTGGAACAGGTGGGGTCACATGGGCATCTAAAAAGCAACCTATAATGACACTTTCATTAGCTGAAGCAGAGTATGTAGCAGCCACATCAGCAGCATGTCAAGCAACTTGGATGAGGAGAGTATTGACATATTTATTACAAGCACAGGAGTCAACAACAATCTTTTGTGACAACAAATCAACAATGACATTGTCAAAAAATTATGTTTTTCACAAGAGGAGCAAGCACATTGATACAAGATTTTATTTTATCAGAGAGTTAGTGAACAATGGAGAAATCCATTTGGAGTTTTGCAGATCTGATACCAATTGACAGATATATTCACAAAGGCATTAGCAAAAGAGAGTTTTGATTATCTAAGACAAAATTTAGGCATTGTAAATATTGAAGTAGTTAGTGGTAGAAATTAAGGGGGAGTGTTAGAACTGCAGTTAATTTCTCCACTCCGCTTGTTTAGTCTCCATCATGCAAGCAGTTTGCATGAACAATTGTTTCAGTCACTACACAGTTTGCATGGACAACTGTTTTAGTTACAACAGTTAAACATTAGTTTATTTCCAGTTTAGTTTATTCTTTAATTCTATTAATGTGAACTTAATCTCAGAGTTTGTGATAGAGAATTAATAAAATTCAATAAAAATTCTCATCGCTGTAGCAATCAGTTGGCGTACATTATTTTTGTTATTTTTATTTCTCTCTGTCCTCCAGCACTTATAATCCGCACTCATGCCAGTCTCGAATTTAACCAAACGATAAGAAACTATTCTAAGATTATAAAATGTAATAATCCTCCTAAATTGAAGAGAAAAAAACTACTCATTCCATAATTTCCCTGTTCCCTGCATTATGATAACTGACTCTCTGAATATGGGCTCGACTGTATAGGTATAGGCAGAGCATTAATCTATATGTGCTATTTTTACACATAGATGAGGTGTCGCACTTGTACCATGCTTGTTAATTTTGAAAGCTTGTTAAAAGGGGGCCTTATACCATATAAATAAGCAGCAACAATATATTTATGAGTTGACGTAGAAGCAGAAGAAGATCTTGTGATGGTTGGCTGAGGCACTCACCGGATTGCATATGTGCAGACCCGTTCGTGGTGAGAAGATAAATTTTAGTGTCGGATCCAGGTGATGCTTGCCTTACTTCCCATTTCTGAATATTTTACCGTTATATAACTAATTTTTTATACTAGTAGCATTATAACTATAAGGATTATCTATTTCCGTTCTGCTTCTTTGTGAAATGCATTCCAGCCATAGCTGCAACGAATTACCTGTATCCTGCATTTTACTTCATGCACATAACGAAATTTGAGAAGCACTGCATCCCCATACAAGTTCGAACCATTGGCCATGGGTGTTATTATAAGCCATGGATCACATTTCCTTGAGGCATTCCTTGATTACCACGCCAATAATCGCTTCCAATTTATTTTATTTTATAGAAATAAAAAGAAGCTTATTTCAACTTTCCTCATGCGGTGGCTCGACTGCAGTTTGACTCAACAGCTGGATTATAATTTTCCTTTCCAGCCAGCGCCGGTTCAACTCGACAGCTTGTTTCCATGCTCATCCGTTCTCTCTATCTCTTTGAACCTCAAAGAATAATCCAAGCTTTATCCTAAATAATACATTGTGTGTATTACCAAAGTATGGATATAATCCATATCTCCTCGCGCTTCACCACTTTTGTTTGACACATTTCTTTGAATACAAGACCAACCTGTCACCCAAAATCACTGAGTTGAGAAATTACGAGGTCCCTTGGAATGGCTAATATGTAATCACCAAATCTAGTATAACAAACTTTATACAAAAAGTATACTACTCGGTAAAGTGAATGACATTCTTGCCTAAATGTAAATGGGGAAGTAAGTAATATTGGGCATTGTTTATAGATGTTATTCTATCTGTTACATGCATCTTAAGGAAAATAATAAGCTAAAAAGCATTGGGTAAAATTAGTTTTAGAGGAGATGAGTCTTATCAACTCTTAAAAAAGCCCACAGCAAAAAGCATAACATTTATTCAGCCTTGACTTTACCATGAATCTATCATTTATTAGTGCTGTAGCTATGGCTATCGATCACTTCACAGTTATTATTGGAACTGGCTCATACCTTACCGTCAAATCTAGGTGATATTTACCTACACATATATTTTCACCATGGATTTCCATGAACTATTCCCGTTGTTGGCAGACAAATGATATGTTTTCTCATAAGGTTTAACTGTGCATTCCTGATTTTCCTAGCTACACAACCCACGTTGCCACCAATATGAGGCCTATTAGAGCTCACGTTCTAACCCCCAAAAAAAAACACACACACACACAAGTATATGATTAAATTTGTACATGACATCATTGATCACTACAAGAAAGTAAAATGAAAATAATTATATACTTGCCACGTATGAGGCCATAGAATCATAACAAGAAGTATGTATTCCAGGTCAATATAGTTGCAAACCCTGATGGCCCCATTTTCCCTCAACATTCCATTATGTTTCTGTCAAACCTTAACCATGATACACAAGCTCTGCAACTCATGCGATGCTCTTTCCTCTACCACTGTCTCCAACGACCATGGCTCCTTAAACAAAAAGAACTATAGCGAACCCTACAAAAGCCAAAAAAATATCAACAAACTCATTTTTAGTGAGAAACCCAAGAAAATGAAGTGATATAATTCGTATTTATTAGAATCCCTTGTTCTTGCAACAAACGCGAAATATTTTCACCAGAAATCTTATCCAACACTCTGCAAGATTTGAGCTTTTAACCTCAAGCAATGAGATGTAAATGTAGTTGCACCCGTCGACGGCCAGGCAAAGCCATAAAATGCAATAATGTTGAAGTTATCGAAGGAAACAATGCCCAATGTCCATATCTAGAGTGTACGGCAATGCGCCAAGGGCACGTATATGATACACATTATATGAGAAAATGCGTTGAAATTGAAATAGAAAGGTAAGAATTCGACAAAACAAAAGAAATTGTTGATACCGTAATTATAAATGGCGTCACGTCTCTTACTCATTTTATATTAGCATAATTTCCTCTAATAACCATAGTTGAAATATTATGCAATGTACTTTTCCATGTTCTTTCAACATGATTTTCAGAGCTTGAAAATATTATGTTCATGTATGTGCCTAATTCTAACCCAAGTCTTCATTTTTAATGTAAAATCAAGAAAATAATGACATTTTTGCATACTGGTTGTCAAATACATCAACTTTGCTTTTCTCTTTAGTGTGTCCAAATTGCTCAACCTAGTGCAATATGTGCTAAAAGCTCAAAATTAGAGTAAACATGCCCATTCTCAAGTAGTTGATTTACAGGGCAAGAGGAAATTAGGATCCTTAAGATTACTATTGTTGATTTATCTTTGGTTGATTTGATTATTTATATACAACAATCTCTTACAGGGTTTTTGGTCCTTATCATTGCCCATGGTCCTTCCATTTGGTATTGATGGATTGGGTGTTGTGTGCCAAGTGGAGGCAAAATATCTAGCTTTATTATTCAAGCATCAACTTACAGCTTATGTCGAGAAGATTTATGGGATCATCTATGATAATCTGAGGAGACATATCTGCCATGCTTGGCCTATGCATACAGGTATGTAGAGAGTTTTCTGTCGAAGAACATTTGGTAGCCATCATATCAAATCTAGATACGAGAAGAAAATATTAGACTATTACTCTATCCTTGACAGACCATCCTATAACTTGAAGTTGGTTGCTAGCCTAGTATATCAGTCACAAAGAAATTTGTTTGTTCTCCTATGCATTTTAATTTTTTAAATCAGATTTGTCTCAGTATTTAACAAATAACTTGGAATCTTTTATTACCATCCATAGAAAATTCATCTATTTAGGTGCGGATAGATGATGGTTATGCGTCATGTGCTCTCAATTAAACCTAATTATTGGCCTTTTTCTCAATAAATTATATTTCACTATTGATATTATGTCTTTTAAACTCACAAATGGTGTTGCATTACATATTTAGACACCAAGGACATCTAAGCAAAGTATGGTAAAGGCATATTGATTGTAAAAAAATGTGAGTGCACAACAAATTCCCAACCACTGGTAAATCATTTGCAAGAGCCTAACCAATCTTCTCCAAACTATGCGTGCAATTTATGTATGTTTTTAATATTTATATTTTTGTCCAGAATAGTAAAATGCACAAAAGACCTAGAATGTTTGACTCTATTGCTCAGAATTTGATTATATTGCAGGTGTTGTACATTTTGGTCAATAAGATCCTCAACCAAATATTTGCATCCATCAATGTACAACTTTTTAACAGGTTATAATTTATCTCTGCAAAAATTGTTTACAGATACGAAACTCCCTTATAGAGAATGTTATTCATCATCAGGCTTGTGTTTTAATATTTGACAATGAGTCGTCATATCATGTTATTTGCAACCTTCTTTTAGGCCATGAATGTTGTTCCTTCAGCAATGGAAAGTATGTAAAGGTAGGGCTAGCTGAGCTAGAAGTTTGGTGCTATGAAGAAAAAGAAGAGGTTTACTATCTTATCATGCCTTTGTTGAAAAGTGATGTTGAAGTGCAGTTCACTCAGTTCTATTATTAGACTATTAGTATAAATTTAGTTTGCATGAACAATTTTTGTGGAGCTAAATTTAGACAGTTAGTTAATTTTTAGTTAATATATATATATATTTTTAAAAAACTTTAGAAAGACTAGAGTTAGTTTTAGTTGATATTACATGCAAATTATTATTTAGATAAATATAAAATATTTTATTTAATAATTAGAAAAGCATGTTCACATGCAATTCTATTAATACATTGTAATTGATCTTTATTTTCAAGGAGGAGAATGATTCCAATAATTTGAAGAAGAAATATTTTTTATTTTAGCAATTCTTATTTCTTTTGTATTATGAATATTGCATCTATTTGGCTGTGATTTAATTTTATTTAAAATTCTACATCTGTTATTAGAGCTGGTATATTTTTTTTGGGTTAAAGATTTAGTAGTTAGAGTTTTGCCAAAAATTTATCATGTCAAATTCTAACTCCTTGCCCATTTCAGAATTTGATGGAAATGAGTATGATTATTGGTGTCTCAAAATAATGACTTTTTTGATAGGAAAAGATTTGTGGGAGATTGTTCAATCAGGTTATGCAGAGCCAGCTAATTGGAATGCCCTCACATCGAATGATAAAACAACTAAGGAGGCTAAGAAGAAGAATGCTCAAACCTTATTTCATATTCAAATAGATCTAGATAAGAGCCTATTTCCACAAATTACAAGAGCAAAGACAATAGAGGATGCTTGGAAGATTCTAAAAGAAGCTTACCAAGGTAGTGATGAAGTCAAAGTTATCAAGTTACAGACATTGAAGAGAGAATTCAAGAATTTGAAGATGCAAGACGCTGAAAGTGTGAGTACCTATTGTGTCAGAGTAAAATATGTGGTCAATAAGATGGCTACACTTGGTGAAATTGTGAACAATGAGGTTGTGATAAAAAAAGGTGTTGCAAACTCTCTCACCAAGGTGGAAACATGTTTCCATAATCATAGAAGAAAGCAAGAATCTGTCTACCCTTCAATTTAATCATCTAGTTGGATCTTTGATGTCTCATGAAGAAAGATTGAGAGATTCATTTGGGGAAAGTGATGAGAAAGATTTTTCCTCTAAATTACAAATCACAAATAATGAAGATGCCAATAGTAGCATCAAAAGTAATCAAGGCCAAGGTAGAGGTCAAAATCAGAATTACTTAAGAGGAAATAGAGGCATAGGTGGCTTCTGAGGAAGAGGTGGTTTCAAAGAAAGAGGTAGAGGCCGATTTGATAAAAGAAATATCCACTGTTATCATTGTAACATGTATGGCCACTTTAATTATGAGTGTAGATTAGAAGAAGGTAATAATGATAAAAGCGTTCATTATGCTCAAGAAGGTGATGAGAATCCTTCAGATAATTTATTTTTATCTTATGACAAAACTGAAAATGTTTCTAAAGATGTTTGGTATTTAGATTCAGGTTATTCTAACTACATGTCAGGGAATGAAAAACTTTTTTCTATAATGGATGAAAGTTTTAAATCCAAGATCAAGCTTGGTGATGACAAATCATTGGAGGTTACTGCAAAATAAGCTATGGAAGTCCATACAAAAGAAGGTATGAAGAGTGTTAAAGACATTTATTATACTCCAAAGTTAAAGCATAATTTTTTGAGTGTTGGACAATTATGTGAGAAGAATTATAAAGTTGTATTTGAAAATCAACAATGTATAATTTATGATAAGAATCAAGGAAATAGGGTGGTAACAGTTGTGCCTATGACAAAGAATAGGATGTTCCCATTGAAGTTTGGTGAACATAATAGGATCCTTGTCAATATGTCATATGAGGATACAAGTTGGTTGTGGCATCTCAAGTATGGGCATTTAAATTTTCATAGTTTGAAAATTCTAACATCAAAAACATTAGTTTATGGTTTGCCTAAGGTTGAAGAGCACAAGGAAGTTTGTGAAGGATGTGCTAAAGGAAAACATGCAAGAGAGAAATTTTCAAAAGGCAATGCATGGAGGGCTCATTATCCACTCCGATTAATTCATTTAGACATTTATGGTCCTATGCAGACAAATAGTTTGGGTAAGTCATCATATTTCATTACTTTTATTGATGATTACTCATGACAATGTTGGGTTTATTTTTTAAAGACCAAACGTGAAGCTCTTGAGACATTCAAGAGGTTTAGAGCCCTTGTAGAAAATGACAAAGGGTGAAAAATCAAATGCTTAAGTACTGATTGTGGAGGAGAATTTTGTTCAAAAGCCTTTCAAAGTTATTGTGATATGCATGGCATCAGAAGACAACTCACCACTACATACACACCTCAACAAAATGGTGTAGCTGAAAGGAAGAATCGTACAATGGTGGAGATGACACAAAGCATGCTACAAAGGGATTAAGTAATTTTTTTTGGGGAGATGCATTTGCTACAACAATATATATTCTCAATCAGAGTCCCAGTAGTGCACTTGATAGGATGACTCTGTATGAAGACTGGTATGAGAAAAAGCTAAATGTTAATTATTTCAAAGTTTTTGGTTGCTTAGCCTATGTTCATGTTCATGATCAAAAGAGGCAAAAGTTAGATCCCAAAAGTGAATCATTTATTTTTGTTGGATATAGTGAGGAAAGTAAGGCTTACAAGTTATATAATCCTCTCACTAATAGGCTTATTGTGTCAAGAGATGTGATTTTTGATGAAAGGGGAATTTATGGTCATCCAAAAGGCCATATGGAGAATTCAAAATCTGTTTTAAATGAATTTATTATGGATGATATTGATCATGGGCAGCCCACTAATATTTTTGTTCCAAGTGCTGCAAATCCACCAAGTAACCCTTCATCGAGTTGTTCGATTCCAAGTGTAAGTCTAGATTTAAGTCCTAGTTCTACAAGGAAGGTAAGAAGATTGAGTGACATTTATCAAATGAGCTTAAATCAAGCACATGAAGAAAATCCAAGAGGTGAGACACTGAATTTTGCTTTGCTTACCAAGGCTGATTTTGAACCATCATATTTTGAAGATGCATATACTAATGAAGTTTGGATGCAAGCAATGCAAGAACATATAGATTCTATTCACAGGAATGACACTTGGGAGCTTACAAAGCTTCCACATGACAAGAAGAATAGTGGCACCAAATGGGTCTACAAGACTAAGTGTAATAGTGATGGAAGTGTTGAAGGCATAAGGTGAGATTAGTTGCTAAAGGCTTCACACAGAAGTATGGCATTGATTATGAAGAGACATTTGCCCCAGTAGCAAGACAAGAGACCATTAAAATGCTGATTTTATTAGCAGCACAAAAGAATTGGAGCATCCATCATATGGATGTGAAAAGTGCCTTCTTAAATGGGTACTTAAAAGAAGTATATGTGGAACAACCACAAGGTTTTGAAGTGCAAGGAAAATAAAATTATGTCTACAAGTTAAAGAAGGCTTTATATGGCCTCGAAAAATCACCAAGAGCATGGTATGCTATGATTGATGGATATTTTCAAGAGAATGGCTTTTAAAGAAGTAAGAGTGAACCTACCCTTTACTACAAACAAGAAGGTAATGATATTCTAATTGTAAGTTTGTATGTTGATGACTTGTATACGGGTAGCAGTTCTATGATGAAGGATGAATTTAAAGTTTCCATGATGAATGAATTTGAGATGAAAGATTTAGGTCTCATAAAATATTTTTAGGAATGGAGGTTTATCAAAGGGAGAATATAATTTTTATTTGTCAAATAAAGTATGCTAAAGATATGTTGAAGAAATTTGATATGGTTGATTGTAAACCAGTCTCCACTCAAGTTGCTCATGGAGTTGTGTTGTGTAGAGATGATGATGCTGAAAGAGTTGATGAGACAACCTATAGAAGTATTATTGGAAGCTTAATGTTTCTAACTCATACAAGACCTGATATTGCTTATTTATCAACACTAGAATTGAGATACATCAACACTAAAGAACAGTTAGCAGATATCTTCACTAAGGCAGTTGCAAAGGATCAATTTTTGAAACTCAGAGATCAAATTGTGATCCCTCTCAGCATCAAGGGGGAGTATTTTGAAAAGTGATGATGAAGTGCAGTTCACTCAGTTCTATTTTTAGACTATTAGTGTAAATTTAGTTTGCATGAACAGTTTTTGAGGAGCTAAATTTAGACAATTAGTTAATTTTTAGTTAATATATTTTTAGAAAAAAATAAAGCTTTAGAAAGGATAGAGTTAGTTTTAGTTGATATTACATGCAAATTATTATTTAGATAAATTTAAGATATTTTATTTAATAATTGGAAAAGCATGTTCACATGCAATTCTATTAGTACATTGTAATTGATCTTTATTTTCAAGGAGAAGGAGAATGATTCCAATAATTTGAAGAAGTATTTTTACTTTTGAAATTCTTATTTCTTCTGTATTATGAATATTTCATATATTTGGCTATGATTTATTTTTATTTAAAATTCTACAATGTTGTTCATTTAGTTATGGAAAGTATGTAAAGGCAGGGCTAGCTGAGCTGGAAGTTTGGTGCTATGAAGAAAAAGAAGAGGTTTACTATCTTATCATGCCTTTGAATGTGGGATTTATTTGGTATAGTCTTCGTGATTTTGTATTGTTTTTCTCATTATACCTTGATAAATGTTGAAATTTGTAACAATTTAGATTGCACGCTCAACTTCGGATGCCCTCAAGCATCTCAGACAAGCAGTGGGATTTTTGGTAAGCAAAAAAGAGCCTTGATAGTGATACATGTTTTAGAAACTTATTTTATTAAAATAAATAATGTCATGCTATTTCTATCATAATTGATCATACATACCATATGTGTTGGTACTTTGTTTTTATATATCGGAAACCCTTAATAATGTAGATCATTTGGTTTAAAAAGAATTGAATTTATTGGTGCTATCAGTGTTAATTTCATGCTTTTCCCCATCGAAAATGGTGGACGAGTGTTTATCGATGGATGCTATATTTTTTTTTATGATATTTTTTATTGGATCACTTCTAATTGCAACTCTTCTTCCAACTCTAGTATAGAAAAAAAAATTGAGTTAATGCGATGAGCAATTTATCTTTCTCAGGTTATTGCAAACATGATAGTGTTGATGACAAAAGATTCAAACAACGCTATTGGAAATTCTTTCTTGTTTGTTAATGAATTAAGGTAAGAGACTAGTAATATCAGGATACACATTAGTTCCCAGTACCACTTTTCCGTAAGACTAATAATAGGCCCTTTAACATCTATTGCAGACATTTAACAGAATTATTGGTTTATACTACAATATACCATTTTTTGTGGATGGCATATCAAAGTCTATACGAGAGAAAAATTTATCAGATATCAATCCTCCTCCTCAACTTTTTGAGACTTTAACATTTTAGTTTTTGTTAATAAATGCATAATAATACATAATGCTTTAATTTTTGTTAACAAATGTAGAATAGTACAGACTGCTTCAGTTTCTATTTCATTTTCATCCCCTTAATCGGTATCATCATAATATGATTCATATGTGTGAGAAATGAAACTATCTGTAGGCAGACTGTGATACCATTTAACACAACAGAACAAATATAAACAACATTCAAACATCTTGATACACACAGATCAAAGACATGTAAAAACAAACTAATTTTATTAATGCACTTAATATTACAAAGATGAATTGAATGGCCATTCTAAGGCCCATAATAACTGAACTTAATGACCATTCTGAGGCCCATAACCCCTGGGTTCAATGGTTGTTATAAGGCCTATGCTTTACTACACAATTCATCCTACCAACTTGAGCTAGGATGCACATTGTGCAAATTGAATACATTACAATGTCAGATATCTATAATAGTGGGCAGAAGGATCTAGACATCCTTGGAAAAGTTACGAAGTCTCTGAGCTTGGCTAAGTTCCACCAAACAACATTAAATGCATTAATGAAACAAATCTATTAGCTAAGATATGTGTTGATGAAATATGCAATAGGATATGCGAAGTCTTGATATTGGTAAGCAGTTTTTTTCACTATTGTTTATAGGGGGAACCTTTGAAGACCCATGGGGAGCAATGCCACTTGAAGAGTCAAGTACCAATGGCAAGGGAGACTCAAACATGGGACCTACTGGGTAAAGCCCACCTTCTTTACCATTGAGTCACCACCACAAGGGCTTGTAGGATATGCGAAGGTCACCAAGATGTGATATAAAGATAGTTAGAGATTGGTTGACAACTAAGTTTGATGTAGATTTAGTCTTCGATGAATTTATGGAATAGGTAGGCTAGAGTACCTATGTGGCTACAACCACATTTTACAATAGTCCCCCTTACTCTAGACTGTCACAATATTCTTAGGAGCTGCATCTTCTGAGTAACATACACACATTCTCCCCCTTAAGTTGAAAATTAGTCTCAAACTGCTATACCTTTTCTTTGCGGAATACACTATCTCTCATGTAGAATACACTACCACTATTTGATTTTAAAAATACATCGCCGTATATGCAGAATACATTGCCACCATGTAGACTTTGGTCTGATTTTGAACACATTCAACGCCTCTTGTCTTTGGCATTCGTGTTCAAAAGTGATGCTGAAGTGTAGTTCACTCAGTTCTATTTTTAGACTATTAGTGTAAATTTAGTTTGCATGAATAATTTTTGTGGAGCTAAATTTAGACGGTTAATTTTTTGTTAATATATTTTTAGAAAAAAATAAAACTTTAGAAAGGCTAGAGTTAGTTTTAGTTGATATTACTTGCAAATTATTATTTAGATAAATTTAAAATATTTTATATAATAATTAGAAAAGCATGTTCACATGCAATTCTATTAATACATTTTAATTGATCTTTATTTTCAAGGAGAAGGAGAATGATTCCAATTTTTTGAAGAAGTATTCTTTTTATTTTTGCAATTCTTATTTCTTTTGTATTATGAATATTATATATATTTCGCTGTGATTTAGGTTTATTTAAAATTCTACATCTGGGATCAGATTTGGTATTTTTCTTTTAGGTTAAAGATTTAGTAGTTGGAATTTTGCCAAAAATTTATCTTGTCAAATTCTAACTCCTTTCCCATTCCAGAATTTGATGAAAATAAAGTATGATTATTGACGTATAAAAATGATGACTTTTTTGATAGGAAAATATTTGTGGGAGATTGTTGAATTGGGTTATACAGAGCCAGCCGATTGGAATGCCCTCACAGTGAATGATTAAAAAAACTAAGGAGGCTAAGAAGAAGAATGCTCAAGCCTTATTTCATATTCAAATAGCTCTAGATAAGAGCCTATTTCCATGAATTGTAGGAGAAAACACAGTAAAGGGTGCTTGGAAGACTCTAAAAAAAGCTTACCAAGGTAGTGATCAAGTCAAAGTTGTCAAGTTATAGACATTGAAGAGAGAATTCAAGAATTTGAAGATGCAAGACGGTGAAAGTGTGAGTACCTATTGTGTCAGAGTAAAAGATGTGGTCAATAAGATGGCTACACTTGGTGAAATTGTGAACAATGAGGTTGTGATAAAAAAAGTGTTGAGGACTCTCACACCAAAGTGAAACCATGTTACCATAATCATAGAAGAAAGCAAGAATTTATCTACCCTTCAATTTGATCATCTAGTTGGATCTTTGATGTCTCATGAAAAAAGATTGAGAGATTCATTTGGAGAAAGTGATGAGAGATTTTTTCTCCAAATTATAAATCACAAAGAATGAAAATGCCAATAGTAGCATCAAAAGTAATTAAGTCCAAAGTAGAGGTCAAAATCAGAATTACTCAAGAGGAAATAGAGGCAGAGGTGGTTTCTAAGGAAGAGGTGGTTTCAGAGGAAGAGGTAGAGGCCGATTTGATAAAATAAATATCCACTATTATCATTGTAACAGGTATGGCCACTTTAATTATGAGTGTAGATTAAAAGAAGGTACTAATGATAAAAGCATTCATTATGCTCAAGAAGGTGATGAAAATCCTTCAGATAATTTTCTTTTATCTTATGACAAAGTTGAAAATGTTTCTAAAGATGTTTGGTATTTAGATTCGAGATGTTCTAACCACATGTTAGGGAATGAAAAACATTTTTCTATAATGGATGAAAGTTTTAAATCCAAGATCAAGCTTGGTGATGACAAATCATTGGAGATTGCTGCAAAAGGAGATATGAAAGTCCACACAAAAGAAGGTATGAAGAGTGTTAAAGACATTTATTACACTCCAAAGTTAAAGTATAATTTTTTGAGTGTTGGACAATTATGTGAGAAGAATTATAAAGTTATATTTGAAAATCAACAATGTATAGTTTATAATAAGAATCAAGAAAATAAGGTGGTAACAATTGTGCCTATGACAAATAATATGATGTTCCCATTGAATTTTGGTGAACATAACATGAACCTTGTTAATATGGCATATGAGGATACAAGTTGGTTGTGGCATCTCAGGTATTGGCATTTAAATTTTCATAGTTTGAAAATTCTAACATCAAAAGCATTAGTTTATGGTTTACCTAAGGTTGAAAAGCACAAGGAAGTTTGTGAAGGATGTGCTAAAGGAAAACATGCAAGAGAGAAATTTTCAAAAGGCAATGCATGGAGGGCTTATTATCCATTCCAATTAGTTTATTCAGACATTTATGGTCCTATGCAGACAAACAATTTAGGTAAGTTATCATATTTCAATACTTTTATTGATGGTTACTCATGACAGTGTTGAGTTTATTTTTTGAAGACCAAAGGTGAAGCTCTTGAGACATTCAAGAGGTTTAGAGCCCTTGTAAAAAATGACAAAGGGTGAAAAATCAAATGCTTAAGGACTGATCATGGAGGAGAATTTTGTTCAAAAGCCTTTCAAAGTTATTGTGATATGTATGGCATCAGAAGACAACTCACCACTGCATACACATCTCAACAAAATGGTGTAGCTGAAAGGAAGAATTATACAATGGTGGAGATGGCATGAATTATGCTACAAACAAAGGGATTAAGCAATTTTTTTTAAGGAGATGCAGTTGCTACAGCAGTGTATATTTTCAATCGAAATCCCATTAGTGCACTTGACAGGTTGACTCCGTATGAACCCTGGTATGAGAAAAATCTAAATGTCAATTATTTCAAAGTTTTTGGTTGCTTAGCGTATGTTCATATTCCTGATCAAAAGAGGTAAAAGTTAGATCCCAAAAGTGAGTCATGTATTTTTGTTGGATATAGTGAGAAAAGTAAGGCTTACAAGTTATATAATCATCTCACTAATAGGCTTATTGTGTCAAGATATGTGATATTTGATGAAGGGGGAGTTTATGGTCATCAAAAAGGCCATATGGAGAATTCAAAATATATTTTAAATGAAGTTATTATGGATGATATTGATCATGGGCAGCCCACTAATATTTTTGTTCCAAGTGCTACAAATCCACCAAGTAACCCCTCATTGAGTTGTTCAATTCCAAGTGTAAGACCAGATTCAAGTCCTAGTTCTACAAGGAAGGTAAAAGGATTGAGTGGCATTTATCAAACGAATTCAAATCAAGCACATGAAGAACATTCAAGAGGTGAAACACTAAATTTTGCTTTACTTACCAATGCTGATTTTGAACCATCATGTTTTGAAGATGCATATACTAATGAAGTTTGGATGAAAGCAATGCAAGAAGAGATTGATTTTATTCACCAGGATGACACTTGGGAGCTTACAAAGCTTCCACATGACAAGAAGAAGATTGGCATCAAATGGGTCTACAAGACTAAGTGTAACAGTGATGGTAGTGTTAAAAGGCATAAGGCAAAATTAGTTGCTAAAGGCTTCACGCAGAAGTATGGAATTGATTATGAAGAGACATTTGCACCAGTAGCAAGACAAGAGACCATTAGAATGTTGATTTCATTAGTAGCTCAAAAAAATTGGAGAATCCATCATATGGATATGAAAAGTGCCTTCTTAAATGGGTACTTAGAGGAAGAAATATGTGTGAAATAACCACAATGTTTTGAAATGCAAGGAAAAAAAATCATGTCTACAAGTTAAAGAAGGCTTTGTATGGCCTCAAACAAGCACCAAGAGCATGGTATGCTAGGATTAAAAGGTATTTTCAAGAGAATGGCTTTCAAAAATGTAATAGTGAACCTACCTTTTACTACAAATAAAAAAGTTATGATATTCTAATTGTGAGTTTGTATGTTGATGACTTGTATATGGGTAGCAATTCTATGATGAAGGATGAATTCAAAGTTTTTATGATTAATGAATTTGAAATGAAAGATTTAAGCCTCATGAAATATTTTTTAGGAAAGGAGGTTTATCAAAGGGAGAATAAAAATTTTATTTGTCAAACAAAGTATGCTAAAGATATGTTGAAGAAATGTGATATGGTTGATTGTAAACCAGTCTCCACTCCAATTGCTCATGGAGTTGTGTTGTGTAAAGATAATGGTGTTGAAAGAGTTGAGACAATCTATAAAAATATTGTTGGAATCTTAATGTTTCTACTCATACAAACCCTAATATTGCTTATGCAGTTTCATTTGTTTCAAAGTACATGGTAGAGCCATCAAAAATACATATGAAGGTAGCCAAGAGAATTTTGAAGTATGTGAAAGGCACTCTAAATTTTTGTATTCATTACTACACTTCTAAAATGTTCAATCTTGTTGGTTTTAGTGATTCTGATTGGAAAGATTGTTTGGATGATCGAAAGTCAACATCTGAGAATTATTTTTATTTTAGTTCTGATTGATTACTTGGAGCTCAAAAAAGCGAAATATAATTTCCCTTTCTTCTACAAAAGCATATTATGTTGCAGTCACTTCAACAAATACACAAGCATTATGACTTAAAAAACTTCTTGAAAAAATTGGAGAGATTCAAATTCAACTCACAGTGATTTTTTGTGATAACATTAATGCTATTAAATTGGTCAAAAATCCAATCCATCACAACAAAAAAAACATTTTGATTTAAAACATCATTTTATCGGAAATTTAATACAAAAAAATGTAGTAAAATTGAAATACATCAACACTAAAGTACAATTAGCAGATATCTTCATTAAAGCAATTGCAAAAGATCAATTTTTGAAACTCAGAGATCAAATTGTGAGCCCTCTCAACAAAAAAGAGTATGTTGAAAAGTGATGTTGAAGCATAGTTCACTTAGTTTTATTTTTAAACTATTAGTGTAAATTTAGTTTGCATGAACAATTTTTGTGAAGCTAAATTTAAACACTTAATTAATTTTTAGTTAATATATTTTAAAAAAAAATAAAGCCTTAAAAAAGCTAGAGTTAGTTTTAGTTGATATTACATGAAAATTATTATTTAGATAAATTTAAAATATTTTATTTAATAATTAAAAAAACATATTCACATGCAATTCTAATCATACATTGTAATTGATCTTTATTTTCAAGAAAAAAGACAATTCTTATTTCTTTTATATTATACATATTGCATATATTTAGATGTGATTTAGTTTTATTTAAAATTCTACAGTTGGAAGCCGGGTCTTTGGAGCAATCTTCTTTGTAATAAACCTCTTGTCCTTGGCATTAGATGCATCTTCGGAGCATATTCCTCAATTCCGGAGTAGTCTGACTTTACTCGATAACTGAATGCTAAACCTTCATTTGATTCCATGTTCTTTCATGATCTGGTACTCGGATCTCTCCATTCTCCTCTTCCTCTTTGTCGCTTCTTTGATGACCAGACAACCGTCCTCCATGACACCTTGACAACCTCCTTCAATGACTCGGGCATGTCAAACCTCATTTTCACCTTGCTCTCATTCTCCATCATATCCCATGGGATATTAACTCTCAACACATCATCTTTCAAATACCCCACGAACAACTGGTCCATTGTATCCAGCATTTGCTGTTGCTACCTCATCTTTCCCCGATCATAGCTCAACGAACATAGGCTTCAGCCTCAAAATAGTATTCTCTATTGCTGCCCATCCATTTAATGGTTCTTCTTCTATCAAGGGGATCCCACGATCACCATTAAGCTTTCTTTTCGAGCTGAGAATACTCTTCTCCCTTGAACACTTGCTCTCCTCATTCAACAACTCAGCAGCTATTGATGCTTCGCTTTTCATGACTTCCAACTTGGCTACTCCTTCCAGCGCTGGCAACTCTTCCTTCAACATTCTTTAAAAGTCGTACTACACGCTGACAAGATCACACCCTTCAGCTTGACTGCCTTCAGCTCTCCTTTTGTAGTCAAGAACTCTCTTATGCTTTTGCGCTCTCTTTTTGAATGCTCAGCAACTGCTGCTGCTTCTCCTTTCATGGCTGCCTAAAACACTTGTATCACACTTAAATCCTTTCATGCTGGGCCAATCTGGAGTGACTTCGCTACAGTCCTTCCATGATCTCTGTGCTCTTTTCTTCACGCTGGGACACATGAATAAATATACAACAGCGTTGCTTCATCTTTTACAACATCCTCACTTTTATCAGCCAGTATCAGCTTGATTACTCCCACAATCTGGAAGTCTATCACCATGCTCTACTGAGCTTCTCCAGCTGGCTCTACCAGACCTATGCACATCTCCTCCAAGCTGGTCTTTCTCCAGCTGACTGCTTCAGCTGGCTGGGGGTCTCGACGAATGAAACTCCCCTTCCCCCTCCCCCTCGGCCACTCGTCCGACGGGACTCTCTGGAGTTCCCTTATATAGAGAGAGGGGTTGAGCCATTAACATAACTGGAATGACCCACTGGTCGATATAGAAGATACAATAGAGAGATAGGGAGGAATGCCAATGCCCTATAGATAGATGGCCGGGCCCGGGGTCAATCCATACAGATAGATCTATAGGGCATCACTGCGGAACCGCATATGGGATCACTCCATAGAGGCACAGAGAAATTGATGGAGTACAAAACGTATCTTCAGGCTCTACCCCATTCTGATCGTTTAGAGGGCGATCGCGGAGTCACTGAATGAAGTCCGTTTATTCCGGCTGCAGAGACAGCGAAGCAGAGATGACTAAGTGACACTGGCACTCCATTTGATGAAAAAACATTGAGAATCTACTGGATCCTTCGTAGATTTTCTTCCAGCTTTGACTCAAGCGATACACACCTAGAGGCAATCATCTTGAATTAATTTATTGTCGTACCAATGCAACGTAATATCGATCTGCTCGTCGATCCCATCTTTCCTTGACGAAGACTCTTTGAGCATGCGCTTGGCTTTCCTGATCATGCCTCCACCAGGGCGCTGCCTCCACAAAAAACCACAACACTTATACTCCAACATACACATATAGCTTCCTCAACATGATAATCTTCGATGAAACTGCCGACGAAGAGACTTAAACCGTGGACTTGTCCGCAACAGGTTGGACATATACGCTTCTACCAAAGCTTGATTGGCTTAAAACATATGCAACATAAATATAGGGACCCGGACGTTCAAAAGGAAGTGAGCTACGGCTCAGACAAAATAAACAAGCTTGTTTAAACATAAACACATACTAGAATGACGCGGTGAATGACCATGATCTATGAATATTTCATCTTTGGCTTACGAACAAAAACACAGTGCAGTAATAGACAATCGCTTGGATAAAAGGTTGTACCAAAACAGGCCTAAACAGACCACTGAACAATCTCCTGAGCAACCTTCGGCTCTAAACCTTTTCTGCAACTTCCTAGTATTGACTCCATGGGCTCTGATACCATTTTTGAGAAACAAAACCATCTGCAGTCAGATTATGAAACCATTCAACACAACAGAACATATGTAAACAACTTTCAAACATCTTGATACACAGATCAAAGACAATGTAAAAACAAATTAACTCTATTAATGCATTTAATATTACAGAGATTAATGAGAACTGAATTCAATGGTCGTTCTGAAGCCCATAAAAACTGGATTCAATGGCCGTTCTGAAGCCCATAATAACTGGATTCAGTGGCCGTTCTGAAGCCCATAATAACTGGATTCAGTGGCCGTTCTGAGGCCCATGCTTGACCACATAATTCATCTTGAGCTGGGATGAACCCTGTCCATGCTGAATACATTACAATGTCAGATATTTATGATAGTGGGCAGAAGGATCTAGATATCTTTGGAAAAGTAGCGAAGTCTCTAAGCTCGACTAAGTTCCACCATACAACAATAAATGCATTAATGAAACAAATCTATTACATAAGATATGTATTGATGAAATATGTAGCGGGATATGCAAACGTCACCAAGATGTGATATAAAGATAGTTGGAGACTGGTTGACAACTAAGCTAAATGTAGATTGGTGCATTTATGGAGTAGGTAGGCTAGAGAACCTATGTGATTACAGCCAGATTTTTCAACAGTATGTAATTCTTTGGTTTTACATTGTGGATTTCCCTTTAAAGCTTTATTTATTGTGGTCTGCAAATGCAGATTACCACAAAACTGCAAGTAAAGAACAAAAGTTCTTTTGAGCCTAAGTTTGCTTCCCTGTGAAAGTTCCCATACTTCCAAGAAGCTTAACATAAAAATATTGTTTCTTCGTAGATGCGGCTTTATTGTCTACATATAGTTACAAGAAATATTCCGTAGAAGCATTTTTTTTTGGTTACATATATGTAATGTTCATCATTTGAAATTGCTAGGAGACACTATTGCACCCTTGAATATAATATTTATACATTTATACTCTTTGTTGTATAAAAGCAATTATGCTATTCATTGTTAAAAGATCATTATTTTTCTTTGATACAAAAATTACTGATATTGTTTAAGCATTTTACAAATTTCGAGTTTATTGTCACCTCTAACTTAATTTGAAATAAATAAAAATAAAAAATAAAATGCAGATAATTGGATGACAATATGTAGATATTGAACAAATATCTTTATCATGATATTAGATTCGGAATTTCATAGTTTGTAACAAATACAAGAGTTCATCCTAGATGAATTAATTATATTACTTTTTAAAAAATATAGATTTTTACATACTATATGTTTAGGCTCTTTGATCAAAATGAGACTAACTCAAATCGATACATTATGTTCTACCAAAAAAATGCTCGACCTACCATTGTGCATTATAGATTCTAACCCAACTCATCTACTCGTGAGCAAACATGTTAAACATGTGCCCGACCATAATACACTGTTATTGATTTCCTACCATACTAACAAGATGGTGTACCTCACCTGGATCATAATAATTTACCTAAAATTGATTAAATGCATCACATTTAAACATGGAAATTTTTTCTTGAAGACAATTTTGTTATAACCAGAGGATTACTGAATTTCTTCTCATATTAATGAAATTTCATTTCCCCACAAGAAATTTATTTAAGTTTTTCTATTAAAATTTTGATTATTAAATAAAATTTTCTATTAAAATTTTGATTATTAAGTAATATTTTTAAAAAGCATGTCAAAATATAATCATTCGACATTTTAGATCTCATTACATAATTTGTGTTTTGAATTGGTTTTTCATACTTAAATGAAATTTATTAACCTATATTAATTGGAATGAAGGTTGCTTACATGCAATTTGAAACAACCAAACTCCCAAACTCTACACTAGACAAAGATAAAATTTACAAATTCTCACAAAAACTTAACGCAAGATAGCCTTGTTATAGTTATATTTATGTATTGATTTAAGTCTTTAAATATTTTATAATAATTATTTTTTTAATCATTAAATTACCCAAATATATATATATATATATATATATATATATATATATATATATAATTGAAATCACCTAGGTTAAATTTTTTTTTAATTGGTCAATTAGATGTAAATATTGTTGGAATCCTTAAAGTTTTATTATACAATAAATATTTGCATATAGTTTTTAATGCATTATCACCCTTATTCCTCCACCATTAATAAATACGATTTGTGTTATAAGTGTTGAAATGGGTGGCTCTTAATTTCATTCGACATGATGCATCATCTCTCTGCACATAAAACAGATGTCCATTAATGTGTACATTGAATGATTTCAAAGCTTAAGGTAGATGGTGATTTAACTACCTACTCAATGTTTTCAATTTAAACCTAGATGCATACAATCTTGATACAACAAACTAAGCTCTGTTTTTTATACAGGTTCTGTAGATTTTTGTGGAAATGAAATCTTAGAAGAAGAAACTATCCGATGAGGTTGATTTTTAACGTGATGTTTTAAATTTTTTTATTTTGAGAGTTACTTTAACAATATTAGTTTTTCGTTGTGTTTTAAATGATAGTGTTGTAGTGCTTGATACTAGTTGACCAAGTAAATTTTCTAGTGATTGTTATTTAAACTCTGCTGTTTTTGTGACAGGTGGGGAATGCAAAGCTAAAAGAGTAAATTTTTGGTTTGCGATAGAGAATATAGAAAGGAATTATGAGAGGATGGTATGTCTGGGTCTGATGAGAACGTCGATTTATGTGATTCAATATGTGCCACTTGTGACACTAACAGAGAACTATTATAGTTTTCTATTTTGTAAATTGTTCTTTTGTTTCTTTTCAACATTTTCATATGACAATATACAACAGAATGACAATATAGATGTGGATCTCTCCCATTCTTGAAATGGAAGGTCATACTGATTCTTCTATCTTAAGAAATAGACAAAAGGATTCTTACCTATAGTGTGTTGGGTGATGTGTCTGCTTTGTTGGCAGTCCTCTCATTTAATCTCGTCAACCTTATTAAATTCGTATCATATTTTTTATTTTTTTTAATCCTACAGAAGATACATGGCATTAATGTTATTTGCTTTATCGATAGTAGAGCCCATCCATCGAGAGGGTTATAAACTCATCTGAAGGTTTCTAAGGACATTTAGATCTTTCCAATGAATGATATAAATAGATGTAACTGGTTTGTAATCAGTATGCCTTCGGAGCATCCCAGCTAAAGCTGGTCAATATGAAAGAGTGTTATGCCATCAATGGTAGCCACGAGCAACACAACGCTGGCAAGAAGGTAAATCATTTGGCACAGGTCTCAGAACAGCCATGGAAGTTATGATGTTTGATTGAGCATGGCAGCTCACTGTTAATCTATTTAGTGTTGACTGTGATTTCAGTTTAATCAATCATAATATAAGTCATCTTAAATTTGTTGGTAGTCTTTTTATAATTTGTGGTTGAATGCAATACTGTGATTGGTTTGGCAGTTCTGTCTAGTGTGTTTGATTACCACTTTGAGTTATTTATCATGTTGGCAATCATCTCTGTGTGTTTGAATCCATGTGAATATTTCAATGGCATTATAAATCAATGGCATGTGGTTTTTCAGTTCCAACATTTGGTATCAGAGCCGAAAGGTTGTCCAGTTATTTATTTTGGCCCTGTGTTAGTTTTGAAGTGTTTTACTTCCCTGTGTTGTTGGGAAAGCAGAGACAAGAAAAAATAAAACAGAGAAAACAAACACACACAGCAGGAAACAATTGCTACAGCAATAATAAATTTTTATTGATTCTATTTTTCATTCCATATCATAAAACAACGATCACACTTCTACATATATAGTTTTACAACAACCAATGAATCTAAGAATAAACTGCTATAAATAAATAGCTCTAAACTAAAGTTTATTCATGCAATCTATAAAACTGATTGTCCCAAAAAATAAAAACTCATGCAAACTGGTTGCATGGAGTAAAAGCAAAATCTAAAAATAGTCATGCGTGTTAGGTTGTGGACCTAAAAGCTTCACTGATGTAAACATGGAGGTTGCTGAGTGTCACAGTGACCGACGTCGATTAGACCAATCGACGTCGGTCAGAGGTAGACCGGAAGCTGCCGACATCGGTCAGGGATCGACCGACGTCAGTCATCTTCAGACAGACAGGAACCGACGTCGGTCACCTGTGTGTGTGCATGTGTTTGCATGCGTTTCCAGAATTAGACTAGTCTAATTCTAAGAGGTCCGAGTGTTTGCATGTAAAGACTAATTTAAGTCTTGAGTCTGTGTTTCTAATTATTGTTTGTATGAGATCTATTTAAGAGACCCATGGGTTGTATTGTAATTAAGGAAAAAGTCAAGGACTTGTTAAGGACAAGGACTAGATCCTTCAGGGTGTGTAGAATTAGTTGATCTGCAGGTAGTAAGATCAGAGGAGATCTACATGGTAAGTAAGATCAGTTGATCTGCAAGGTGTGCAAGATCAAAAGAGATCTACTTAAAGTACTTTGAGTACTTGGTGGTACTGGCAGTATTGTTACTGACTGGTGGAGCAATCAGGGTAGGCAGCAACAACCATTGTGTTGATGGTTAATTGTCAATGTTGGAGGGAACAACTCTGTGTTGAGTTGTTTGTGATTGATTGTGTGAGAGAGAGAGAACTCTTGAGAGAAATACTTGACACCCAAGAGGTGTAGAAGAGTGTGATTTCTTCATTGTATTCTGGAAAAGTGTTAATACATATTGTATTGTTTCTCGTATCATATTCTGTGCTATTTCTGAATTCTAGTTACTTATCACTTTTGGTTTAATTCTGTGTTTAGTTGCTTATATACAAAGGTAATCAAAGTGTGTTCTTAGGCGCTAGGATCCTAACAAGTGGTATCAGAGCTTTGGTTAGGTACACTAACAGGTGTGTGTGCAAGGTCAAAGGAGATCTGCGGGGTAGCAAGATCAAGGAGCTCTACAACACAACAAGGAGCAGGTTAGTGTTTGTTGATTACAAGTCACTCATAGGAGTTTTTGTTTGAGTGGGAGTATAGCAATGGCAGAAGAAAGTATATTAAAAATAGAGAAATTCAATGACAAGAATTATCAATTATAGAGGATGCAGATAGAGGATTATTTGTATCAAAAAGATCTATATTTACCGTTGAGTGGAGTTTCAAGCAAGCCGACATGTATGCAAGATGAAGAATGGAAGGTTCTTGACAGAAAGGCTCTAGGAGCTATAAGGCTGACTTTGGCAGCTTCTGTGTTTTCCAACTTATCTCAGGCAAGGACAACGGTTGAGTTAATAGAATTTTTGGCAAATTTATATGAAAAATCCTCAGCTTCGAACAAGGTATTTCTTATGAAGCAATTATTTAATTTGCAAATGCTGGAAGGTGGATCTGTATATAGTCATCTTAGTGATTTTTATAGTTTGGTAAACCAGTTAACTTTAGTCAAAATAGTTTTTGATGATGAAATTAAGGCACTCTTAATCTTATGTTCTTTACTTGAAAGTTGGCATAGCTTGGTAATGACAGTAAGTAATACTGCATCTGCTTCAAATATCTTGAAAGTTGATGATGTTGTTAGTATAATCTTGAATGAATAAATTCACAAGAAAAACACAGAGAAATCATCAGATAATGCTTTAAGTGTTGAAAGCAAGAGAAAGCAAAGAGAGAAGATTGAGCAAGAGAAATCAAGGTCAAAGATAGGCAGGAGATCCAAATCCAGGTATGGCAGTATAATCTGCTGTAATTGTGGAAAGAAAGGACATGCAAAAAAAGATTGTTGGTTGAAAGAAGATTAACATGAAGGTAATGAAGAAGCAAAATATGCATGTATTGTTGCACAGGATGCTCTTACATTTTCTTTGGATAGTCATGTAGAATCATGGGTTATAGATTATGGTGCTTCTTTCTATGCAACCCCAAATAAGAAATATTTTCATGATTATGTCCATGGAAACTTTAAAAAAGTTTATTTAGGGGATGGTGAGCCTTGTCAAATGATTGGCAAAGGGAAAGTGCAGCTGAAGTTGCAGATAGGCAACACATGGGTGTTGAAGGATGTCATGCATGTACCCATCCTGAAGAGGAATTTAATTTCTGTAGGAAAGTTGGGTGATGAGGGTTGTACAGTAACTCTCACAACAGATTTTTAGAAGGTTTTCAAGGGTGCACTTGTTGAAGCAAGAGGTAAGAAAGTAGGTACACTTTATCTATCTACTTGTATTACTGATTTTCTTTCTGTTTTATCTACTTCAGATGTAGATGCAAAGATGTGGCTCTGTTAGCTTGGTCACATGAGAGAGAAGGGAATGGATGTTCTTAAGTCAAATGGTATGCTTTCAGATTTGATAGACTGAGATTTCTGTAAGCACTGTATTTTTGGGAAACAAGTGAAAGTGAGGTTTCTCACAACTGAATCAACAAAGAAGAAGCACAGGTTGGAGCTTGTTCACACAGGCGTGTGGAGACCAGCTCAGGGAGATTCTATTGGAGGATCACAGTGGTATGTTTCTTCCATGGATGATGCTACAAAAAATGTATGTGTTTATTGCATAAAGAGGAAATATGATGTTTTTGACATGTTTAAAAACTGAAAAGCCTTGGTTTTCAAAGAGAAGATGATGGATAGAGATCAGCTCAAGAGGCTGAATAATTTTGAGCAGGGCAAGGTTGATTTAGACAAGGTTATGATCGAAAGTAAGCTCGCGAGTAAAAATCATCACTCATAGAGAAACACAGTTACCGACGTCGATCAGATAGTGACCGACGTCGATCAGGCATGAACCAACGTTGGTCCGGTGGAGACCAAAGTCGGTGATGTTAGTCAGGTGGTAACCGACGTCGATCAAGTGAGAACTGACGTCGACCAGACAGAAACTGACGTCGGTCCAGTGGAGACCAAATTTGGTGATGTCAGGGAGGTGGACACCGACGTCGATAAGAGAATTGACGTCGGCAGTTAGGTAAGAACCGACGTCGGTCAGGTAGTAACTGATGTCGGTCAACTCGGTCGCATGGAATCGACGTCGATCGAGTGTAGACAGAGAGGTGACCGACATCAGTCACTGTTAGAACCCATGAGGAGGTCTGAAAGGGTATGCAAACCTCAATTTTGTTATTTTCCTTCTTTATATTACTTGTTGCTCACTGATGGTGGAGAACCAGGAAGTTTTGAAGAGGAAATGCAGGTAGAATTTAGGAAATAGTGGGAGCATGGCATGAATGAGGAAATTGATTCTTTGGAGAAGAACCAAACGAGAGATTTGATTGAGTTGCCAGTCGGAAAGAAAGCACTGAAAAATGAATAGATTCACAGGTTAAAGAAAGGAGATAATAGATATGTGAGACAAAAGGCCAGGTTATATGGTCTTGAGCAAGCTCCAGGACAATGGTATTTCAGTTTTGACAGGTGTATGACAAAGCATGGCTTTAGTCAATGTCAATGTAATCACTGTATTTATTTTATCAGGTTGGATAATGGTTGCAACATTATTTTGTTATTGTATGTAGTGTATATGCTTGTTGCAGGGTCACACATACAGAGAAGTACTGAGCTAAAGGTAAAAGTAGCTCAGACATGTGCTAGGAAGGATTTAGGAGGAGCAAAAAAAATCTTTCACATGAGTATTTCTAGAGACATGAAAAGTCACATGTTGATTTTGTCTCCAGAGGATTATGTGAATAAGGTAGTGGAGAGGTTCAATTTGTAGGATGCAAAACCAGTTAACACACTTATAGTTGGACAATTCACAGAATAGTGTCCTGAATTACATGATGAGGTTGAGTACGTGAGTACTAGACTTGATATTACCCAAGCAGTAGGAGTTGTCAGCAAGTTTATGGCCAATCCAGGAAAAGAGCATTGAAAAGCAGTTCAGTGGATTCTTAGGTATCTGAGAGGGACCAACAGTAGGTATTTATGCTATGCAGGGTCAAGCACTTCTCTACATGGGTATGTAGATGTGGATATGGTAAGTTACTTGGATGATAGGAGAAGCACCACAAAATATGTGTTCACTGTTGGTGGTACGGCGGTTAGCTGGATTTCAGAGATGTAGAAGGTTGTTGCAGTCACGGTGACTAGCAAGGATATGAACCATGCAGGTATGTTAACAAAGCTGAGAACAAAGGAGAAGTTGAATCTTCATTCAAATTTTGTTTGTCTTCAAGATTGAATTTGAAGAGAGATACAAGCTAGGAAACAAAATTAGATGATGTACAAGTACAGGTACAGATGCAACTGTTTATCTCTAAGTGAGAGATTGTTAGGTTGTGGAGCTAAAATCTTCACTGATACAAACATGGAGGTTGCTGAGTGTCATAGTAACCGACGTCAATCAGAGGTAGACCGGAAGCTACTAACATCAGTCAGGGATCGGTCGACGTCGGTCATCTCCAGACAGACAGAAACTGATGTCGGTCACCTGTGTGTGTGCATGCGTTTGCATGAGTTTTCAAAATTAAACTTGTCTAATTCTAGGAGGTCTGAGTGTTTGCATGTAAAGACTAATTTAAGTCTTGAGTCTGTGTTTCTAATTATTATTTGTATGAGATCTATTTAAGAGACCCATGGGCTGTATTTTAATTAAAGAAAAAGTCAAGGACTTGTTAAGGACAAGGACTAGATCCTTCAAGGTGTGTAAGATCAATTGATCTGCAGGTAGCAAGATCAGAGGAGATCTACATGGTAAGTAAGATCAGTTGATCTGCAAGGTGTGCAAGATCAAAAGAGATCTACTTAAAGTTCTTTGAGTACTTGGTGGTACTGGCAGTACTGTTACTGACTGGTAGAGCAATCAGGATAGGCAACAACAACCATTGTGTTGATGGTTGATTGTCACTGTTGGAGGGAACAACTCTATGTTGAGTTGTTTGTAATTGATTGTGTGAGAGAGAGAGAACTCTTGAGAGAAATACTAGACACCCAAGAGGTGTGGAAGAGTGTGATTTATTCATTGTATTCTGGAAGAGTGTTAATACATATTGTATTGTTTCTCGTATCATATTCTGTGCTATTTTTAAATTCTAGTTACTTATTACTTCTGGTTTAATTCTATGTTTAGTTTCTTATATACAAAGGTAATCAAAGTGTGCTCTTAGGAGCTAGGATCCTAACAATGCGATGTGGAGAAATTAGAGACTGAAGTTCTAACACACCCTAAATTTCTACCACTAACTACTTCATCATCTACAATGCCCAAACTCCGTCTTAAATATTCAAAATTCTGTTTTGCTAATGCCTTTGTGAATATATCTACCAACTGGTCTTCAGATCTGCAAAACTCCAAATGAATTTCTCCATTGTTCACTAACTCTCTGATGAAATGAAATCTTGTATTAATATGTTTGCTCCTCTTGTGAAAAACATGATTATTTGACAATGCAATTGCTGATTTATTGTCACAAAATATTGTTGTTGGCTCTTCCTGAGCTTGCAATAGATCTATCAAAACTTTCTTCATCCAAATTGCTTGACATGTTGTTGATGTAGCTGCAACATATACTGCTTCAGTTGATGAAAGAGTCACTATGGGTTGCTTCTTTGATGCCCATGAGACTACACCTGTCCCATAATGAAAGACATATCTGGAAGTACTCTTCCTATTATCATTGCTACCTACAAAATCACTATCAGTAAAACCATTCAAACAAAAATTATTAGTTTTGGAATACAAGATTTCATATCCTATTGTTCCTGCCACATATCTCAATATCATCTTTCCCACTTGCCAATGTGAGTCTTTTGGTGACTCCATAAATCTTGAGATTAAACTAACCCCATACATGATATTTGATCTTGTAGCTATAAGATACATCAAACTTCTGATTAATATTTTGAAGATTGTAGAATCAACATTAGGCCCTTTATCTTCTTTGCTAATTTTAGTGCCTATCGCAACTGGTGTAGATGTTAGCTTATAATTCAACATTCTAAAACTTTTCAACACATCCTTTGCATATTTGAATTGACTAATAGAAATTTCTTTATCTAATTGAACAACTTCAATGCCCAAAAAATACTTCATCAAACCCAAATCTATCATCTCAAATTATTTTTTCATTGCTGATTTAAATGTGTCTACAAATAAATTTTCAGTGAAAATTAAATCAACATATAAATACACTATCAAAATATGACCTACTTTATTGATCTTTGTATACAATGTGAGCTCACTCTTGCTTCTACTGAATCCATTTCTTTGCATGTATGAATCAATTCTGCTATACCATGCTCTTGGTATTTGCTTGAGGCCATAGAGAGCCTTCTTCAATTTGTAGACCATGTTTTTATGTCCATGCACTTCATAACCTAGTGGTTGTTTCACATACACTTTTTTTCTAAAAAACCATTCAGAAACACTGATTTCACATCTTTTTGAAAAGCTTTTCAATTATTTTGTGTAGCTATTGTTGAAACCATTCTAATAGTATCAAGTCTAACAACTGGAGCAAATGTCTCATTATAATCAATCCCATAATGTTGTGCAAAACCTTTTGCTACTAACATTGCCTTGTATTTTTCAATCTCACCTTTTGCATTAAATTTGGTTTTATAGACCCATTTGACTCCAATGCAATCCTTACCTCCAGGTAGATCAACTAGCTCCCATGTGTGATTTCTTTCAATGGAATCCATTTTTTCATCCAATGTTCCTTCTTAACTATTTTTTTAAAAATTCATAGGATCATGAAATAATAAATCAAAATTTAAATATAAATCCAAATTATCTTCTCCTTGATTATAGATCTCTTTCAAACTTCTCATTTTTTTACCTTTATATTTTGACCTTAATGATGCAAGAATAGGATCTGATTCATCACTTGTGAATTAGGAGTAGGATGATGTGCATGATCTGATGATTCACCTTGGACAACATGTCATGGAGTTCTTGATGGTGTACTTGATCCTTCTTATGGATTAGATTGATCACCTTGCATAATTTTCTCTTCAGTTTCTTCTTCATTCTCTAGTATTGGTGCTCCAATTGTGATTGATTTGTCAATGCTTCCATCCCATGCTTCTTCTTCCTTAAATTTGGCATTTCTATTGACAATCACTTTCTTTGAAATTGGGTTACACAATTTATAATCTTTTGATTGTTCACTATAACCAATGTAAATACATTTCTCACTTTTATCATCCAATTTTCTTCTTAATTATGATGGTACAAGAGAATATGCTATACAACCAATTTTTTTGAAATGATTTACACTATGTTTCTTACCACTTCATGCTTCTTGTGGAATTCGATCTTTGACACTCTTTATTAGGCTTATATTCAAAATATATACTGCACATGCTACTACTTTTGCCCAATATTCATTTGACAAATGTTTAGCCTTCAACATGCTTCTATCCATCTCCATGATTGTTGTATTCTTTCTTTCTGCTACAACATTTTGTTGCGGTGTGTACCTTGTAATCAATTGTCTTTTAATGCCATAATATCTAAAAAAATATTAAAATTTATTAGACATATATTCACCTCCTCTATCTGATATAAGTACCTTGATGTAATTGCCACTTTACTTTTCCACCATAGACTTGAACTCCTTGAATTTATTGAAGGCTTCTGACTTTTGCTTGAGAAAATATACACGTCTTCTTGCTAAAATCATCAGTGAAGGTTATAAAGTAAGTACTACCTCCAAATGTTGTAGTTTGCATTGATCCACATATATCACTATGAACCATATCCAATAATACCCTTGCTCTATATGAGATTCCTACAAAAAAACTCTGTGTGTTGTTTTGCCAAAATATAACTCTCACATGAACTGGTTGGCTGCTCTATAGGTGGCAATCCTTTCACCATTTGTTTCTTTTGTAACAAACTCAAACTTCCAAAATGTAATTGCCCATACCTCAAATGCTATAGCCATGATTGGTTTAGACATTCAGCATTGAAATTGACTTCTTTTGCTCCTTGGATGGACTGAATTTGAAGGGGGAACATCCGATTCTTGGTCATATCCACTCTTGCACTCAACCTGTCATTTGGAAATTTATCCAATATAATGAAAACATCATTCATAAAAGATACCCTATAACCTTTTTGTATTATTTGCCCAACACTCGTAAGATTATGCTTTAGTCCAGGTACAAAATAAATATCAAGAATAAACTTTCTTTCACCATTTTTTGTCAAAATATTTATTACACCTACCCATTACAGTCACTTTATTATCATTTCCAAATTTTACTTCAAACTTTATAGAATCATCAAGACTAGCAAACAAATCTTTATTCCCAGTCATGTGATTATTGCATCCACTATCTAAAAACTAGATATTTCTAGTGCTCTCTTGAGCAACAATACATGTGATGAACATACTCTCAGAATTAGATCTAGATTCATTTGTATAATTAGCATTCTGCTTATCCACATTGTTGTCCCCCAAAAATATCACTCATTTTTGGGACAACATTTGAACTATTTTGGTCCTACAGACCAAAATTGTCTCTTCCCTTTCTGAAATTTGTCTTAGGCATTTAAATTCCTCATTTTTCAAACTTTTCAGGAATCTACGAATTCTGCAAGCAGGGTCATCTCTACTGGTTCAAAGGCTTCTGCATGCGGGTTCAATCAAAAGAATCAGTTTCTAACACTTAGTCATTTTTGAGATTGGTTCAGTGCCTTGGTTCAATAAAAAATGTCCATCGCAAGCATCAATAGTAGGTTCAATGCATTTGGTTCAACATGTTCAAAAGCTCTCAACACAATTGTGAAGTTCAATCGGCAAAGTTCATTGCTTTGGTTCAATTGAATGGTTCAGTGCTTCGGTTCGAGGCTTCGTTTGAACCGTTGAACCAAAGCTTGGTTCAACGGTTGGTTCAATCAAATGGTTCAAAGGCGGATTCAATCAAATGGTTCAAAGGCGGGCTCAACCAAGCGGTTCAATGCTTTGGTTCACTCAGTTGGTTCATCCGCTCGGTTCAACGCTTTGGTTCATCCGCTTGGTTCAAAGGCTTGGTTCATTCAATTGGTTCATCGACTTGAACAATCAACTTGAACCATTTTGGTTCAAATCTTGGTTCATCGGCTTGGTTCAACATTTAGTTCAATCAAACGGTTCAATAGTTGGTTCAATGCTTTTGGTTCATTGACTTGGTTCAATGGATCGGTTCAATGAAGTGGTTCATCGGCTTGGTTCAACATTTGGTTCAATCAAACGGTTCAACAGTTGGTTCAATGCTTTTGGTTCATCGACTTGGTTCAACAGAGCGGTTCAACGGAGTGGTTCAATAGATTGGTTCAACGCTTGGTTCAACCAAACGGTTCACTCAGTCAATTCAAAGGAGCGGTTCAAATGGAAAAGATCAAAAGAGCCTCTCGAAGGACAAGTGTCCTTGCGAAGGGCACTTGGTCAACAAAAGTACCCTTCGAAAGGGTCATTTTCAAAGAAGGCTGTAAAGGTAATTCTTTCAAATTTTTGTTTAAGGAATTCAAAAAAGACTAAGGCAAGAAGCAATTCCTTCGGACTTTTTGTCCGAAGGAATTCAAGAAAGCAACTGTGGGAAGAAAACTCGAAGGAAATTCTCAAAGCCAAAAGAATAAAGGAAATTTTTGTGGACTTTTTGTCCGCAGGAAAATACTTGCAAAGAAAGCCCAGGGAATTTGTCTACGGACTTTTTGTCTGCAGGAATTTGTCCACGAAGAAAGCTTGGGGAAAATGCCCACAGAGACAGTTTGCAGGAAAGCTGCGAGAGACTGCCGAAGATAAAAGGCTGCCGAAAGACCCCGAAGGGTAGGTGCCCTTACGGGGGACTCTCGACTGCCAACTTAAAGGACATTTCCTCAAAGCCGAAGGGTCACCTTCCCTTCGGGAGAAGGCGAATAAACAGACTGAGACAAAAGCCCGACAAAATCCTGTGGATGCTGCCAAGTGTCATCTTTCAAACCTCATTTCATTTTGTTTCTAAGAGCCGCGGAAGCTGCCACGTGTCCTTTGTAAGTTAAGCGAAACACACCAAGTGGCATCGTCTACATGAATCCAAATGAGTTTCGCATAGTTTTATAGTGTTTCTAAAATGCGACAGAAGATGACACGTGTCATCTTTCGTAGGACATTCAAAAGGCGTCCAAAGCTTCTACAAGTTCAATAGATGCTACCATGTGTCCTTCATCAAAGTCACAGTGGATGTTGCCACGTGTCATCCATTGAGACACAGTATCAAAACAGGAAAGCCAAAGAAGGACCAAGGGGTGACGTGCTCGAAGACGTCAAATTCAAGACAGCGAACTAGTTGTTGAAAATGTAGTGACGGGCGCGCGAACATCAATTTCAAAGATCATAAAATAACCATTGATCCTTGTAATTTATAGACCCGAATGCATTCACAAGATTTAAGGCCAAGACCAATAGAAAGCGAGGAAGGAATATAATAGAAAATTGAATCCAGGACCCGATTTAATTAACTAGAAAAGAAAGAACAATGAAGGAAGGATCAGATCGCCAGGTGGACATTGAGAGATGCAAACTTTCAATAGTGTGACTTGTTTCTCTGCATTGAGAAAATCAAATGGGTAGAAGCCCCTAAGTTTCAGCCTGTCTTCTTAACATATTTCAATGCAACATGATGTGTTACTGTTCCTGAGTCCTTCTTGAAGTGGCTATATAAGGGACTCTCTTTTATTGTAAAGATATCTCTTTTTGACAATCAGAACGAAACTCTACCCAAATTGAAAGGCATTACTGAGACTTTGAGCTTAGTTTGTTGATCATATTTTGTTATTGGAATAAGAAAGCAAGGGACTTTTCAGACTTTGTGTTGTGATATCTTTGTTGTTGGGGAAACTATTCTTATGTCTTTTTCCTTAATATATTTTATGTTCCTTTAATTCAACAAGTAAGATTAGTGAAAGTAGTCAGGAAGGTGTCCTGAAGAGTCAAATGTGGAGAGACTTTGTGCCCCCATTGTCAGGGTCTTGCTCCACCACAATTAGAGCTCATATGATTACTACTCGTATTAGCAACTAAACATGGAATTTAACCATAAATAATAAGTAACTAGAAATATGAACCAACACAGGATATAAGAGACAATACTCAAATGTATTATATACACAGAAGAAAATACAATAAGGAAGATGCCACTTCTTCCTCCACCTCAAAGGCTCGCCACAACTCAAGACCTTCTTCCCTCTCTCTCTCGGTCCCAACAATCAACTCCAATATAGAATTGATGTTCACCTCACCAACCTGTCAGTATCCTTCACTGCCAGTAATCCAGTGCTCCACACACTCCAAGTAGATCCCCTGCTCTCTGCTAATACCTGCAAATAACTAGATCATACTCACCATGTAGATGCCTTTCTACACACCTGAAGAACCCTTGTCCTTGCCTCACCAAGTCCTTATGATTCTTTAACCAGTACCCCGGTGGATCAGCTCCTTGACCTTGCAGACCCTGCAACTCTCCCTGATCAAACACTCTCAGCACCCCTTTGGAACTAGGAGGAGCTACACTAGCTCTCTCTAAAAGCTCTATGGCTTTCTAGCACACACTTACAATACAACCTATGAGTCCATATATAGATCTCATGCTTACAATAATTAGACAACCTAATTACAATAATTAGACTCGCAACTCAAGACTAAGATTAGCCTTCAACATGCAAACTAGCAGTCCAAAAATAAACTCTCTCGGATTCGTCATGCAGACTGCCTGTTCTGCCACAGGCTGCCGACGTCGGCACCTTCATGACCGATGTCGGCCGACTGGTGACCGACGTTGGTTGCTTCCCTTTGCTATCTGACCGACGTCGGTTGATCAGACCGACGCCATTTTTCCTGCAACTGCTTCAGCAACTCCCCGCAACTCTTGATCCTCCCTAACTTCTCCTGTTTGCATCCTGGTGAAGCTTTTAGCTCCACAACCTAACAAACTCCCACTTGGAGATAAATAGCTGCACCTGTACCTGTACCTGTACACCGTCTAAATTATTCTCTGGCTTGTATTCCTCTTCAAGATCAACCCTGAAGACCAACCACCACACAACCTGTGATGCTATACCTGTCATTCAAGTAACCTGCCATATCCGAACCTACATATTGATGTAGTGAAGAACTTGACCCTACATAACAAGAAACCCTGCTGCTAGTCCCACTGAACTGCCCTCTAGTACTCCTTCCCCGAATTGGCTCCATACTTTTTGACAACCCCCACTGATTGGGAAAACGCTCAGGTTTACACTAGACCTCATGTGATTTCGAACCCTGTTTCAAGCTAAGCTTTAACTGTCTAGCGCTTGGTGTGCTTTCTGATTCTGCATCCTGCATCATGAACCCCGCCAACACCGTCTTCACATCAGCTCCCACTAGAGATCAAATCTCCATGTCTCTTATGCCAAAGAATTTCGCTGCTCCAAATTCTTCATGACACGCCTCTAAACTAACCTTACCTTTAGCTCAGCAAATCCCTATATGTACAAACCTACTAGTAAATAACCCACATACAGTAACAAAATGATGTTGCGACCATCATCTACCTGGTAAGATAAAACCACAATAGTTACACTGACATTGACTGAAGCCATGCTTAGTCATCCACCTGTCAAAACCTGTACCATTGTCATGCAGCTTCCTCAAGACCATATGCCTTGGCCTTCTGTCTCTTGTATCCATCCACTCTCTTCTTTAAAATGGGAATCCATTCCGTCTCTCAGTGCTTTTTTCCAGCTGACAACTCTACCAACAAATACCTGTTTGGTTCTTCTCCAAGGACTCACTCCTCATCCATGCCAAGCTCCCACTGTATCTGGACTCTACCTGTATTGCTTCTTCCATCTTCCTGGTTCATGAACATCAGTAAGCAATATAAAGAAGGCGAACAATGAATATGAGGTTCACTTACCAATCTTGACCTCGACATGAGCGTTTGAGACTTTCTGCTCGCCCACTATCCGTTCCAGTGACCAATCTTGGTCATCTCCCAGTCTATTTTCGACCGATGTCAGCTCCCTGTACTGAACCTGACTGTCGACGTCGTTTCCCTGGCTGACGCCAGTGTCCCTCCTATCGACGTCAGTCCTTATGACCGACGTCAGTCTTCCTACTGCCGACGTCGGTTACTGTCTGACCGACGCCGGTACCTGTGTTCGTCTGTGAGTGACAACTTCTTACCCGTGAGCTCTCCATGGATCAAAATCCTAATCAAATCAACCCTGCTCTGCTCAGAATAATTCAGTCTTCTCACCTGATCTCTGTCCGTCATCTCCTCCATGAACACCAAGGCTTTCCAGTTCTTTAGCTTGTCAAAGACATCTGACTTCCGCTTCAAAACCTGCATTCTCCTTCTACATATGTGACTAAGCCCATGAAGCCACATCTCTGCAATAGAAGGTGAATCAGTAATATAAGTAGATAGATAAAGGATACCTACTTTCTTACCACCATCTAATTCAAGTGCATCCGCTGTGAGAGTTACAGTGCATCTCTCATCATCCAAATTTCCTGAAGAAATTAGAATCATCTCCAAGACTGGTACCTGCATGACTTCCTTCAACCACTGTGTGTCATCCGTCTGCAATTTCAGCTTCGCTTCCCCTTCGTCAATAATCTGACAAGGCTCTCCAACCCCTAAATAAATCTCTCCAAAGTCTCCAAAGACATACCTGTGAAAAGATGCTCTATTTTGGACTGCATGGAAAGAGGCAAAAGAATCTGTAAACAAAGATTCCACTTTATCCAGAACATCCTGTGCAATATTACCTGCAACATATGCTTCCACCAGCTGATCTACTACTGACCAACGATCTCTTTTTACCTGCTCCTTCTTTCCATCAATCAGACCATTCGTGCTATTCAGTTTCTCCATTCGTAGCTTACTATCTTCTGCCGTTGCTATACTCCCACTCAATCTGAAACCCCTGTGAGTGACCTGTAATCAAAAACACTACCAGATCTGAAACCACCTGTTAGTCAACCCAACCAAAAGCTCTGATACCAATTGTCAGGTATCAGCTTTTGAACCTACAACCAAGGCTCTGATACCACTTGTCAGGGTCTTGCTCCACCACAATTAGAGCTCATATGATTACTACTCGTATTAGCAACTAAACACAGAATTTAACCAGAAATAATAAGTAACTAAAAATATGAACCAACACAGGATATAAGAGACAATACTCAAATGTATTATATACACAGAAGAAAATACAATAAGGAAGATGCCACTTCTTCCTCCACCTCAAAGGCTCACCACACCTCAAGACCTTCTTCCCTCTCTCTCTCGGTCCCAACAATCAACTCCAATATAGAATTGATGTTCACCTCACCAACCAGTCAGTATCCTTCACTGCCAATAATCCAGTGCTCCACGCACTCCAAGTAGATCTCCTGCTCTCTGCTGATACCTACAAATAACTAGATCATACTCACCATGTAGATGCCTTTCTACACACCTGAAGAACCCTTGTCCTTGCCTCACCAAGTCCTTATGATTCTTCAACTAGTACCCCGGTGGATCAGCTCCTTGACCTTGCAGACCCTGCAACTCTCCCTGATCAAACACTCTCAGTACCCCTTTGGAACTAGGAGGAGCTACACTAGCTCTCTCTAAAAGCTCTATGGCTTTCTAGCACACACTTACAATACAACCTATGAATCCATATATAGATATCATGCTTACAATAATTAGACAACCTAATTACAATAATTAGACTCGCAACTCAAGACTAAGATTAGCCTTCAACATGCAAACTAGCAGTCCAAAAATAGACTCTCCCGAATTCGTCATGCAGACTGCCTGTTCTGCCACAGGCTGCCGACGTCGGCACCTTCATGACCGATGTTGGCCGACTGGTGACCGACGTCGATTGATCAGACCGACGCCGTTTTTCCTGCAACTGCTTCAACAACTCCCCGCAACTCTTGATCCTCCCTAACTTCTCATGTTTGCATCCTGGTGAAGCTTTTAGCTCCACAACCTAACACCCATAATTGCCTTTAGTGTGTTTTCTTTTCATTTCTGTGTAAAGGACCTTGGGATGACTTTGTGCCCTCATTGTCCTTCGTATCTTACTCTTGAGCAATTCAGGTGGAGACTTTGTGCTGCATCTCGATTTGTTGGTTATTACATTCTTTGCTACATTTTGCTGTTACTACCAGGAGTATTCTTGTGGTTTGATGAGTAGTACTTCTGAAAGAAGAGGAGTGCTTGCTGTTATTTCCCTTGAGTTTTTCCTTTGATCTGCACGTATCATCTCTGAAGAAAGAGAGATGGATGGTTTGTCCTACCCTTGAGTATTATATATATATATATATATATATATATATATATATATATATATATATATATATATATATATATATAGGGAACCTCCCCTTGATGAGAGGAGAGATCAATCCCCTTTTGATGTGGTAAACCTAAACATTTGGACAACGAATCTTCCTACTTTGGCTGATCAGACCTATTTTGTTTATCAGTATACTGATTGACAAAATATTCAACCAACACACATATCCTTGTTTTTTTCTACATTCATTTGCATAATTTCCATATGTTTTGCAATAATAACACTGAATGTTAGATTTATCAAACCTATGTGAATGCTGTTAGAAATTATTCTTTCCATGTCCTCTATTGTTGTAGTTCTGATTATTCCTTTCACCTTGATCTTGATTTGGATCACTTCTACCACCTCTGCCTCTACCTCTGAAACTTCCTCTCCCTCTTCCTCTAAAACTTGACCTTCCTCTTCCTCTGTCAGATGATACCTGAGAATTGAAAGCATTCTCAAAAGAAGTATTGATATTTCTATTCATTTTGGACTCATGTGTTAACAAGGATCCCATTAATTCATCTACAGATAACTGTCTCAAATTTTTGAATTCCTCAATTGCTACTACTATAGCATCAAATTTACTAGGCAAACTTTTGAGAATCTTTTCTATAATATTATGATCTATTAATTCTTCTCCATTAGATCTAATTTGATTTACAACATTCATGATTTAAAAATTGGTATGAGGAGCAAGGTGTGAGAGCGCATGAGTGAAGTGCAGGGACGTGGTAGCTGTAAAGAAGAAGCGTTCCAACCTAAGTCAATGTTAAGTTGTGGAGCTAAAAGCTTCACCAGGAAGCTAATTAGAAGGTTACTGAGTGCAACCAGTAACCGGCATCGGCAGTACTGCCGACGTCGGTTAGGCAGGGACCAGGGATCGGCTGACGTTGGTCAGGAGTAGATTGACAGCAACCGACGTCGGTCACCTGTGCGTGTGCATGCTTCTGCATGTGTTTCTAGAACACGTTTCTAGAATTAGACTCATCTAATTTAAGAGGTCCGAGAGTGTTTGCATGTTGAAGACTAATTTAAGTCTTGAGTCTGTGTTTCTAATTATTGTAATTAGAAGTCTAATTATTTTATGCTTGGGATCCTATTTAAGAGACCCATGAGGCATGTATTGTAATTAAGGCAAGTAAAGCATTGAGGCAAGAAAGCAAGGTCAAGGAGATCTGCAAGGTGTAAGGTCAAGGAGATCAGCTGAAGCTATCAAGGAGGGGTTAATAACTCAGGTTGTTGAGTTGGTTGTGGTTGAGCAAGAGAGAGAGGGAAGAAGTCTTTGAGGTGTGGCAAGCCTTATAGGTGGAAGAAGAAGTGGCATCTTCTTTATTGTATTTTCTTTTGAAGATTATTTAATACAAGATTGTGTATTGTCTCTCAAATTCTTTGCTATTTCAAGTTTCTAGTTACTTAATCATTCTGGTATAATTCCATGTTTAATTGCTTATAAGAAAAGTAATCAATTGTGCTTCCACGGGTTCCTAACAGTTGGTATCAGAGCTAAGGTTGCAGGGAGCAGGTTATTGTTTGATTACAGGTCATTCTCAGGGGTTTCTAATTGAGTGGGAGTATAGCAATGGCAGATGAAAGTAGACTATGAATGGAGAAGTTTAACGGCAAGAATTATCAACATTGACGGATGCAGATAGAAGATTATTTGTATCAAAAAGATTTGTACTTACCGTTGGGTGGGGTTGATTGCAAGCCCAAAAATATGAAGGATGAAGAATGAGAGGTTCTTGATCGGAAGGCTCTGGGATCTATAAGGTTGAGCCTTGCATCGTCTGTGATTTCCAACTTATCACAGGCCAAGACAACAGTAGAGTTGATAGAATCTTTGGAAAATTTATATGAAAAGCCCTCTGCTTCAAATAAGGTATTTCTTATGAAGCAGTTATTTACTTTACAAATGCAGGAAGGTGGATCGGTGTATACTCATCTTAGTGATTTCCATGGTTTGGTAAACCAATTAAATTCAGTCAATATTATTTTTGATGATGAAATAAGAGTTCTCTTAATCTTATGCTTATTATCTGAAAGTTGGGAGAGTTTGGTAATGGCAGTATCTAATACTGCGTCTGCTTCTAAAATCTTAAAAGTTGATGATGTAGTTAGTGTAATCTTGAATGAAGATATTCGCAAGAAAAGCACAGGTGAATCATCATCAGGGAACGCTTTAAGCGCTGAAAGCAGAGGAAGGCAAAGAGAGAACGTTGAGCAGGGGAAATCAAAGTCACAGATGGGAAGGAGATCCGAGTCCAGAGGTATCACCTGCTAGTTTTGTGGAAAGAAAGGACACACGAAGAAAGACTGTTGGTTGAGGGGTAAAGAACATCAATAGGAAGGTAATGAAGAAGCAAGAGTTGCAGGTATTGTGGCACAAGACGCTCTCATACTTTCTTTGGATAGTCAGTTAGAATCATGGGTTTTAGATTCTGGTTCTTCTTTTCATGCATCTCCAAATAGAGATTTGTTCCATGAGTATGTCCAGGGAGACTTTGGAGTGCTTTACTTAGGGGATGGTACGCCTTGTCAAATGGTTGGCAAAGGGAAAGTGCAGCTGGAATTGCAGATGGGCAACACATGGGTGTTGAAGGAGGTTATGCATGTCCCAGTCCTGAAACAAAGTTTGGTTTCTGTAGGGAAGTTGGGTGATGAAGGATGCACAGTAACCCTCACAGCGGATTCTTAGAAGGTTTCCAAGGGTGCACTTGTTTTAGCAAGAGGTAAGAAAGTAGGTATGCTTTACCTATCTACTTGTATTACTAATTCTTCTTCTGGTTCAGCTGTAGATTCAGAGATGTGGCTTAATAGGCTTGGTCACATAAATAAAAAGGAGATGCATGTTCTTGAGTCAAAAGGTATGAGTTCAGATTTGGAGGGCATAAATCGAGTTCAGTGCAGGAAAAGGAAATTTGATGTTTTTGACACGAACAAGGAAGCCTTAGTGTTTATGGAGGAGATGATGGACATAAATCAGTCACAAGAGCTGAATAATTTTGAGCAGGGCAGTATGGACAGGGTTTTGATCCAAGATGAGCTCGCAGATAAAAGTCATCACTCACAAGTAAAACACAGAGACCGACGTCAGTTAGAGGACCGACGTCGGCATCCAAACAGGGACCGACGTCGGCTGGGTGAAGCCCAGCATCGGTGACTCGAGACAGATGAACACCAGCGTCGATCAGGGAGAACTAACATCGACGATGAGTCAGTCGCATGGAACTGAAATTGGTCAGGTGCAGACTGAGATGTGACTAGCATCAGTCATTGAGACAAATTTTGGGCTGATAACAAGCTGTCAAGGAGTCTCAAACGCCCATATAGAGGACTGAAAGGGTACGTAAGCCTCAAATTCATCATTTCTCTTTTTTACACTACTTGTTGCTCACTGATGGTCAAGAATCATAAAGTTGTTAAAGAAGCATAATAGGTAGATCCAGGAAATAGTGGGAGCTTGGCATGGATGAGGAATGTGATTCCTTGGAGAAGAACCAAACAGGTGTTTTTGGGTGGATTTGTTAGCTGGAAGAAAACACTGAGAGACGAATGGATGTTCAGGATGAAGAAGAGTGGGAATGGATACATGAGATGGAAGGCCAATGTATAAGGTCTTGAGTAGACTGCAGGACAATAGAAGTTTGACCATTGTATTTCTCTTTACCAGGTTGGATAATATTAGCTACATTATCCTGTTACTGTATTGTGTTGCTTGTTGCAGGGTTACATATACAGGGAGTTGCTGAGCTAAAGGTAAAGTTAGTTCAGATGGGTGTCATGAAGAATCTGGGAGCAGCAAGATTCTTTGGCATAAGTATGTTCAGAGACATGGAAGATCACAGGTTGATTTTGTCTCCAGTAGGAGCTGATGTGAAGAAGGTGTTGGTAAGGTTCAAGATGCAGGATGCAGAATCGGTAAGCATACCTATGGCTGGATAGTTCAAGCTGAGCTTAGAACATTGTTTGAAATCACATAAGGTCTGGTGTAGAATTGAGTTTTCCCAAGCAGTGGGAGTTGTCAGAAAGTTCAGATGTGGCAGGGGACTTGGATGACAGGTGTAGCATCACAGGATGTGTGGTGGATGGTCTTCAAAATTGAGCTTGAAGATGGAGGTGCCTGAGATGGTTAGTGGAGGTTGCTGTACAGGTGCAACTGTTTATCTCCAAGTGGGAGATTGTTAAGTTGTGGAGCTAAAAGCTTCACCAGGAAGCTAATCAGGTGGTTACTGAGTTAAACTAGTAACTGACATCGACAGTACTGCCGACGTCGATCAGGTAGGGACCAGGGATCGGCCGACGTCGGTCACCTGTGCATGTGCATGCTTTTGCATGTGTTTCTAGAACGTGTTTCCAAAATTAGACTCGTCTAATTTAAGAGGTCCGAGAGTGTTTGCATGTTGAAGATTAATTTAAGTCTTGAGTCTGTGTTTCTAATTATTGTAATTAGAAGTCTAATTATTGTATGCTTGAGATCCTATTTAAGAGACCCATGAGGCATGTGTTGTAATTAAGGCAAGTAAAGCATTGAGGCAAGAAAGCAAGGTCAAGGAGATCTGCAAGGTGTAAGGTCAAGGAGATCAGCTGAAGCTATCAAGGAGGGGTTAACAACTCAGGTTGTTGAGTTGGTTGTGGTTGAGCAAGAGAGAGAGGGAAGAAGTCTTTGAGGTGTGGCAAGCCTTAGAGGTGGAAGAAGAAGTGGCATCTTCTTTATTGTATTTTCTTCTGAAGATTATTTAATACAAGATTGTGTATTGTCTCTCAAATTTTTTGTTGTTTCAAGTTTCTAGTTACTTAATCATTCTGGTATAATTTCGTGTTTAATTGCTTATAAGAAAAGTAATCAATTATGCTTCCACGAGTTCCTAACAGTCAACGCAATAATGTGTGGTGAAAAGAATCATTGAAACCAGACGGTAGTAGAGCTGCATTCGAGTCCCTCGTGTGGTCGAGAATTGTAAGAACTTTCTTCGTCTTCTTCCTCAGATTCTGAGAAGGTTTACGGAGAACAAGAACTCCATTCCGTCAGTCTGGGCCCCTCAGCCCGTGAAAATTTGTCCGCATTCTTGAAAGTATCTTGGTCAAATTTGCAATTTTCTCCTAGCTTGATATTATTTTCCCACTAAAACGAGTCAAAGATATGAAGCACTGATTTGTCCAGCATAGTAAAATTGATTTGTGTAGCTTCACTCATCCAATCCACATGCTCTCCGCCTTTCAGACTGCTCTCCCAGGCATTTTGTATGTGCTGAACGAGGATCTTGTCCACCTTAAATTTCGAGTAGTCAACATTATTCCACAGAAGCGATGGAACATTTATAATTTTGACAATAGAGAAAAGGTTCACAAAGACGAAGAAGCCGCTACCCACAAAGAACAATTGAAACAAGTCCAATCCAGAAGGCTTGACACCAGCTGGAAAAGAGCCGTTAAAAGGTAAGAGAAGCTATTAAAAAAATAATTCAAAGTCAGATCGTGGAAAAGTACCAGCAGATAAAGTCAAAAAAAAAAGAAAAAAAAAAGAGGACCAAAGATCGCAGTCAAATCAGATTTGCCAAGCGCAGTCAAAGAAAAGCTTTGGTGCAAGGAGGATTTAGTCACTTTAGCGTGAGACATGGCAACGAATAACAGTATTTTTCAGCCTCAAATTCTCATTTTCAATGGTAAGAATTATGATTTTTGGGCAATTAAAATGAGAACATTATTTTGCTCACAAGATGTTTGGGATTTGATAGAGAATGGTTTTGTAGAACCACAGGATGAGGCTGCCCATCAGGCATTAACTCGATCACAAAAGGAAGAGCTTAAAGAGAACAAGAAAAAAGATGCAAAAGCTCTATTTCTAATCCAATAGGCATTGGATGAATCTATTTTTTTTAGAGTTGCAGTAGCAATGAGATCCAGATCGGCATGAAAAATCTTGGAGACTACCTATAAAGGTAATACAAAGGTAAAAATTGCTAAATTGCAATGTCTTAGACGAAGTTTTGAAAATTTGCAAATGAATGATTCAGATTCAATAGATCAGTTTATGGGTCAAGTATTGAATATTGTGAATCAAATTAGATTTAATGGAGAAACTATAACGGATCAGAAGATCATAGAAAAAATACTCAAGAGTTTACCTAGCAAATTTGATGCAATAGTTGTAGCTATTGAGGAAACCAAGGATTTGGAACAGTTATCAGTAGATGAATTAATGGGTTCTTTGTTAACACATGAATCCAGAATGAATAGGAATAACAATACTTCTCTTGAGAATGCTTTCAAGTCATAGGTATCATTTGGCAGAGGAAGAGGAAGAGAAATGTCAAACTTCAGAGGAAGAGGCAGAGGTAGAACTGAAAGGAACAATCCAGATCAAGGTGAAAACAATAATCAAAACTACAACAATAAAAGACGTGGCAACAATCACTTCCAACAAAGTTTACAGAGGTTTGATAAATCTAAAATTCAATGTTATTATTGCAAAAAATATGGACATTATGCAAGTGAATGTAGAAAGAAACAAGAAAATGTGGACAAGCAGAATGCTAATTATACAAATGAATCTAGTTCTAATCCTGGAAGCTTATTTCTCACTTGTCATGTTACTCAAGAAAATGCTAGAGATATTTGGTTCTCAGATAGTGGATGCAGTAATCATAAGATAGGAAATAAATAATTCTTTGCTAGTCTTGATGATTTCATAAAATCTAAAGTTAAATTAAGAAATGATAACAAAGTGGATGTATGGGTAAAGGAGTAATAAATGTTTTGGAAAAAAATGGTGAAAAAAGGTTTATTCCTGATGTTTATTTTGTACTTGGACTAAAGCATAATCTTATGAGTGTTGGACAATTAGTACAGAAAGGTTACAAAGTATCTTTTATGGATAATGTTTGCACAATACTAGACAAGTTTCCAAGTGACAGGTTGATAGGAAAAGTGGAGATGACCAAGAATCGGATGTTCCCTCTTCGAATTCAGTGCATCCAAGGAGAAGAGGAAGCCCACTTCAAAACCATGCATTTAGACCAATCATGGATATGGCACTTAAGGTATGGACATTTACATTTTGGAGGTTTGAATTTGTTACAAAAGAAAAATATGGTGAAGGGATTACCACCAATAGAACAACCAGGAAGTACATGTGAAAGTTGCATTTTGGCAAAACAACATAGAGAGAGCTTTCCAGTAGGAGCCTCATATAGAGCAAAGGTAATATTGGAGCTAGTCCATAGTGATTTATGTGGACCAATGCAAATTTCATCATTTGGAGGTAGTACTTATTTTCTAACCTTTATTGATGACTTTAGCAGAAAGACGTGAATATATTTTCTTAAAAATAAGTCTGTAGCCTTTGAAAAGTTTAAAGAATTCAAGGCTATGGTTGAAAAATAGAGTGGCCTTTACATCAAGGTACTTAGATTAGATAGAGGAGGTGAATATATGGCTAATGCATTTTAAGATTTTTGTAGATATCATGGCATTAAAAGGCAACTAACTATAAGGTACACACCACAACAGAATGGTGTAGCAGAAAGAAAGAATAGAACAATCATGGAGATGGCTAGAAGCATGTTGAAGGCCAAACATTTGTCAAATGAATATTGGGTAGAAGCAGTAGCATGTGCAATATATATTTTTAATATAAGCCCAACAAAGAGTGTCAGAGATCGAATTCCACAAGAAGCTTGGAGTGGTAAGAAGCATAGTGTACATCATTTCAGAATTTTTGGTTGTATTGCATATTCTCTTATACCATCTAAATTGAGAAGAAAACTTGATGATAGAGGTGAGAAATGCATTTTTATTGGCTATAGTGAAAAATCAAAGGCTTATAGGTTGTATAACCCTATTTCAAAGAAAGTGATTATTAGCAGAGATGTTGAATTTAAGGAAGAAAAAGCATGGGATGGTAGCACCATCACAATTGGAGCACCAATTCCCCAAAATAAAGAAGAATTTGAAGAACAAAATTTGCAAGGTGATCAATCCTCTCCACAAGCAAGAACACACACTCTAATAAGAACACCTAGGAGCTTTGAACAAGGTGAATCATCTGTTCATGCATGTCATTCTACTCCAAATTCACAAGTAAGTGATGAATCAGATCCAACTCTTGCCACTTTAAGATCAAGATTTAAAGGTAAGAAAATGAGAAACTTGAATAAGATTTATAATCAAGAAGAAGAGAAGTTAGATTTGTGTTTAAATTTTGCTCTTTTTTCTCATGATCCTATGTATTATGAAGAAGCAGTTAATGAGGAACATTGGATAAAAGCAATGGATGAAGAGATGAATGGCATTGAAAAAAATCAAACATGGGATCTAACTAATCTACTTGAAGGTAAGGATTGCATAGGAGTCAAATGGGTTTATAAGACCAAATTTGATGTAGATGGAAATGTTGAAAAGGGCAAGGTTAGTAGCAAAAGGTTTTGCACAAGAACATGGAATTGATTATAATGAAACATTTGCTCCAGTTGCTAGACTTAATACTATTAGAATGGTTTTAGCAATAGCTGCTCAAAATAATTGGAATGTATATCAAATGGATGTCAAATGAGCTTTTTTGAATGGTTTTCTAGATGAAGAAGTTTATGTGAAACAACCACCAGGTTATGAAGTACATGGACATGAAAAAAAAGTCTACATATTGAAGAAGACCCTTTATGGTCTCAAGCAAGCACCAAGAGCATGGTATAGCATGATTGATTCATACATGACAAACAATGGATTCAATAGAAGCAATAGTGAGCCTACATTGTACACAAAAATCAACAAAGAAGGTCAGATTTTGATTGTGTGTTTGTATGTTGATGATTTGATTTTCACTAAAAATTTGTCTGTAGACACATTTAAATCAGCAATGAAAAAAGAATTTGAAATGACAGATTCGGGATTAATGAAGTACTTTTTAGACAGAAGTTGTACAATCATAAAAGGGAATATTTATTTGTCAAACTAAATATGCAAAGGATATGTTAAGGAGATTTAAGATGCTGAATTGTAAACCAGCACCTACACCAGTTGCTATAGGAACCAAAATTAGCAAAGAAGATAAAGGGTCTAATGTTGATTCTACAACATTCAAAAGACTAGTTGGTAGTTTGATGTATCTTACAACTACAATACCAGATATCATGTATGGAGTCAGTTTAATCTCTAGATTCATGGAGTCACCAAAAGACTTACATTGGCAAGTTGGAAAAAGAATATTGAGATATGTGGCAGGGACAACATAATATAGAATTTTATATTCCACAACTAATGATTTTAGTTTGATTGGTTATACTGATAGTGATTTTGTAGGTAGCATTGATGATAGGAAGAGTACTTCTGGACATGCCTTTCTTTTAAGAACAGATGTGGTCACATGGGCATCCAAAAAGCAACCTATAGTGACACTTTCATCAGCTGAAGCAGAGCATGTAGCATCCACATCAGCAGCATGTCAAACAATTTGGATGAGGAGAGTATTGAATGATTTATTACAAGCACAGAAAGAGTACACTAATCTTTTGTGACAACAAATCGGCAATTGCATTATCAAAAAATCATGTTTTTCATAAGAGGAGCAAGCACATTGATACAAGATCTCATTTTATCAGAGAGTTAGTGAACAATGGAGAAATCCATCTAGAGTTCTGCAGATCTGAAGACCAATTGGCAAATATATTCACAAAAGTATTAGCAAAGGAGACCTTTGATTATCTAAGACAAAATTTAGGCATTGTAAATGCTGAAGTAGTTAGTGGTAGAAATTAAGGGCGAGTGTTAGAAACTGAAGTCAATAGGAGTTAATTTCTCCAAAACTACCATTTCCACCTCCTTCTCATGCACAACAGTTAACAAACAGTTAGAGAAGCAGTTCAATATCAGTTTGCATGCAAAGACTATAATTAGTCTTCAGTTTGCTTTTTCACTTATTTTTTGCTTTCAAATCTATTTAAAGTACCCATGGGTGTAGTATTGTAAGCAAGATCAAGAAGATCAACAAGATCAAGAAAATCAAGAAAATTCTTGTTTTCCAGAATTGCCGTAGCAATCTGAGAGTTTCTGTTATTATTTGTCTTCTGTCTTGACAAACTAGATTTGAAAATAAAAATAACTGAAAAAGCAAACTGAAGACTAATTATAGTCTTTGCATGCAAACTGAAATTGAACTGCTTCTCTAATTGTTTGAACTAACTGTTTGTTAACTGCTGTGCATGAGGAGGTGAAACTGGTATTTTTGGAGAAATTAACTCTAGTTGACTTTAGTTTCTAACAAACTTCTAAGAATCTTTTCTATAATATTATGATCTGTTAATTCTTCTCCATTAGATCTAATTTGATTTACAACATTCGTGATCTGACTCATAAATTGGTCTACAGACTCTGATTCACTCATTTCCAAATTTTCAAAATCTCTTCTAAGAGATTGTAGTTTAGCTACTTTCACCTTTGTAGTACCTTGATAGTTTGTCTCCAAAATCTCTCATGCCCTCGTGGATCTTGTTGCTACTGCAACTCTAGGAAAGATGGACTCACCCATTGCTTGCTGAATTAAAAATAAAGCTTTTGCATCATTTTTCTTGTTGTCTCTTAGTTGATCTTTTTCTTCTTGTATTAATGCCTAAAAAGCTACATGATCCTATGGTTCTGCAAAACCATTTTCTACCAATTCCCAAATATCTTGTGAACAAAATAAAGTTCTCATCTTAATTGCCCAAAAATCATAATTCTTACCAGTGAAAATAGGAATTTGGGGCTGATTGATGCTGTTGTCTGTTGCTATGATCTGCTACAACAGTAAAAACAAAACCTCTTTGACTTCAAAAAACCTATGGCTCTGATACCAGACTGTTGGGAAAGCAGAGACAAGAAAAAATAAAATAGAGAAAACAAACACGCACAGCAGGAAACAATCGATACAGCAATAATAATTTTTTATTGATTCTATTTTTCATTCCATATCATAAAACAACGATCACACTTCTACATATATAGCTTTACAACAACCAATGAATCTAAAAATAAACTGCTGTAAACAAACAACTCTAAACTAAAGTTTATTCATGCGATCTATAAAACTGATTGTCCAAAAAATTAAAAACTCATGCAAACTGGTTGCATGGAGTAAAAGTAAAATCTAAACATAGTCATGCGATGTGGATAAATTAGAGACTGCAGTTCTAACATGTGTGACCCAATCATAGTCAGTTTTAGGCGAAGCGTATGTTGTTTTAAGCATTTGTCCAAACCAGTATAATATTCAGTTTGTCAGAGTTTGTGAATCTACCTAAAATGAGGTATTTGGAAGTATTTTAACATGCGTTGTTAATCGTGCCAAATAGCTATCAGCCAAAGTCTGTTTGTCCAAGCATTTGCTCAAAAGCAAGTCTCGTCTTGTATCATGCCATTTCCAGCCTCCGTAGAAGCGTCAAACGTTGCATTTAGTCAGGTTCTTGTAAAGTACTTGTGAAAAGAATTGTATAAAGAGAATCTAAGACCATCAGAATCTTGAGTTATCTATTCTTATGTTTTTATTGTTTGATAATGCATTTCATACCAAGTAAAGTCAAGGCCACAGCCTTGAGAAGCTATGTTTGTACAACGTGTAAAGATTAATGGTGGTCTGTACCGAAGAAAAGAGGTCAACGCACCACCCAGACCGAAGTCTGCCTGCAAGACAAATAATCTGTGGAGAGGTCGAGCTATATTGAAGGGAGATCGTCGTAAATCAGAAAAAGGAGTAGGAGATAGAGCAAGATGTTGTGTAAGTTGGCTGTTCAAGATGTGTTCATTTAGTGTCCGTCTGATGGCACGGTGTTGCACTGTTTGTTTGTGGATAGAATATTAAATGCTTTGTTAAAAATCAAGCATTGTAGCTTTGTATATGTCTCTCTATCCAAGTTTAAGTTTGATTATTTTGTGACTGATGATGATGAAGGATTTTAATAATGCCCACGAGACTGCAGTAGCGTATGGGACCCATCAGTTGCGTACATCCACATCAAAATGGGACCTCAGCGACAAAAACACTTCCTAAGTTCCCTGAACTTCCTTCTTGAGATTTTTCCTTCTGCTGTGAAGTTTGATCACGAGGTTCACCGTATTACCCAGCGTTGTCACTTTAAACAGGGTGTCCAGGTTGGTGACTTTCAAAGTTTCACCATAACTATATCAGATGTCTTTGTATGCCTCACATTCCAAGAGGAAGTGTCGTTCCATCTCCACCACGCCTTTGTTGCAAAAGAGGCATATTCTCTTCTCCCAATCGTCTTTAGGAGTTAGTCATCTACCCATTTCACACCGAAGATGATGAGAGCTCATCCTAAGTTGGGCAATCAGCATTTCCGCTTTCCACTTAATGTCTGCTCTTATATAGGCTTTTTCTTCAAAATCCCCTATGGGTTTGAATTCTTTGAGGTAGTATTCCTTTTTACAACGCATTTGTTTTGTCCACATGATACACTTGAATTTTCTTCTTACATATTTTTTTATTTCTTCATTAGTATTTGGGCACTCCTGCATGCTGATATCCCACCTCTTTACCCATTTGTCATTTTGCTTCCTCCAAGTGTTCTTTCTTCTAGTTAGCTCTTCTTCCATAATTAGTCTAGGCCACCTGTGTTTCTTCATGTTTTGAATCTTCTTGAGGTAGCTTAGTAACCATATCATTGCTGATGCCTCTAAAGAGGACCCCGTTTTGGCAAGTAGGATCTCATATGACACCGAATTCTTGACTTTGAGACTGCTTATGATGAAGTGTTTTTGGATTCTCTCTATTTGTTTCCATTTCTGATTTGACATACTGCTGCCCCAAATTTCACACCAGTAGAGGATCACCGGGATAACCAAAAAACCGAAGAGTGTTTACTTGGTCTTCCAATCCCATAACTCCACAATCCTACACCTATTTTGAAGAGAGTACAATGCTTTCCATCCTCCTTGGATTCTTTTTGCTCTACATGTTTCCCAACTAAGCTTGTGGTGAAAATCAATCTTGAGGTACTTGTACTCCTTGACTACCTCTAATGCGCTGCCTTCAAACGTAAAGGTATATTGTTTCTTTTTTCTTTTCAGAGAGAAGATCATTACTTTGGTTTTGCTTGTGTTCCCCTGCATTCCAACCTCTTGACAAAAAGTTTCAAGTGCTCTCAAATGTTCCCTCAAGCTGCTAGTTGTTCTGGAAATTAAAATGAGTTCATCTGCATAAAGAAGCAATTTTATAACATACTTATCTAGTTGAATTCCCTCCCCACTATCTTTATTTAACCATTCTTCTAATTTATCAATGTACAGTCCAAATAAAGTTGGTGAAAGTGGGCAGCCCTGGTTGACGCCTATATTGTTGTCAAAACACTCTGACATTCCATCACTAGTTCTGATTTTAGCCTTTACTTGCTCATATAATATATGGACAGCCATTCTAAGCTCATCTGAAACCCCCAGCTCCTTCATCCTATTCCAAAGTTTGTCACAGGGGACCGTGTCAAAGGCTTTTTAAAAGTCAATAAAATAGCAAAAGGCCTCGTCTCCCTGAGTGTTCCATATTTTTTCAATCAAGAACTTAAGTGTAGCTCCATGATCAATAGTAGAGTGCTTTGGTCTAAATCCATCTTGGCCCTTAGCTCTTTTTCCTTCTTTTTCTACCCATTTTCTGATTCTGTGCTCTATCATACTTCCGAAGAGTTTACCAAGAAGGGGATTAACCATGATAGTATGATAATTTGACGGGTTATTGGTATCCCCACTTTTGAAGATAAGGATAATCACACTAGTCAGCCACTCTTTTGGGAAGCCCTCTTGGATGACCCTATTGAAGATGTTTTGATATGAGGTGCCAGTACTTCAGCACCCCACTTTAAGTACTCCACTTGCAACCCATCAATATCCTGAGCTTTCCCACTTGCTAATTGTTTTATGCCATGAATGATGTCTTCGGTGTTGAAAAGTTTTGTATTCACATAGATTATTGGGGGTTTATATTTATCTTGGTCCCTCTCATATAGCAACTTCGCATACTGAAGCCATTGGTTTCTAGTGATATTGTTTTCTGTTTGTTTCTTCTTTTGATATAGCTTTTTCCAAAAGCTTTTAAGGCTATTTTTTCTAAGGGCAATCAGCTCTATTCTTCTGTTGTTTACATAATTCTCTTTCTTATTCCATAGCATCTTTGTGTACTCCTTATACTCTTTGTCCATACCTCTCTTTCACAGATTTCTTTTTGCTATCTTGCATTCCTCGTCAAACCATGGGTTTTCCGGGAAAGTATTTCTTGTTCCTCTCTTGGGTCTAGCTCTCTTACAACCATTTAAGGCCTTGTGCATTAGGGGAATCAACATGTTCTCTTTGAGAAACTAATTCTTTATGTTAGCCATTTTTTCTTTGTGATCTCTGAGCAATTGTTTGATTATGGCTTTAAAGATTTGCCGATTCTCATGATTTAGAAGGATTTTAACTTGGGGAGTATCCTTCTTTTGGCCAAAGTGGACTTGTTCTTCTGGTTGTATCCTTATGATAATGTGAACTTTAATATGAATTGGATTATGGTCTAATTTCAGCTCTAATACATTGTCCCCAATCATAACCTCCATCAACTTCGAGGTGTAGCTCTGTGAACAAATGACATAATCTACTACACTTGGCCATTGTACATTTTGCATATGATTTTTTCTGATTCGGGCCATGCTCTCATACCGTTGCTACAAATCCCTAAGAGTTTAGCCCTGAAGTGTGAGACTGCACCTTTGCTATCTTGTGAGACCTTGTCCCAAAGTTGGTCATTCTCTTCCTCTAGCCATAGGGGCTTATCTTTCTCTATGGTGTTGTTTTTCAGATTGAGAGCTTGATTTTTTGTAGTTCTTGCATTAAAGTCTCCAATTATTACTATTTCTCCCATGTTACTAAAAATAGAAATGTCTTTTTTTAGAGCTACAAATGGATCTTCACGGTCTAGATTCCTTTTCTTATATAATTTTGATCCCTTCGGGGCAAAGTAGCATGCTGCCATCCTTGTTGTGACTTGATTTTCTATAATTTTAAGCCATATGAATTGCTTGTTTGGATCTTCTTTCTCCACTTTTATGAAACTATCCCATTCCTCTTTAATTAGGACTACCACTCTACCATGTCCCTTGCCACTATCAGTTCTTTCATTCCACACTGACATCTTTTTATACCCTTCAAAATATAGAATCCTACACCCATCATGTTCATGAGTCTCGATAAGGATGATGACATCCTTTCCCTCTGTTATGGGCCCCAATCCAGGTCCTCTTCTCCATGGATATCCTTTGCAGTTCCAACTTACCACTATTAGATACTCTTGGGGGGCCCCGAATTCCTATTTCTTATGTGACGCTCTGTCATCTATTTGAGCTTTACCATTTTGTATCCAAGCCCATCTTCCTGCATCCCTTGCTGCCTTAACTTTCTCCCACTCTTTCCTCCTTTTTTCTTGTTGTTTTATAGTAAGGTCCTCATCAATGTAAATTTGTGTGCCTTTAAGGAATCTTTTATTCCTTAGTATCCTATTTTTGTCTTTTATGTTCTTCAAGGCGACTCTCACATGAGTGGAAGGCCTGTATGACAAAGTCATTTATTGGCAAAGTTGTATATGTGCAATTGAATAAGTGTGAAGATGACGTGGATGCTGGTGGCCTTCATAACAAAGTTGCAAAAAAAAAATTGAAGTCTTTTTGGCACCCATGATCATTTGATATGGTAGTCTCCATTAAGAGGGAGAATGTTGGGTGATGTGTTTGCCTTGTTAGCAGTCCTCTCATTTAATCTCATTTACCTTATTAAATTCGTATCATATCTTTGATTTTTGTAATCCTACAAAAGATACATGGCATTAATGTTGTTTGGTTTCTCGCTAGTAGAACCCAACCATTGAGAGGGTTCTAAATTCATCTGAAGGTTTCTAAGGACATCTAGATCTTTCCAATGAATGATATAAATAGATGTAACTAGTTTGTAATCAGTATGCCTTCAGAGCATCCCAACTGAAGCTAGTAGTCTGTATGAAAGAGTGTTATGCCATAAATGATAGCCATGATCAACGCAGCTCTAGTAGGAAGGTAAATCATTTGGCACGGGCCTCAGAACTGCCATGGAAGTTATGATGTTTGATTGAGCATGGAAGCTCACTGTTAATCTATTTAGTGTTGACTGTAATTTCAGTTTAATCAATAATAATATAAATCATCTTAAATCTATTGGTAGTATTTCTATAATCTATGGTTAAATGCAATACTGTGACTGGTTTGGCAGTTTTGTTTGCGTGTTTGATTACCACTTTGAGTTATTTATCATGTTGGTAGTCATCTCTATGTGTTTGAATTCATGTGAATATTTCAATGGCATTATAAATCAATGGCATGTGGTCTGTTAGTTCCAACATAGTGAAAAATTGTGTTAGTTGGTCAACATGGTTTAGTACACAAGTGAGATCCTATTGGGTGATATCTGGAGTTACACAAATGTACTTTAGGGTAAACTATAAAAAATATGTTACTCTTGCTACATTTCGATACACATTTTATTGATAATGATTTTTTATGAAGTTCTCATTATTTGCATACATAAATATTATACTTATTCACCAAGTCATGGATTAGATTGCAAGCTTTTACATAAGGAAGATTCTTGAAAACATATGGTAGTGCTAAGGTAGATTATTCTATGGATCTTTGATTGGCAACATTTGCTTCTAGATTATTTTTGTGAAGATTGTTCTTAGCATTTATTAGTTGTTTATGGATATTTTTTTCATTCAGAGAAAATCTCTATTCAAATTACATTGTTCAAAAAATATGCAGTATGCTTGTCATTGTCTTCTTCCTTAGTTGTTGATGGTATAACAAAATCCAATGAAAAATTGGGCTGATGAACAAGGGATAATTCCTTTACCTCCTCAACCTCCTATATGAAGACATTAAAAGGTTTTTTGGAGAACATTTTATACTTAGAACTATAGATTATTCTTAATTGTTATTTGTTATAGTTTCTTACACTACTAAAAAGGGGGTGGGAAGCTATTTTGAGAAAAATATTAGAGATGTCTCTAATTTCCCTTCCTTTTTTTCCCATTATTTCAATTTCAATGTGTTCTTTACCGATGCCTTGTAGAGACATTGAGGGTTGAAATGTAGGATACAATTTGAGGTGATGGATATGATTGTGGTCAGGTTGCATGAAGGAAAGAGTAGGAAGGGAGACGTAATCAAGCCTTCTAGGTTGTGCTATGCTATGGGATCTCTCAAATGGATCTTTTATTTTTCATTGTTGTAGTGGGTGCACCACACCTTATCATATTTGCCATATTTTTTAATTTATATTGTAAGAATGTTTACAAAGCCTATAGATCCAAAGATGAAAACCCAACAAAATCAGTTAAGAAGGCTACAAGTCAATATATGTAAACCAGTACCAGTCATAAAAAATTATATTATAATATAAAAAGCCACATCACCATGGAACCAATAGAAAATAAATAATACACAACAAAAAAGAACTGTCCTAAAAAATACCACCAATAGTCATCTAACTAAAAATTTGATCATCATCACCTTGCATTCCCTCAGCCCCAGAACTGTCAATAGGTCCCATATAGCTTTCCAAACAAATAGGTGTTTGCTAGGTAGGATCCATGGGTGAAGGAAAGTGTTCAATTTTCTCAAGTAGTTCCTTCATGTTAGAATCTTTCACAAAATTCACCAACTCCTTAATATCTTTCGGGTTCCCTTTCTCAATCACTTTTTCAAGCTTCATAGCAATCTCACTAACAAGTCATCAATTATCTTAACACAATTTGGGTTCAGGTCACTTCTAATGCCAGGGTTAGTAGTCTCACTACTAGGGTTAGCGGGGACCAATGCATCAACATCACCATTAGAAGGCAAAGTAGAGGTAGAATCCACTTCATTAACCACCACCCCTCTAGACCCAAGCTCCTCCTCATCATTGTACTCATGTAGGGTATAGAAAACCTCTTTATTTGTAGTAAACCAAGCATATATCCCATTCTTATCTAAGTTTGATGATCTGACCCATCTAAATATTGGACCCTCAGTGTGATCAAAATATGCTAACTTCATGATTTCACACTCATATTTAGAACCATGTACTTCAAAATTCATAATATGATTGATTCTCCAATCTTAAGGATGAGTTATTTTTGGGTACTCACCAGTGTCTAACAAGTAGTTAAATGAGATCTTGAGTAGGCATATCCTTAGAATATTTTTGAGCTTAGCTTGTAAAATCTTAATCTACAAGTAGATCTGCAAAGAAATAATTCTAGAGGTAACTTCAACATTGAAGTTAGTAAGCACCCTAATTTTACATTGAAAAACATCCAAATTTCTTTGCTTCCGAATGTACCAAAGGATTTTAGTAGAAAACACTAACCAAAATTTACAAAAAAAGTTATGGACCTTATTTCTAGAACAAACATAACCAAAATCAATATTGATCCACAAAATATCACAACCAAATAAACAACTTTAGTTTTTAAGACAATTGTTCTAAATTTTGGCAACATAAGGATAATTAAAATAAAAGATGTTCAATAGTTTCCAACTCACCACAAAGCACATAGTGGGGATTTCCTAATCCATAGTTTTGTTAGAAGCACAATGACTGAGAGGGGGTAAATCAGTTTTCAAATCCTTTCATTCAATTACACTTAAGTAATCATGAACCATTCAAACAAACAAATAGATCTAGCAAGCATAAACAACTATCCACATAAGCATGAAACACAAGAACACATCACATAAGTGGGAAAAAATCAAGAGGAAGAAAATCCACTGATCTCTACAAATGGACTATAGTCCTATAAGACAAATACCAAATTTAGTGAAGCACCAACTCCACATGGAGCACCAACCCCATCTAACCAAGCACCCACTTGTAATGAGGCACCAACCCCCTAAATGACTCATCACCAACTCAACCACCTAATTGATTTTATCACCTTCATAACACTATGTTTCTCACACAACTGATGATTATCACCTTCTTTATCTCTTCACACTCTTTAACCCTCTCAAACTACCTTCTAGGCTTCTTTGCTCAACTAGGTCTCTTCAAGATTTATTAGGTCATATGACCTTGATTTTCATACAAAAAACTCCTATTAGTATTCATGATAGTTTATGTACACCCCTTTGATGGTATACAAGACCTCCTTTGGTTTTTCAATCTTCAATTTCATTTTCTTCCTATAAGGTTACTCAAATAGGCCTAAAACTCCTTGTATTTATACAAGCCTCTTGCTCATATACCTCTTGGTTGGCCACATACACTTTCTAACTTATATTGGCCAAAATAGGCCTTAAGACATGTTACAATTAAGAATCAATAATTACATTAGGTCAGCCATAACTCAAATAGACCAAATCTTTCTTTAGGTCTCATTAAGACTGAATTCCATTAGGCCTACTTTAGGACATGTTACCTTATGACCCCTTGGAAAAATATACACCTCTAAACATGGCATAAAATTTTCATACAATAATAAAATATGCATTAGATAACAATATTCAATAACCATGACATCTTTTAGCTCCACCCACCACTTGAAACACTCCATTAGCATTGTTTACATTAGGCCTGTGAACACACAAAAAAGTTTGTCTTGAAAAACTAAAGATAGCACATAATTTAACCACATAACCATGACAATAAATCACTTATATATAGCCTAAATAAACTAAAAAATATCACCATATGCATTAGACACTTAAAATCATGGCATAGAGCCTCAAACTTATCACTGCAAGTTGTTTACTCAGAATTGCTAAGACTGTCAAAAACACATTCATGAAACATTGACCTTCAACCCCTGTATGACCAATTTCAAAGACTTTTTATGGATGAAAATGATCCTCAAAGACCTTCAGAACATCTTTAAACATAAAAAAAGGTCTAATGCTAGATATTAGACATACAGACCAATCTCTAGACATCTCTCCTCATAGTCACACCAGAACTAGATAAGCCATTTGGGATTCAAAGTTTTCACCACTATACCTAACTTCCAATTTCTCTACCAAGAATGAATAGGACATACCAATCCCAAACAACATATTCATGAACTTTGATCCATAATTATACCTTGAAAACACACCCCAATTTATCTTCTCACTACTGCCTAGGTTTTTCACTGTTTGACAAGCTGATGAGCACAACAAAATCCTTCTTGGGTTGAGAACCCTTCATTCTGAGCACTTGAGAGACCTCCAAACAAATTTTCATGCCTTTTACTTTAAACTAGAACATCAAAATTCATGAACAAACTTGAAACAACATACCTCACCTCTGACAATGCTTACATGAGATCAAACACCATGAAATCTGATCATAACCCTTCATTAGGCCACACTCTCTCTTTTCTCTCTAAACCTTGATCGACAAACCACATTAGGCCTTAAAACTGACCTTCATACATCTTTTCATGCACTCTCCAACTCACTCACATAATCAAGAAACATCATACAACCTATCTCATCTTTAAACACTGTTATACATCCTTCACATGCCTTGATAACAGATCATGATACCTCATTAGTCCAGGAAAGGTCCAAGTACAGACCAAGACAGAATGCCTTACCCTCAAATACCCACCTTAAAAAACTTATGAAGTATTATACACCTAACTCACAATCCCATACAATTCTAAATAACTTATCACTTGCCTGAGCTCACTTGCTTCACCATGCTATCTACACATACCTTCTCATAAGGTCTAGACTAGGCTTCACAAGACACTTTGACTATGCTCAAACATACTGAACTCAATGATATCACTCAAGATGACATAATAACACTCATAACACACTCATATCACTAATCTCATATAATAACACTCTTCCAAGCTTCTTGGCACAACTCACTACCAACAGACCTTGCTCTCAATAACACTCTTGCATACTTACTTGTCATCATACCTTGATAAGAACCTTCATTGAAAACATTTACAAATTCATGCTGACCTAAACCTTGATATCAACCTTGACATCAACCAACATAGAAGACAAAGCTCAACAAACTCACTTTGTCACATCAAGATCACAAGTTCATACCTCAAAGACAACTCATGATGCATCTTCACTAGATGCACCTTGACATCAATGACAACACTTCTCAAAAAACTCCCCCTTTTTCATGGATGGTAAACACATTACAACCTAATCATTCTCATCTTCCCCATTCTGGTCTTTTTCCCCCTTTAAGACTAATGAAAAAAGGACTTCCATAAACTACCATCTAGTCCTTGGACCTCAAGAAACCATGATTCTTATGACTTCTACCTCACTATATTGACACTTCACAACATAGATCTAAAAATTTCTCCTTGAGATGATGATTCTCATCATAGACACTAGATGACAACCACTATCAGCAACTAATCATTCTCTCAAAAAGATACATCTCCCTTTGGTATTCATTCTCCCAAAACTAACTCTTTTCTCAAATAAACATGATCACACCTACAACATCTGAAATCACACCTTCTTACAACAAAAGATCAAGACATAGAATATGAAACATTATAGGAACATTCTCCCCCTTACTCTATGCATACCTCATTCAAATGAACTCAAATAAAAAGACCACTCACCTTATCCTTAACATGATTTATATGACTCAAACCTTTGATCACACACTAGGACACCATATTCTTGACATCAACTGAAGAATTGGGGACTCCCCCTTTGTGTTCATATTTTGAGTTCACCACATAAGTCATTAGGACTCTTAGACCATCATCATCATTTTTCAAATATCTTGATACCAATACCACTTCTCAACATATATCAAGCTCAACTATCAACTGCTAGAAATAAGGAACAACTTTTTGCTTACCTCTCATATACCAACAACACTTCTAGCTCTATCATCATTATTCAGCCTGTCTTCATGATAGATACCAAGATTTCACTGACTGATGAGTGTCCCCATGAAGCCTAATGGAGTCACCCCTTACCATATGGCACTAAAACAACACAAACTCAGGAGATTCCCATATCTCCATGCTCTCACAAGACTGATGATTCTTTAGGATCCTTTTAGGCTTGATTATCCTCTTTGGCTTGGCCTCTTCATCATCTATGTATTCAACAATCTAAGATAATAATGAAAACTCTTGATAGTATTCAATATTTGGCCTATTCTCTACCATACCAAACATTCCACTTTGTTTTGTAGACTGATTAGGACTAAGCTTAACTATCTTTGGCTTCCACACCTTGGTTTGTCTTCTTTCTTGAACTCTAGGACATTGAATATTCTTGTTTAGTCTTGGTGATTCATGATGATATAATATTATGGCATTAGGCTATCTAACATAATTTGTATTCATATTTTTCTTGAGGTTGAACTTCTTGTTTACATTAACATTCTCCTTATTTTCCTTTTGATCTACTTTGAAACCAAGATTTGCCTTATCATTGGCAAACTTCTGACTACTCAAAATGTCATTTAGATGCTCACTTCTCTTTTGAAAATTCTCATAGGTCTTTGTCTTTCTAGTTTATTGCTCTGATTCTGACTTCAAGGACTTCATTTTTGATTCATACCTGGTGCATTCTTCTTCCTTAGCCTTTAAGCTAGCAGTGACTATCTCCATCTGAGCTTCAACCTGATTGGTGATCTCATTATGCTCCTTGGATTAGTTAATCAGTGTCTCATCAAATAAACCAATCTTGTCTTCATAGTCCTTAATTAATGAATTAAATTTATGATTCTTCTTCTTTACAAGTTTCAACTCTTCTAAGGCATTTATCAATTCTGCATCATTTCAACTAAACTTATTCATCTAATTAATCAACCATAACTCCAAAAATCATGCAATATTTTTCTTGAGAGAAAATTGCTTCTTTGGCCATGAAAATAAATTCATTGTTAACCTGATCAACACCTTCACCATTACTTTTAGAATCACTCCTTTCACACTCATTAGAAGAACTACGGTCTTCTTTGGTATACAGGCTTTTCTTATTCTTGAAAGACTTTTTCTTGCTTTCATACATTCTAAAACTCTTCTTTCTCTTATCAGACCTATAGGTCTTCTTGTCCTTATTATGAGTTTCATCAACTTCTTCATCACTCTCAACCATATGCTTGTGAGGACATTTGCTAGCAAAATGTCGAATCTCACCACATTTGAAACATTTGAAAGATAACTTAACCTTGTACTTACCATATCCAGTCTTCAATTTCCTAACAAACATGACTATCAATTCATCATCATCAATATCTAAGCATACCTCATCCTTTTCCTTCTTAGCTTTTGACTTCTTCTTATCTTTGAATGATGTTTCCTTCTTGGGAGGTCTTCCTTCATTTTTTCTCATCTCATAGGCAGTCAAGATACCATGAAGCCCATCCATCTGAAGTGTGTCTAGATCTTGCATTTCTTATACTACAAACACCTTTGAATCAAATTTAGAATTTAGGGATCTTCATAACTTTTGTACAACTATAGGCTCTTTCACTTCTTCTATGAGACCTTTGATGACATTGACAACTTCATCAACCCTTAATAGGTAGGATGCAATGCTTTCATCTTCCTTCATACTCAAACTTTTAAAATACCTTCTATGGGCTTATAATTTATCCATTTTCACCTTGGTGTCTCCTTCATAGATAGTCTTCAATATATCCCATATCACCTTGAATAACTCATAGTGCATCACCTTCACAAACTCTATCTCTAATAGGCCATATAAAATGGCATTCATTATCTTAGAATTGCTCTCATTTTCCTTCTTACTTGTCATATCTGTTGGTGGTGTAGGAGGTGGAGTGTATCCATACACAAATGACTACCATATGTCATGGCCCATTGACATTATATATGTCCTCATTATGATGCTCCAAAATACACAATTAATACCATTAAAGAATAGAGCCTTACTAGTAGAGAAACCTCCTTAAACTTGACTATTATCCATCCTTGCTTCTAGGATTTCCTTTATGATGTTAGGCCTAGTTCAAAGGATCTAATCTGATACTAGTTATTGGAAGCACAATCATTGAGATGGGGGTCAATCAGTATTCAAAAATTTTCATTCAATTACATATAAGCAATCATGAACCATTCAAACAAACATATAGATCTATCAAGTGTAATCAACTATCCATATAAGCATGAAACATAAAAACACATCACATATGTGGAAACCCTCAAGGAGAAGAAAAAACAATGATATCGACAAATGTACTACATTCCTATAATATAAAAACTAAATTTAGTGAAACACTAACTTCACATGGAACACCAACCCTAACTATCCAAACACACACTTGTAAGGAGGCACCAACCCCTTAGATGACTCAACACCAACTCAACAACCTAATTAATTTTATCACCTTCAAAACACTATGTTTCTCACACAATAGATGATGATCAACTTCTTTATCTCTTCACACTCTTTAACCCTCTCAAATTACCTTCTAGGCTTCTTCACTCAACTAGGTCTCTTCAAGAATGATTAGGTCATATGACCTTGATTTTAATACACAAAATCCTTTTAGATATCCATGAAAATTTATCTACACTCCTATTATGGTTTACAAGACCTCATTTTGTTCTTCAATCTTTAATTTCATTCTCTTCCTCTAAGCTCACTCAAATAGGCCTAAAACTACCTTGTATTTATATAAGCCTCTTAATCATATACCTCTTGGTTTGATACACACCTTGACCAAATATAATGGACAAAAAATATGCCTTAAGACACATTATAAGTAAGACTAAATCATTACATTAGGTCATCCTTAACACAAATAGACCAAACCCTTCTTTAGGTCTCATGAAGACCTAATTCTATTAGGCCTACTTTAGGACACATTACCTTATGACCCCTTAGAACACTCTACACCTATATACACAACACAAAATTTTCATAAAAAAATAAAATATGCCTTATCTAATATCCTATGAGCACCATGACGCCTTTTAGGTCCAACCACCACTTGAAACAATCTATTAACACTGTTCACATTAGGTCTTTAAAATGCATAAAAAAGTCTATTTTGAAAAGTTGAATATGACACATCATTAAAACACACAACCATGAAAATAAATCATTTATATAGAACCTACATGACCTAAACATATCACTATATCTATTAGACACTTAAACATAGAGCATAAAGCCTCAAACTCATCACTATAACTTGCTTACTCAGAACTGCCAAGGCTATCAAAAACATAGTCATGAAACATTGAGCTTCAACACCTTTATGACCACTTTGAAAGAATTTTTATGCATGAAAATTATTTTTATAGACCTTAAGAACATATTTAAAAACAAAATAAATAATTTATAATGGTAAATTTTAGGCATACAGACCAATCTCTAGACCTTTCTCCTCATAGTCACACCAGAACTAGATAAGCCATTTTGGATTCAAAGTGTTCACCAATATACTTGACTTTGAGGATCTATAAAAAGAATGAATAGGACATAAAATCCAAAAAAAACACCTTCATGCACTTTTATCCATCATTCTACCCTGAAAACACACCCCAATTCATTTTCTCATTTCTACCTGGGTTTTTAGCTATTTTCACCATTAGGCCTATTAGCGACATGCCAATTTGGATGATCAGTTTATCACATTTGAGGACTATAACCTATCCATAAACCTTTATGGACATGAAACATTAGTCTCTACCTTCTTCCTCCATCCATTTGCTTAGTATGTCCAATGCAACTTTTGACTTCTACAATAACTCCTTCATAAATAAGCCTGTAACTCAACATTTTCTCTCTCCTCTCTATAAATAATACCACTTAGAGGTACATGGGAGAGTCCAGTACTTGATCCAATATGTTACCTGATCAGTTTAATCCATCTTTATAACTTTTGAGAAATATCTTGAACATTGGGTCTTCATCAGGGTTTTAAGAGGCTTTAAACCAATTTTCACTCTTAACGATCGTTCATAAAGCATAACCCCTAAATCCAAAAACTAATGCCTAGAATTTTTATCTAATACCCTTCTCCATATGCAATAAACTACTTAGGTTACCATTAAACATTTTGACAAGATGATAAGAACAATAAAATCCTTCTCGAGTTGAGAACCCTTCATTATGATCACTCGGGAAACCTCCAAATAACTTTTCATGCCTTGTCCTTCAAAATAGAACCTCAAACTTCATGAACAAACTTGACACAAAATACCTAACCTATTAAAATGATTACATGATCTCAAACACATTTAAATTTGATCATGACCATTCATTAGGCCACACTCTTTATTTTCTCTCTAGACCTTGACTTGTAAACCACATTAAGCCTTAATAATGACCTTCATGCCTCTTTACACACTCTCCACATCACTCACATACTAAAAAAACATCATACAACATCTTTCATGCTTAAACACTACCACACATCCTTCACATGCCTTGACAATAGATCATGATACATCATTAGGCTAGGTAGGATGCAAGTATAAACCAAGACAAAATGCCTTACCCTTAAAAACCAACATTACAAAACTTATAAAGGATTCTACACCTAACTCACAAATCCATACAATGGTAAACAACTTCTCACTTTCTTGATATTACTCACTTCACCATGCTACCTACACATACCTTCTCACAAGATCTAGACTAGGCTTCACAAGACACCTTGACTATACTGAAACATACTGACCTAAATGATATCATTCAAGCTGACATAAGAACAATCATAACACACTCATATCACTGATCTCATATAACAACACTTTTCCAAGCTTCTTGACACAATTCACTACCAACTGACCTTGCCACTTCTAACTAACTTTGCTCTCAACAATACTCTTGTAAAATTACTTGTCCTCATACCATCATAAGAATATTCAATGATAATATAAGGAACTTCATGCTAACTTAAACCTTGATATCAACCTTGACATCTACCAATAGAGAAGACAAAGCTCAACAAACTCAACTTATCACATGAAGCTCACAATTTCATACCTCAAACCACTCACCATGCATTTTCACCAAATGTACCTTGAAATCAATGACATCAACCTTAACATCAATGATAACAATTCTCAACAAGTTTGAAATTACAAACCTAATAACAAGTTTGTCATACAATAGCAACCACTTAAAATAAGGCTTTTTAGGTTTAAGGTAAGAGGCCCATATCACTTTAAATCTAAAAATTCAACTATAAAATAGATAAAAAACATGCCAAAAATGATTAATACTAAGGTAATGGATTTTGTAGAAAGCGAGTTTATCATAAAGTATCATAGTGGTGAATTCATCAAGAGGTGGGCCTTTAATAAATTTAATGTTATCCCAAAAATCATCCTCTTTATAAAAAATAGTCACACCTTTAGATGACTAAAGGGACTTAGATATGAAGGTTTAAGTCCTTCATTATGAATAAGGAAGTTGAAATCTAGCTTTATTTTCAGCCCAAGATGCGAGAAAAGGTCCCTAAGGTTCTTTAGACCCTTGGAGAACCAAGGAAAGGCTAAGAACTCCCTAATTAATACAAGAGGCCATCTGTTAATAATAAGGTTCCACCATATTGACCTATATCCCTGGCACCTTGAACCCAACCCACTAAAAATCATAAGAACAATAATCGAATAGCTAATAATTTCATAAGCCTTTAAAATAAAGCAAAAAATAGGTGATCCCATAACTTGAATAGTGAATGACCCCACCATTAGATAAAAAATATGCAATCCTTTCCACTTAGGCATACCTTTAGGGAAACCTCTCAAAATAGTATTCCTTATCAAGACCTTCCAAGTCTCATCTACTTTCAAATCTCTTATGATTCATTTAACAATAAGATTAATACTTGTAGAATAAGATCCTTTAAACTGAGTCCTCCAAAATCTTGGGGAACATAACTGATCCTCCATGCCATTGTATGGATTTTTCTATTACCATTTACATCATACCATAACAAGTCTCTTATGATTATGTGCAGGAGAATAATATGAGAATTATTGACAAGACAACAGGAGGCAGAGTAGATACTATATGAGGAAAACATGTTTTAGAAAACTTGAATTATTCATATCAAAGATATAATATGGCCTAGACACTTACCAATTTTATTATTAATTTTGACATATTACCATTCCCACATTTTCTTGAAGGAGGGTGATAAGGCAAATGGAATATCCAAATATTTGACCAACTAATTCGGGCCTTTCAAAACCCATCCAAAGTCATCGATCCAATTCGATGGATTTTCATCCCACCCAATCATAAAATATTTGTGTAAGGCCACTCTTAACCTAAAAGTAAAGCATTAAATATTAAGCCTATTAGAAACTTGTTGTAGTTTCTCCTTCTCAAGCCTAGTAAACGAAGTAGTATCATCAAGAACAAGGGCATCTATCAATTTAGAATCATTAGGCAATGAAATACCTTTGATCAGGGGACCAACGATAGTAATTATCAATAAATAGTGTAGGTCTTCAACTATTATAACAAACAAAGAGGGGAAATGGGGAAAACCTTTTCTAATTAATTGTTGAAGCTCAATAGAATAAATAATCTCTCCATTAACCTTACTGATAGTAGGGGCATCCTTGAATAGGAAATTCACCATCCAACAAAACCTATCTTGAAAGCCAAAGGCTTTAAACATCAAATAAATAAATGTCCACTAAATTATATCTTAGGATTTTTCAAATTCAATTCAAGTAAGATCATCTTAATATCTTTACTAGAATCTTGAGCCCAATGCACACCTTACTAACTAAAGATGAATTAATCCAATAAATATATGCCTTCAACAAAACCAGTCTGGGTTTCTTAAACAATAGTAGGTAGAAGAGACAAGACTCTCCTAGTCAGAAGTTTAATGAGGATTTTGTAAGAGACATTTAGTAGAGTGATTGGCCTCTAATTCTTAATTTGGGTTTTCTCTCCGTCTTTAGGGATGAGTTTGACAACTCCTCTATTAATCTTAGGACCCAGAGAGCTAGCTTCAATGGATTCTTTATAAACACCAAGGGGTAAGTGCACAAAGTTGGAGGACAAAAATTGGCCTACCCATGGACATGATTTTCCTGAAATTTCATAAATTTGAACTTCTATAGATAATTTGTGATATCTACACTCTAAATTTGAAGATGGTGTAAGAACATGAAATGTAGAATTTTGAGTCTAGTTTCCAGAAAGTTATTATTTTTAAATGGTGAAGTATAACTAGGCCAAACATCTAAAATTTTAAGAGGAACTCCTATTTTTTTAATAAAATAGAGTAGATAGACCACTGTGTGGTGCACCATTTTTTGAGCAAAGTTTAATATTATTTGAAACCCTTTGGGAAAAATTTAGATAAGATATTCTAGTTTGTGACCTATATTTTTTTATATTTTTTTAATGATTACTTTTTTAATAAATTTTGCAAGTAAATAGATATTGAGAAATGATAAAAAATGGATATCATCTGTGTGACGTGCCTAACTACCTCAAAAAAATGAAAATCAATTTTTTTGAATATGTGTAGAATTAGGCCTAGTTTATGACCATATAACTTGTTTTTCACTTAGATAAATGAAATAAAAATTACATGAACATGTATAGGCATGTATGTTTACAACATATAGTGGCCTAGAAAGGTATAGTTAGAAATCAACATAGTTTAAAACTATAAATTAGTCCAAAAATTATAAAACTATTATTTTTGGAAAGAGGAGAGCTTGCTCGTTGTAATGGTTTTAAGTTTTTGAGTTTTCACATAGTGTATTTCATGATCAAAGTTGAATTTTGTTATTTTTTATTGTTATTCTTAGATTTAGCTATAGATTGACAAGTCCAAGCCTTAGGCTTGAGAATCCAAGCCATTCTTGAGCCAAAAGGCACGGGATTTAAATTCAAACTCAAATAACATGATCATATTAATAATGTGATTGTGGTATTAATGTGATCACATTATTAAATGTGTTAGTAAAATGATCATGTTACTTAATAATGTGATCAAATTATATATTCATAACACCCAAAAACCTTAATTTACATTTTGACCTACTAAAGGAGCTATTAGGCCTAGTAGTCTTAAGAATAAAGTTTGGTTGATTAAGATTGTTGTTTGGGACCAATGTTCTTGTCAAGATTTGATAAAAATAAATTATAATTGGAGATGTATTAACCTATGAATCAATTTATTTCTCATTTGACATGAGTCTAACCTTCTTTAAAATGCAGATAATCCTAGTTCATCCTAGACAGGGTCAATAAGTCAAAAGTTGGTTTTTTATGATCCACTGATCCAAATCACTCATAATTTGGTAGATTTGATTTATATTTAATTTTTTACATGATTAAATAAATTAAATTATCCAAAAATAAATTAGAGTACAAGTATCCTCTGACTGAGTAGTAACAAACCTAAAGTATTAGGTCCAAAATAGAGTTCAGTGATATTATAAATTTTTAAGGATTAGTTATTTGAAAATTGGTATTTGAAAAGGAATTTATAGTCTTCAAAATATTCAAATGGTGTTTTGGAAAAACAAAAAATAAATCAAGGTTCATTGTATTTTGTGTCAAAAGTGTATACAGTCCTAAAAGAGGCTGAAATTGATTAAACAAGTATGCGTTAGTTTTTGTGGATAATTGGTGATGTTTGAAACTTGTAAAAAACTATGATAAACTTTGTAGTATTGTCTAAGTCTTTGATAATATTTTTTGAGTCAGTAAGTGAAGTTATATAAGGATCTATTATTAAGGTATATCAATGCATTAGTACCCTATTTTTCATATAAGAAGTTGGTTTTTGTCAAGTTCAAAGATGTCTCAAACATACATTCTACAAATGTACATGTAAAAAACATACATGCATTATGATATAGTTGATTTTATCATGAGATGTCATAAAATGTATTTTTTAAACCTATGGCCAAAACCTAGCCTTTGGAGTACCAATCTAGTTGTGTATTTAAAGTAAATTGGGGCTATTACAAGCCTCTTCAACCTAATTGCATGACCATAAAATGTGATTTTGGGGTTGATCAACTCCAATTTCATTATCTTGGTTGAAGCAAAGAAACATAATTTATTTATATACAAGTTGTACATGTATAGAATGTGGTTTTGAGCTCAATAAACTTGAAGTCATCAACTAATGAATGCAAATGTCGATTAGCTCAATTATGGATGTAATTAGGGTCAAAATGAGCCACATGAACATATTTTAAATTATATATTCAATGTGATTTGGAATGAAAATTTATGGGTATGAAGCCACTATTCATAAGTCATTATTCATGAAATACTGTTCATGAGTACTATTCATGGGCATTATTCATGGGTCACTATTCATGGTGACATGGCATGTGGGTGATGTGGTATATGGGTGTGTAGTGATGTGGTATGCAAGTGACATGGAATGTAAGTGATGTGGTAGTGGGGCCCATGGTGGGTCCTAGGATGTGGGCCCATGGAGGGTCCCAAGTGGTGGCACCAAGGTGACATGGTATGACCCACAAAAAACTTCTTTCACATTGCAAAGGTGTGAAAGAGATGTGGGGAGAATTTCTCCACTAGGCACATGTTTTTCCTTTGTTTATTCATGTGGGGATCATGTGGGGTGTCTCTTTTGAGTGGAATTGGTAAGTGGATTTGTGGGGTGCCATTATGTGGAAAATCCACTTATTTAGTGATTCATTAAGGACAAGAGATGAGTAAGCATCTTTTGGCATTAAGTGTATGAGTGGAGCACCAATTTTGGATGCTTGTTAAAGTGGAAGACAAAGGACAAAATGCCACATAGAAGTGGAACTTGTTCTTGTCTGGTGGAGAATCCACTTTGGATATTTTTGAAAATGAAGACAAGAAGAAAACTATTGAGTATTTGTCCTCACTTGTGGAGTGGGGGACAAAATTTTGGAGCCACATAAGGGTGGAACATGTTATTGTCTAAGTGGAGGGTCATTTTTGATGACTTTTGGTATATGGGAACAACCACCACTATGGATCACTATGCACCCACTCAAATGTGGCGAGTTTTGGAGTAGCCATGAAGTTATCTCTCCCTTCTCTTCATTCTCTCTCATTGTAAAATGATATTAAAGCATTATGTTCTCCTCTTTATTGTTTAATCCATTTTAGTGGATCACTTAGATCTTTGCAAGATTGTGCTTGCATGATAGAATGTTAGAGTAGGAAGGCTTGCATGCCTTAATCACCTAGATGCTTGGGTTGTAAGCATCAAATGCAGGTTGAAGGTTAGAGTATGGAATGAATGTTTTTCTTTTCTCACCTAGAGGTGCATGAAGAGGACACATGAAGGTTGTTGAAAATTAGAGCTTAGAGGCTATTAGCTTAGCTCATGTTATAGGTTAAAACATGGATAGCTTGGTGTAAGCTTTGCTTACCTGAGTTCTTAGATGTAGCACTTGTTTATAGTTAATATGAGAGGAACTATGTAAGAGAGTTTTGATGAATAAATAATGAAGTCAGTGCTATCTTTTACCCATGGTTTTTACCTTGCTAGTTTTTCAAAGGTTTTCCATGTTATCTGATGTTGTGGTTTATTCTCTCCTTTTATGTTTTTTTATTGTATCTTGTTATTCAAAAAAAAATTATTTACTTACACTGTAGGAATGTTTGATTTCCTAATAAGTTGTATCAGAGCTAGGATTTGCTTTACCTATTGGTACCTAAGCTTTATTTATCCTAAAAAGTGGTATCAGAGCCATAGCTATTTGGATAGTTTAGTGCAAGTAGGATCTATAGGTGGAAAGAGACAAATATGAAGCAAAAAGAAAAAGAAAAAAAGAAAAAGTTTACATGGTAGGTTGTTTTATCTCTATGGAAGATGAAGATCTAGATGAGAATGGAGGAGAAGCTAAAGACGCTTTACTAGATAGGATCAACACATAGTGTTCTTTATAAAGTAATTGTATAGCTTATGGTGGAGTAAGCTAGTCTCCATTGGTGAAAATGGAGGGTGATGATAAGGCATGACCTTGTTGTGGTTCTCAGCTAGAAAAGGGGTGCATGATGTGATATCCTACTAATCACATGTTGTTGGTTGAGATGAGGTAGGAAAATCCATATATAGGAGGTAATAGAAAATTGATTATGTACTTGTTGTAATTGATGAATGGAGAAGAACAAGTTGAGACCTAAGGTTCCATGGAAGGAGAAGGTTAGCATTAGATATTTCATAGCTCAGAGATGCATTGAAGTACTTGGTGGTTATAGTGTGAGTAACTAGGTAGACCGATACATGGAGTAACTTTGCACATGAATTAGATTGACTTGTGATAGAGCAGGATGTTGTTCGACTATGGGCTCAAAATATTGATAGGTGATGTGAAGCATCGAATAGTGTGATGACTTCCCAAGAACCATAGATGGGTACCATGTTGATCATGATGGGTAGCAGTTTGCTACATGTAGAAGTCAGGAGTTGACTTATATAGATTATTCTATCCAATTGTTGACTACAAATGTGAGTGTGGTATGTACTTTTTTATGTTTAGGTGTTGGAGTAGAGGGATGTCTCTTTGACGTCATTTCTACATGGTGGTCTTATGAAAAGATAAGAATAGCCAAGAGGGCTACGTGGATGAGGTAGAGATGCTAGTTTATAGATTTGAAGAGTGTATGGGCTAAAGTGGATGTGTGGATGGAGTACAGTGGTACCTTCATAGAGAGTCATGGTTTAGTAGAGGATGCTGCCATGTTTGATGACATATTGGTTGCACACCCCAACATTATCATGGTGTGATGGATTAGGTTGTTAGGATGTGATAAAGGTAGTTAGAAGATCAAACCAAAGATGGAGATGTATAGTGGACATGGAAGCAAGAAAGTGAGTACCTCACTTCTTGCAGTATTTGAAGATGTCTTCTAGTGCATCCTAGAGTAGAGGAAGAGAAAATGGTTATCCTATGTATTATTTTCATTGAGAGTAGGAGAAGCCTCATGAGAGCCATGGTGTACTTAACTAGATGCTTATAAGTAGTGGGAATTGTGAGTAGTTCATGGTAGAATCTTGGATAGAGGATTGGTTCTGTGAAGTGGGAGTCACTTTGGTTGTTGCATTTCTTTTGGGAGGAGTAGATGTTGACAAAGCTGATCAGGGTAGAGAACTTTTAATAGTGCAAAAAAATTCTTCTAGGCTTGTGTGTGAGTAGCAGTAGGCATGATGACATTTGGTAGGTAGTTGTATGATAGTAGGTTGGCATGAAGATATAAGTGTTTCAAAGTCCTATACATATGACTTTAAGTGAGAGATTATTGGGTGTGAAGCCACTAATCATAGGTCACTATTCATGGATTAATATTCATGAGTACTATTCATGGGCACTATTCATAGGTCATTATTCATGGTGACATGGCATGTAGGTGATATGGTAGTGGGGCCTATGGTGGGTCCTAGGATGTGGGCCCATGGAGGGTCCCAAGTGGTGGCTCCAAGGTGACATGGTATGACCCACAAAAAACATCTTTCATGTTGAAAAGGTGTGAAAGAGATGTGAGGAGAATTTCTCCACTAGGCACATGTTTTTCCTTTGTTTATTCATGTGGGGAGCATGAGGGGTGTCTCTTTTGAATGGAATTGGTAAGTGGATATGTGGGGTGCCATTATATGGAGAATTCACTTAATTAGTGACTCATTAAGGACAAGAGATGAGTAAGCATATTTTATCATTAAGTGTATGAGTGGAGCACCAAGTTTGGATGATTGTGAAAGTGGAAGACAAAGTACAAAAGGCCACATGGAGGTGGCACTTGTTTTTGTCTGGTGGAGAATCCACTTTGGATACTTTTACAAATGAATACAAGAAGAAAACTATTGAGTGGTTATCCTCACTTGTAGAGTGTGGGACAAAGTGTTGGAGCCACATAAAGGTGGCAAATGTTCTTGTCTAAGTGGAGGGTCATTTTTGATGAATTATGGCACATGTGGATAAACACCACTATGGATCACTATGCACCCACTCAAATGTGGCGAGTTTTGGAGTAGCCATGAATTTATCTCTCCCTTATCTTCTTTCTCTCTCAATTTAAAATGATATTAAAGCATTATGTTCTCCTCTTTGTTGTTTAATCCATTTTAGTGGATCACTTGGATCCTTACAAGATTGTGGTTGCATTATAGAATGTTAGATTAATAAGGCTTGCATGCCTTACTCACCTATATGCTTGGGTTGTAAGCATCAAATTCAGGTTGAAGGTTAGAGCATGGAAGGTAGGTTTTGATTTGCTCAACTAGAGGTGCATGAAGAGGATCCATGAAGGTTATTATAGCTTGGAACTTGGAGGCTATTAGCACAACTAATGTTGGAGATTAGATCATGGATAGCTTGGTGTAAGATTTGATCACTTGATTGCTTAGATGTAGCACTTGTTTGTAGCTACTGTAAGAGGAACTATGCAAGAGAGTGTTGATGAATAAATAATGAAGTCTGGTGCTACCATTACCCCATGGTTTTTCCCTTGATAATTTTTAAGGGTTTTTCACATATATCTAGCATTGTGGTTTTTTCTCTCATGTTATGGTTTTTACTTCAGCTTGTTATTCCATAATTTTTTTATTTACTTGCACATGTAGGAATGTTTGATTTCCTAACAAGTGGTATCAGAACTAGGCTTTATTTTAGCTATTAGTACCTAAGCCTTGTTGATCCTAACAAAACTAACCTTAATGTCATGTCATATATAATTAACCAAATATTTGATTCATTTAATCTAGGAGGCATTTGAGGCCAATTTCAATCCCTTAAATAACAAGATATGATTTGTGACAACATTAAAAGTTTGATTCTATCATAATTGATCCAATTAGTCAAATTATGCAATTAGGGGCATGATTTGGGAAAAATTAAGCCCCTAAACCAAATTTATGGCTCAATAAATTGTATAACATGTATCCAATATTTATGGCTTAACTGACCCTACTTTTATCATAAATGCAAACATATTCAGGGAATTGTCACAAATAGGTGAACAAGCAGTTTGAATTTTCTTCAATTACCTTAGTTATTGGACCCTATATACGATATTTTAAACCTTAAACTCTATACCTTATACCTTAAACCCTAAACCCTATACCATTTACCTTAAAGACTAAGCCATAATCCCTAAACCCCAAACCCATTAAATTGTAGACCCTAAACCAATAAATTTAGCCCCAATTAACATCCTTTATATATAGTAATATTTAGGTTCACGAGGATGACCTTGGTCAAAATCACATCACTCATTACCACAATTGACATTATAGGCTCAATCTGTGATGATGTGGGGGTTAACTGAGCCCAAAATCACATTCTTTACTCACAGACCTAGGTTTAAGGAGCTCAAATTTTCCCCAATCACCATCACGATTATACGTTATATACCCTAAAACCTATACTCAAAGCCTTAATCCCCAAAGTTATTAATCCTTAAACTCTAAACCATAAAGATAAACTCTTTAAGCCTCTAACCAATCATTTTAGCCCAAATTAACATCATTTAGACTAGGAATTAAGTTCATAGGGCTCAGTTTGGACTAAATCACATGACTGATTGCCCCATTTGACTAATTCGCTCAATTTTCATGATGACATGGGGTATAATGACAACCCAAAAACACATTATATAGTCACAAAAGGATCCATATGATTCAAATTGTCCTCAACTATATTTGTGATTGACCCTGTGTACCCTAAACCAATATACATTAAAACCTAAGCCATAAACCATAAACCCTAAACACTATATGCTAAATTTTGAACCGTAAGATTTTCTTATTTACCAATCAATTTAGTCCCAATTAACATCATTTTTAGTAAGAATTAGGTTCACATGGCATAGAGCGATTGGACATTATATACAAGTCATTAAACCTAAACCCTATATCATAATCCCTAATCCTTAAATCATAAATTGTAATCCCTATGCCCTAATGCTCATTACATGCTGCAAATATACATGCCTTATGATAAAAATAATTTTATCATGAGATGTTATAAAATGTATTTTTAAACCTATGGCCAAAACTTAGCCTTTGGAGTACCAATCTAGTTGTGCATCTAAATTAAATTGGGGCTATTTTGAGCCCCTTCAACCTAATTGCATGACTCTAAAATGTGATTTGGGGGTTTATCATCTCTAATTTTCCCCAATCACCATCATGATTATACCTTATATACCCTAAAACCTATATCCCAAGCCCTAATCCTTAAAGTTCCTAATCCTTAAACTCTAAACCATAAATATAAACTCTTTAAACCCTAAACAAATCATTTCATCCCAAATTTACATCATTTAGATTAAGAATTATCTTTGTGATTAACACTGTGTACCTTAAAATGAAGCCCTAAACACTATACCCTAAATTGTAAACCAAAAAAATTCACTATTTACAAATCAATTTAGTCCCAATTAACATCTTTTGTAGTAAAAATTAGGTTCACCTAGGCAAAGAGTGATTAAACCTTATATACATCCTTAAACCTAAACCCTACATGCCCTAATCCCTAAACCCTAAACCCTAAAACATAAATTTTAATCCCTAATCCCTAATCCCTAAAACATAAATTTTAATCCCTAATCCCTAAAACCTATGCACTAATGCCTTAATCCCTAATCCATAATCCCTAATCTATTAAGTATAACATGATCATGTTATTTAATAATGCGATCACATTATTCTTAATATAGACAACACTCAGTTCTCAATGTTAATTTGTAACCCCAACCAAGTATTAATAATAGTGTGATTGCGTTATTACATAATGTGACACGTTATTACATAACACAATCATGTTATTCTTAATATACACTTCTTAATATGTATGTTAAAGCCAAACCTATTATAACAAATAATGTGATCATGTTATGTAATCTGACTACATTATTATTATTATAGAATAAGATTAGTTTTCAACATCTATTTTTAACCCAAATCAAGAATTATGTCCTCATAAAAATTCTATATGTACTTCTACAAGACCTATATTACCTATGTACTTGACCCCACCTTTGAAAAGTTATCAATTATCCTTGATGGGTGATGGATCACGTTTGAGGAAGAGGAAGACATTGAAGAACAAAATACCATATAAATTAGAAGAATTAAGAGAGAAAAACAAGATACAAATGCAAAAACTTTGTGGTAGACAAGGTACAAACCCTGATGAACCAAATATGATAGATAATGAGCCAATTTACAATAATAAATTAACCAATGATGAAATTGACCATAATTAAATGAATAATAATGAAATTAATAATAATTAATTAGATAATGTTGGAAGTTTACATTTAAAGTTCCAAGTTTTTGATTTTGTTGATGACGAGTCTATGTATGATGCTTCACCCTCCATGAATGAAGAAAATTTGATGGAAACAAATAATGATGAAATTAACCATCAAGAAAATTTATTGGAAACATATAATGAAGAAATAAACAATGAAGAAAATGTCATCCCACCTCTAAACAATAAAAGTAATAATGATTTTGAAACACCCTCTCAACAAATTCCATCATTAACAACACCTCCAAGAATTATGTGTAAAAAAGACAAGTACCTAATTGAAGTTGATGTAAATATTTTAGAACCAATGCATAACAAAATATCTAATCACCATTCAAAAAGACATGTTCAACAAATTTGGGATACTTTCTTTCATAATCTGGATTATGATAGTCAAATATGTCAATTATTTATTTCATTGATAAAATTGACTAAGATGAGACCTATAATGTACACATTAGGACTAAGAACATCTAACATGGATAATGAAAATAATAAAATCATTGAAAATCTACATGATGCATATCATACTTTAAACACAAAATAACACACCCAAGATTGTAATGTCGTGTGGCATATACTTACAACTTGTGTAATAAATGACAAAACAAGGAAAAAATGAATGGTTTCAAAAACAAGCCGAACACTTAATATAAATAGAAAAACATAATGCAAGAAATTGAAAGATATGAAAAACTTAATGAACCTAATACCAATGATCTTTGGGCATTCTTTGGTCGACTTCCATGAAAGGATAATTCTATAACCGATACTCTTAAAGAGTTAATTTCACAATTTTGGAAAGACAATATAAGAGTTTCACCCAATGCAAGAGATGTAGTGAAAAGAAGAGTTGGTTCTCGTAACTGTGAACCGCATCTAAAACACTTATTGGATATGACTTAGACATAAATATACTCTAAATTTTTAGAAAAAATATCCACAAATTTCTATTTATCAAAGATATTTTGAGATGGCCAAACCTTTTTATGTAAAAATAAATCACACATGCACCACTTGTTATTGTAGGCAACATGTTGAATTTTTAATGCACAATGATATTTTTTCCATATTCATTATACTTTGCATACTAACAACATTTTTCAGGAGTGTGGCATTAAATTTCCACCAAAATCAGCTACGAAATTTATTCCAACTATCTTTTGAAAAATACCAGATGGATAATTATTTTACAACAAATCATGTTTAAATGAAAATTACAACATTTGTGGTGGGTTGCCAAAATTAAAAAAAATGTATCCATGAGAAGATTACAAGTGCAATTGGACATGAATTAGTTGGTTTAATAAAATATAAATCAATGACTTATCAAGTAAAAGATGATAAAGAATCTAAAAGGTGTGAGCTTGTTATAAAAAAGATACCTATTTCCAAATTTTTGGTCAAATTTAGGGAGAAGATTGTCTATGAGTATGCAAGGTACACATACAAGGCTAGATGGTTGGATGAACATTTCAAGAAAAACAAGGATACATTTTCACTTGGTTTGATTTTTTTAGTATTAGACTTTGTTGAAAATTACACATTCAAACCCCAAATGGAAGTTCAATCACAGTATTACAACTCATCACAAGTTTCCATATTCATGCATATAGCATTCATGCATGCACTTGATAGTATAGAGTAATAATAAAAAATATTAAGGGAGTACCATTTCTATATCAAATATGATCAATCACATTATTTAGAGTATGTGCATGGTTGTTTTCATAAGTTCTATGAACAGTTGAGTTAGAGGAATATTACTTTCAATCAACAGTATATTTGGTCAAACAATTGCACATCGTAATTAAAAAATGCATGGATGTTTTATTGGTTAATAAGGATGCACATTAACACTAGTGTATAAAACATTTGGTGTTTCACCAAGGCTAGTCATATAAAAGGGGAGCATGACGATGCTAGAACATGTGTAAAAGAGATATTGCAAGGGAGGAGTTGAAATTTGAATAAGGTGTTCATTTGACAAATGCAAAAACTATGGTTGAATGGTGTAATGAGAATATGTGTCATGGTTCTCAACCAAATTGTATTATTCTAAGTCATTTATAGTTAATAGAGGAAGAAAACTTGACAAAGTATGAAGATTGTGTGACTCTAATAGGTTCAAGTGACCTCCACTCATTTTGATGCTCAAATGCAAGTTCTTGGACTATTCATATGAGACACTTGGCATGTTTCTATTATGCATACATGGACTCTATTTGGAATGAGTGTGAGTCACAAGAGTGGGTGGATGATTGGAGTTCCACTTCTAATTCCAATCAAGACATATCAGATTCCAACAACATTACCATTTACAAGTATGACATCATTAGATGACTTTGACCATGTATCTAATCTAGCGCATCCATGTAGAATATTTTTCATTATGTACAATTCATTCTCATTATATATCTTCATATTATCGCTAAAATGTTTTTTTATGATACATGGTATGTTTTTGTTGTTATTTCAAGTGAGGATAATGAAGAGGGCACTAATTACTACTTGTGTCGATGTGTAGAGAGAAACAAAAAATTGACTTCCCCAGTTATAGATGGAGAAAACATTGACTATCCCACTAGGTCATTGGTAGTCAATGTAACTTAGAAAGAAAAAATTGGCTTCCCCAGTTATAGATGGAGAAAACATTGACTATCCCACTAGGTCATTGGTAGTAAATGTAACTTGGTTTAGATGATATCATATAAAATATTTAGATCAATGATTGTTTGAAGAGTTTAAAATGCATAGGAAGATACTGGACTGTTTGAATTTGATTCTTGCAATGAATATTAAATTACAAAAATATCATAGGAGGTCATTAAATAGGAAACTATGGAAAGTTTAGGAGTTAGACCATGAAGCTATTCTTGATACTTCAAGATTAGAGCAGATCCTAGTCGTTCATTGGATTGAAATATGTAGGTATGTTGACTTTTCAAATGTAGATGTAATCAATTTTATCAAATGTTTTTTAATTTTCTAGGTAGTACATATGAATTTCATTTTTAATTACTTACTAATAATTTTTTTGTAGGTTAGTGGTGCCACATAAGCTTTCACCTTCGTGTGGTTGGCACTATCAGTAGAGAATTTTATATTCTTGAAGCTAAGATAATTTTAGATTAGATGTGATTGAAGCTCAGGTTGGATGTGATTGAATCCTAGGAAATGACTTACAGGTTTTTTTATAGGTGTTTGAATTTAGGATAATTTTTTTTATTTTTCTTGTATTGAGAAGGTGTTCTTCAGGTCGAAATGGGTGGTGGGTTTGTTGATCGACCTAAAAAGAGGTAAATAACCTATTCCTAAATTTTTTCCACCCCTTAGACATGTTGGAAGTGTCATTTTTAGTCATAAAGCATTGAAACCAGAGTTCTGCAACCACAACTTAAAATTTGACAACATTTATTGTCAGTGTTTTCATGCTATAGAATGGTACTAAAAATGCACTTATGGGTGGATTTGAATGTTTTGGTAGTGTGATAACATGTAATTTTCCTATCTCAACATGATTGAAGTGATATATTCTCAAGTGGAGGTCTTAGAGGTAGAAATGGTAGTTGGAGATCAAGAAGTTGCTTGTTCAATGCCAAAAATTTGCATTTTTGGACCCCTCATTGCAACTTGTGTAATGGATTTCTCTTGAAGATTATACCTAAATACTCTAGGGTGTGATTAGAGGGATTAAAGAGGTATGGGATAAACCTGATGATTCATATAAATGACTTACATGTTTTATTTTATAGGTGTTTGAACTTAGGCTAAAAATTTGCATTTTTTTGTATTGGGAAGGGCATTTTTGAGGTCAGAATGGGTGGTGGGTTTGTAGATCAGGTCTAATGGGAGGATAAGAACCTAGTCCTAGATGTTATCTACCCCCATGGACCTATTGATAGTGTAATTTTTTTTTTCCAGAAGCATCTAAACCACAATTATATAACCATAACTTAAACTTTGAGAACATTTATTGTCAATGTTTTTACGCTCCAAAACGGTAGTGGAAATGAATTTTTGGGTGGATTTAAACATTATGGTGGTGTGATAACATGTAATTTGCCTACTTGGATGTGATTGAAGTGATAAATTCCTAGGTGGAGGTCCCAGAGGTAAAAATAGCAGTTGGAGCTCAAGAAGTTGCTTGTTAAATGCCAAAAAGTTACATTTTTGGACCCATCACTGTAACTTTGTCCAATGAATTTCTCTCTAAGGTTTAAATTGAGTGATTTGGGGTGAAATTATATGGATTAAATAATTAGGGGAGATAACTAACTATTCATATAAATGACTTACAATTTTAATTTTATACGTGTTTGAACCTAGGCTAAAAAATTGCATTTTTCTTATATTGAGAAGGGCATTCTTGAGGCCATAATAGGCGGTGGGTTTGTCAATTAAGCCTGATGGGAGGTATAGAACCTAATATTATACATTATATTCCCCCCTTTAATGTGTTGGAAATGTCATTTTTTGGTCGGGTAGCATCAAAATAATTATTCTACAAAACTCTCAGCCTGCAAAACATGTTAAAACTTGGGTAAGATGAGGTTTTGGTTGATTTTAGTTCTATAAACTTGGATAACATTTAAAAAATCTTACAATAATTGATAAATTATTATTATAAATATAATTTTTAAGAGATACAAACTTTATTTTGAGAAATTGACCTATTGGAGAAACAACTAGGTCTAGAGACCTAGAAACTTAATGAGTAATTGATTGACCCCTTGACCTAATGAGTAATTGAACTATTGACAAAATATATTATGAGTAATTGACCTATTAACATATTGACCTAATGAGTAATTGAATAGTTTAAAATACGATTGTTTGACATTGTATTTTGAATCGAGTTGAGAATAATAGTGGATAAGTGAAGTTGGGATTGTTCATGATCTTAGATCATATGAATAGGACTTTCATAGCCTTTTTAAACATAGAAGATAAAACTGTGCATTAGGTGGTATTATGGGATGATAAAGGGTTTTTGCCAAAGATAGATCTTTGTCTCATGAGTGAATATTTTGTTTCAAGTCACTAAGGTTACCTTTTATCAGACAAAAGACATTATAGTCAAGGTCAAGTAGAAGTTCATCTTGTAAGTTTAATAATGATAAAGCTACAAAGATGAAGAAGTAAACCATTTACATGGTCAACGAAAAGAGTTGAGTGTAAAAGAGGTATCGATAGATGATGATCATTCTATATAGATCATTATATCTCATATAAAATTTTTATAAGTGTTGCCTCTTGGTTATATATTGAATAACATGTAATAGTTAAGGTCTCATCTAAGTAGGAAATGAGTGTAATTGTATTTTGTTTGAATGTGATACATTGTTGATTCTTTATCTTGTTATTTGTGTCTAACTTGGATGAAATGAGTGTAGTTTTGCATACAAAGATAGATATCTATGGTGGGATTATTTTGAGAAGTCATCAACGTTTTTGGCAACACCTTTTTGGCAATAATTTTGAAGACTCAACATGGAACATAGTGAGATATGAAGATCTTTAGTCGAGCTCTGAATATTTACGTAAGTAGCTTCAAAGATGCTCTGTCGAGCTATGAAGATGTTTTATTAAAGATTCAAAGATCTTTTAGGTAGCTCTAAAGACATTCTATTGAAGCTTCGAAGATCCACCTAGGCAGCTTTAAAGACATTTTGAAAAAGCTCTAAAGACGTTATGATGAAGCTTCAAAAACCTATTCAGACATTCTTTAAAGATGCCTAGCTATACTTTGTAGATTAATATAGAAACTATAAATATATTTACTGTACATATATATATTTTCCCTTTTTAGATATCTTCCTTTAGACATTATTATTCATAGTAATAGTATAAAATGATTCAGATATAAATGTATTTCTCTTTTGTAAATCCAGACATAATATATTCAGATATATGTTAATTATACTTGGTCTATTATTAGTTAAATCAGTTCCAATGCCTCCTATAAGCGTGGGATTAGATTTCTAGATCTTCTATTTAGATTAAGTAGATTTTGTTCTTTAGATAGCTAGATTTTGTATTTAGAGAATGGTCATTGAGATGTGCTTTAAGTACATGTCTCCTTCTAATTCTAGGGAAATAGAGAGTAAATAAAATCATGAAACATTCAAGTGTAATTTTGCAATAGAATTCGTAGCATCTCTATATGTTCCTTTTGATAATGAATTATTAATGAAGTAAAACATTTTATTTCACTACTAAGTTAAAGTTGATCCTTTTCTAAGGAAGAATTAAGGGCCCACTTCTCTCTGAAGATAAAGATAATTGGTATTTCTTGTTTATAGTTTAAAAGTGTATTTCTTTTGATATAGGTATATTTCATTTTATTGTAAGTGTGATTTCTATTTTAATACAAAGTGTGATTTCCCTTTTAATGCAAAGTGTGTTTCTTTTAATACAAGTGTGATTTTGTTAAATGCAAAGTTTATTTTAGTTCAATGCAAGTGATTTTACCTTATGCAAAGTGTGCCTTTCAATTATCATAAGAGTAAAGTTAATAGGAAAGTTTTTTGACTAAAAAAACTCGTCTCCATATTCAAAATCTATCAAGAAGCAGTCTAGGTGATAATAAAAAATCAACATTCTCACATTTTGAAACACAACACTGTCCTATTTGATCGAGTAAGTTGAGTGAGGAAACTATAGTGTATTATTCTATATGTTTAAGTTTTGGATGTTGATGGTGTGAATCAAAGAATGCTTTTAATAAAGAATGCCATAGGGGATATTCATTTTGCAAAAAACTTTCTACATTTACCTTTTCTACAACATATGATTAGAATTTTATTTGTTTCCCTTAGTATTTAGACATCAAAAATAGAGTGAACACCTTCCAAACAATGAAATATTAACTCAAATACCCAACATCTCATTGCATATAGTTTTGGACACTAGACCTGGTATAAAATGACAACAATCCATTGATTGGTTAAATGAAAGGTATAGCGATAACCTATCAATAGAGATTACTCGAGAGGTGACAGAAAATATAAAGGAATAAGAATCATAGAAGACATAAAATAAGTAGACCTAATTTCAAGAAAAGCTACTCAAAAAGGCATTCGAGCCAGATGAAGGTAAAAGATTAGGTAACTTACATGTATAGTTATTCGAGTGAGAAATTTGCAAGGATTTATGAATGATTTTATGTCTTTGAATTATACAAGTTTGAACATGATTGGGTATGGGTTTCAAGTGTAATCAAATTGTGTTAATAATCAATTGAAAAGTTATAAATGGGTGATGACAAATGCAAAATCGATAAGAGTTTCATTAGTCATTTCCATTACACATATTGAAATAAAAACTTCAATTTAAAAAATATGAGAGATCTGAGATTTATAGCATTGAAAATAATAATTTTTTAATCCTCATTTGTGTACAACATTAAATATGAGATTTGATAGATAATAGTTTGGAAGATCAAAACAAAACTATACAATAACACACAATAAAATAAAAATTGAATATAAATTATATAGATTGCCATGATAGGCATAAGATATATGAACATGTGTGAAATGTTAGTAATACATATATTTCCATGATAGGAATACAAAAAATTACATCTACTAACATAGTATCTAATGTTGGGTGAATGTTGTATATGCATAGCAATGACAAAAATGTATAAATTGTCATATAGGCATATAAAAAAGTACATCTCATGTAAGACATCCTATTCATAAAAAAACCTCCCTCTTTTTGTCTTCCTAGAAGAAGACTCTCTCTAGGATGCCTTGTTAGTAGATGGAGACCCCTCTAATGCCTTGGAATACTCCAAAGTCTAACTACAGGTCCTATGTTCATTGCTCGCTTGTAGATAAACTTGTTTAAATACAAGTATTATTATAAAATTAACATAAAAAACATTCAACTAATTATTAAAAAATTAATTTTAAACTTTAATAAAAAAACATTTAAACATGCACTTACTACAAGATCGCAGTCCTATTCAATCTATTTTTAACACTTAAACAAGTTAATGGCAGGATAAGATATTCAAATAGGCATCTAAAATATGGGAGAAACATAAGAAGTTTCCTTACTAATCATTTGACTGGGACTATCAATTGTCATAGGACAACCTTGCATACACAATAAATTCACATAAGTTATAATTGCCCCAAGTATGTAGTAAAATTATTAAAATATGTCTATTTTTAAAATTCAAAATTACAAGTTCATATATACCTTTATTAGTGCATGTGCATATGACATTGTAAAATTAATGCCTATGTCTATCTCAACTCATAGAGAGGAAGGAGTGTCTAATTGATCCATAAATTATTTATGTAAATAAGGCCTCACTTACTTTTATATAAATTATCAAAGATATATGTGGCAAGTTTTTATCAATGTAAACCAAGCTATATATGGCACCATATTTCAATGTGCATATCATGAAAAGATAATGGAAACCAAGAATCATGGAAGTGTAATTGACATATAACATGCAATGTCCAAGAATAAAAAGTAGTTTTCATGTTGGAGGTAATATAAAAATTATAATACATGTAGGAAGTGTGAGTGGAAGAGTAGGAGGTGGAAATAATAGTAGCACTTCAATAAGGCAAAGTTACGGAGAGAAAAGGAATAAGAGACATATCAAGAACTTTGTCTTTACTTGTAAATCTTATTTAAATAGAATAAAATGTAAATAAGTGTCTAGAATGTTATGATAAATCCTATGGTGTTCATATCTCTAATCAGAGAATATTCAAGTCAGTAGTCTATAGGTTCAAAGTGGTGAAACCCAAGTTTCAATACCTTTGTCTTTAGGTGCAGTCAAAAAGAGGACAACATACTCAGTTTAAAGTGTCATTATACATGATTGAAAGATGAGTAAGGGATATAGGATATATATGAAATGAATTTAAACACATTAAAAGTCTCAATACCATTGATAAAATGCAAAATACATGGGAATACTATATACAACCCAATTAATAACAATTCTAAGTTTGTAGTAAAAAAGAAAGACCATATAGAGTTCTTGGAAATAGAGTCGAGAATTTAAGGTATTGTGAATGTTGTGGGATATTTTTTTTCCATGTGTGTGATTCTTTTAATTTTTATCAAATGAAGGTAAAGGATCTTAAGGATTTATTATGTCCTATTTGTTCACATAGTCATGTTAGAGGGGTATACAAATTCTATAAAACTACATATTGGGAGTGATTTAACATTGAGAAAGGAAAAATAACAGTTTGAGAAGATGTGTGGGGTAAGGGAAGTTCAATTTAAATAATTTTAAGATCTGATAAGTGTTAAAAGTTCATTCTATCTCATTTATTATCCTCTTAGGTAGGTGAAGGACTGAGACAACACAAGTTAGGGTTTAAAATTGGAAAATAAGATAACAATTGATTTAATTGATGAAAAGTCATTAAATTTTATAGATGAGTGTATTTATATATGAGGAAGAGTATTTTAAAGGTTTAAAATCAATTTGAGTATGTATGGTATGGTTTCAAAGCCATTAGCCTTGAATTAGGCCTAAGAGACCTAATTAGTCATGAGGGGTGTTGAGTTAGGTGTTCTCCAAAGAGAGTTAAATTATGACAATCCCTAAATGATATATATGATGTAAATGGGTATCTATATATGGGTTTGGTTTGGTTTGTATCTTTGTAGTATACTCATAACAAAGAGGTTTTTGCCTTAAAAAAGGGCTAGTAAAAGGAAGGTGTCAAAGAGGAAATAAAATAAGAGTTAAGTGAAGAGTTGAAGCTTAGGGGTGTGTGGAATGGTTGGATACATGAAATTATATGTAATTGAGTATGTAGATGATATTATGAGTATTATTAAAGGACAAAATCAAATTAGCATGCAAAAATATGAAAATACATAATAAGATTATAAGGAACAGAGCAATGATAAAGAGAGAGAACATGAAAATAAGGTATGAACTAAAGAGGTTGATGTTAAAAGGAAATATTGTAGAGGTTGTTGATTAATAAAATGAATTCAAGTAGAGAAGGAGGATTAAGTGAATACAAAGAGGCTCAAGATGCATTGAGTAGGTAAGAGTGAACAAGAAAGACCTAGTAAATGCAAAGTGATCAAAGAGATAAAGAGGTTGAAAACAGAAGACAAGGAAGGACAAGAAAAGATTAGAGTTAGGTACTTGTCAAAGGTAAGTGTGTGTTTCCATCCATATCAAGGAATATTATTAGAACCTATGCATCAAGATACCTGATATATAAATTTAAATTAAACTTACAAGGCAGCTATACATAGACTAAATGTACATAGAGCATAAGATTAACTCAAAATTTTACCTCTGTATAAGTAAAAGGCATCATCCTAAAATAGATAGATGTAGCATTGGATGGGCCAATAGATGGATATGAATATCTAAATAATGGATGCATCAAATCAAATATTACAAATGTTGAATGTGATGATGAAGGCACTGTCACCTCTTACGACATAAAAAATGTCATATATATTAATAAATTTCTATGTAAATTAATTTTTAGCTAAATTAAATGTGAAAATATAACTTAAATTTAACATGACATTTATATAAAATATACCTACATCTGTGTAGTGGTTGATGTCTATACACCAAATGTGAGTGCCAAAAACTCATCACTCATAAGAATATTATCCAATCCATCTGAACCACCAATGCCATCTTCATCAAAATGTCTAGTGAACATAGCTCCATAATAACTATAAGGGTGGGGTCGATCATGCACATTAAGTGGCATATTTCTAGCATCGGTCTATGAGAACCTATTTATATGCTGAACGAGTGTATCAATGAGTGAACTAAGAGCATGCAAAGTGTCAATATCTATAGCCTGCTAAACCACAGAGAGGATCTCAGGATCAAGTGGATTTTGGATATGGATCCTTACAGGTAGATTAGGCACACAATGTGTGCTTGATTGATCCTACGTAGAGCCTTTCTCTCTGCCCTAGAAATCATTAAAATCAAAATAGTTCAAAATATCATTAAGGACAAACTCACATTAGGGTTTCCTTAAAAAATAAAATAGGACCTCATGATTTTTTAAACACTAGAAAACCATACATTACGGTTCTAGGTGTTGTATGAACACTTCAATCACCCTTTGACCTCCTAGAGCCATTTACTAACTTCTAAACCACCAAACATAAGTAACAATGACTTATTTAGCTATTGTAGCTATATCTCCTCAATCATAAATGATCAACACTTGACTACCAATGGTTATTTGGACTGTCAATGGTTACCTAACATAACCAAAAACTCTCCTTAACTACAAATCAATTCACCAACTCACTCATTGACTGCTACCATGCATGATAGTTCACATAATCAATACATGCTAGACTGAAATCAAATAACTTGTAATAATCTTTGGTTTCAACACCCCTTTATTCTATATTAAGATAGGAATAGGAGGTTGATAGAGGTAGTAGATATCATATATTCCTAGGTGATATATTCTTCTTATGCTCAACAAATTCAAAAGGCTTCCTAGTAAACTAGGAACTAGACAAAGACTTAAGGTTCTTTTGCAATTCATTATCTTGATATAGGATACTGTTACTCTACCAAAAACACTCTAGGATCCACAACATCTTCATTCCAACCTTCAACTTTTTTTAGATCAGTAACATTGAAAATCTAAGTATCTATGTTTTTTATCAAGATTAAGTAATTAGCCTCTTTGTTCATTTCTTGTGTCATTTCTTTATTTCCCTCTCATCTCATTTTCTTGTGTTGGAGTTCTGTAACCCTAGACATTTAACCTACTACACCCAAAACCACCCAAAGCCTATTCCAATCACCCAAACACCCAGTCCTTGAGCCAAATACCTCTAAGTATTACTTTGTATCTCACAACCAATCTGTAACCCACAGCTCACCTTTTAGGACCTCTTTGCAACTCCCCAATAGGCTTCTTTTCCCAGTCCAAGACTAAAAATAACCACCAATGGTCACCTAACCATTGATGGTTAACCCCTAACCATTGACGGTCACCTAACCATCGATGGTCTTACCCAATTATTGATGGTCATTATGTGTCATTAGCAATAGTAATCTAGTTTCACCCATCTACCCACACCCAGATTCCACTTTCTGAGTTTCTATTTTACCACAGAACTACAACCTATTTTCTAAATCAAGTTTGGTTAATTTAACATTAGTATTCAATCATTTATTGATATTTTTAGTCATAATTACTTGTTTATTTCCAAGCATTTCTTGTATTCAATTTCAATACCTTCTTTTATTTAATGAAATCATCTAATTTTAACATATCATAACTTAATTCTTTTTAAAGTGTGGATTGACATCCTCTAAGGAAGCTTGTGTTTCTTGGATCATGCTCATGTTAGGCAATCCACCCTACTATCTCACTAATCCATTCTTATTTAGTGATTTATTATTTTTAGATCATCATCCCAAGCCACAGAGGAGCATCCACAATCATCTAGATCACAGAGTGAAAACCAAATCCAAGTTCTACTAACCCTACCCTTATTTCAAGTTTTACAAATTTATTCTTAAGAAATAAACCAAAATTTATGTGAAACATTCTGGCATGCCTGGTGGGACCCTTGAACTTTCTCTTGGGTTCATAGATATAGAAACATTTAGTTTCATTAGATAAGATTCATTCTTGTAATCTTTTCTAAAATATTAAATGTTCCTTATTTCCTTTCTTCCCTTCAAAAATGTAAAATTCTAGTTTCTTTTGCTTTCACTTCTAAAAATTAAAAGTATTCATCATAGGCTTAGAATTTGCATTATCATCATCATATCTAGATGCATCATAGTTATTTTGTATTCATTTAAAAATACACCAAAGATTTTATTTTGGATTAGAATTATTTTTTCATCCATGGTTTGCTTGTGATTGATTAGCTCACATAGCTTAAATTAATCCAATAAATTAATCATAGTCTCACCTCTCTCCACACACACAAGACCAAACCACAAACTAAATAAAACATCATAACACTTGACATAAGGCTCAACTATGATTTTATCACCTAGTGGTCACCTTTCCTCTATTATCCTACTTGGATTTCATCATTAAGGGGAGAACCAACTCAGTTCATTAGCTAAGTATAATCTCTGGCAATCAGTATATCTTGGCTAAGCACCTAAACACCCTTATTATTGTGTTTTTAAAGTGAGGGGGTATGGTCCAATATCAATCAATGTATTGATTTCTAATACAAATTCTTGAGAGATTTCAATACTTGAAACTAACCTTAGACATCTTCTTCTAGTACCTACTCTATAAGCCTAAAGTTGATCTTCATAACTTCTTTAAAATTGAGGCATAAGACAAAAAGAGATAATAAAAAATCCCAAAATTTTAACACACATTAGTGTTTTCATTATTTTCCTTAAGATATATATTTTTGATTGATTATCTTTTGAGTGTGAGGTCGCTTGTATCTTATTTTTTCCCTTCTCTACATGGTTTTAGCTAGACAATAACTAAGAAACCAAGAAGATCAAAAATTGCATCTTAACCACCCATCTTCCTCTTATTCTTCATCGATGGAGTACATCTCTAATGTAGAAAGTTATCCCCATCCTTTTGAAAGTCCCAGTTTACTTTGGACAGTTTCCCAAAGTGATATAGACTTTGCCACCTTTATGGATAACAACCCCATAGCCCTTCAACATTAATTCAATACCATTTCTTATCGTACCTCTACTTCAGTTCCACCTATTGATCCACCATATGGTATGCCAGGTCACCTTATGGTGGCACTTCTATTTCCACCATTTCTGCCCAAACCTTAGTCACCTAAGCATCCTCTTTTACCCATGACCTTTCCAACACCACCATTCAAAGCCAAATCATCCAACCAACTAATAATTCTTATAGTATAGGAGAAACCCAACCTTTGGTCTCATATACTCCACTTACCTTTAGAGTGCCCTCTACTAGTATTGCCACCTTTCTTCTTGTTGTCCCTAGCTCACCAATCTCCACTCCATTATAAACCTTGGTGGTTTCCATACCTTCTACCCTTCCATCCATTAGTACCAAAGTTACCACCCATCCTCAACATATAAACCCAACCATACCTCCAACCCAACCCATTTCAATTCCTCAACAAGTTCCCAATGCACTCAACCCAAGATATGTTCCTAACCCACAACGGTATATGGATCCACCCTCTACCCACCCCTTTGTCCACTTACCCTTATGTGGCACCTTCTCAACCACCCATGTCCACGTACCATTACATGGCAACCTCTCAACCTTCCATAAGTTATTCGTATGTTTCACATACCCAAACCCAACCCAATGCACCTTAAAACTTTGGGGGTGTAAAACCTCAAACTAATTTAGTTAAGATGTTAATGGAAAAAATGACCAATTTGGAGTCATCTATCTCTTATGCCCATAACCTCTTTTCTTATGATCAAATCTAAAATGAACCACTTCATCCATCTATCCCCATACAACCTTATCCTCCTCAATGGGAGCTTCCAAAATTTACAAAATTTTAGAGAAAGGAAGATCCTCAGAAACATCTCAGAGCATTTAGACATTCTTACTATTTGATTGATTATGATGATGCTCTCTTTCTTCTCTCCTTTCCCATGTCTCTATCCGATCTATCATTAAATTGGTACAATTTTATTACCAATAACTCCCTTTTTATTTTTCCCAATTAGCTCAAACCTTCTTAGATCATTTCTCAATAAACATCTCTAAGGTCTCCATTACCAACCTCTACTCCATTCGACAATTTGAGGATGAATCAATTGCTGATTTTGTAGCCCATTGAAAAGGTTTGATAAACAAACTCTCTTTCTCACTACCCAAACCTGAGCTCATTGATTTTTTCTCTTGGGCTTGTGCAAAACATGTCTCTTCTACTTTAAAAGTTCATACTTTTAGGACCTTGAGTGAATCTTCACCATGGCATATAAATTAGAAATTAGAGTCATTGATGAGGGGAAGATGAAATTGAGATACAAGAACCCTATTTTTATATCAAATGAAACCTCCTTTTCCAAAACCAACAATCAAACCAACACTAACACCAAAACAAAGGTAACCAAAAATGTGGTTATCCTTAAAACCACCCCTCCTCTAGTTGTTAACCAACCCAACTCTTTTAATTATTCTAACCTGAATGCCTTAAACAAAAACCACAATAACCAAAAGAAATACACTCTGCTAGGGGCATCATATGCTCCCATGTTGGAAAATTTTTTGAAATCCAATCTCATACAAATTCCTCTGATAAAACCCCCACAACAATTCAGTTCCTCTCATCCTATACCAGGATGATATAAGGAGAATTTTTTTTGTGGTTTCCACTTCATCATTGGGTATGATGTGAGTAGATGCAATACTTTCAAAATCATTGTCCAATGATTGATTAACAAAGGGGATCTTGTGCTGGATATCCCCAATGCACCCCCAAACTAATCACTAGACATCTTTAGGCAACCATTCCCCAACCATGCTCCTTCCATGAATAATGAAAGCAATAAAGCATAATCCTCTCACAAATATGAGGTCCATACTGTTAATGTGATTCTTAGTGAATTCACAGTTGAGGAAACCATTGCTCAATCCAATTCTTCCTCCCCTCCAATTATTGAGGTAATTTAGTCACCTTATATTCCTTTAAAATTTGAATTAAAGGAAGCAACTATTCCCCTTTCTCCACTTATTGAGGTAATGGAGATACCAACCTCTCCTTTGAAAACATGCCAAACTAGGCAACACTTGTACCTGTTTCTTCTATCATAGAACAATCCACTATTCTTTTGGAAAAAATTCCCAAGGAAGAGGCCACCTTACCTACCCCTTCCATAGAGAAATCACCTTCCAAAACCTTAGAACCTTTGATTAAGGAGAAGGACAAGGACAAGGTAACCACTTCCCTTTCCCAACCCATGGGCTTATCCTTTGAGTCCAATGTTGAAGGAACCAAACCCATTTATAAGCCTTTTTCTAGACTAGTTCTAAATTTGGAGTTCCTATCCTAACCTAAACTAGATCGAGTCACATTTTGGCATCAACTTGGGCTTCCTTATCCAACCAAATAAGAGATATCAACCACACCATTGTCAACCCAACCTTCCAATTCTAATAGTCAACCCACCATCATCCCAACCAAACCATTAGAAACCTCTACCTCCCAAACCATAATCGAACCAACCAAACGAAATCCACACAAAGTCACCAAATTACCTTCTACCATTCCAACCAAGCCTATCAAAAATATAGGCATATTCCTTACCCAAAGCCTTGATCAGCAGTTATTAAAGTTGGATTTAACTCCACTAATCCCACCAAAGAAACTCCAAGTTTAACTAGTCAGAAAGGTGGAGCCACCTAAGATATTCAAAACCAAAATTTTGCCTCCCATTTTCCCATTGAATTCCATTTTAGGACCACATACTTCTTCTATCTTGGGACCTCACCCTTCTACCTTGGTTAAAAAATCAATTCTTCACAATAAAACCCAAATCCAAGTTATACCTTCGCACATCTTCACAAAACCATTCATAAACAAACCTTCTACCTATCAACCATCTACCTACAAACCCTCTACCCTTAAACCTTCCACTTCAAAACCATTAACAACTAAACAATCTATTCCAAAACCACCTACCAAAGGAATTCCATCATAAAAATCTCCTACTACTAAACCTACTCCTCAAATTGTTTATACCCCAACCATCAAATCCAAAACCTCTACTCCCTTACCACCATTGCTTGAGCCTTACTAGACCATCTTCCAAAGGTTATTGCAAGATTATTGCTTGACCTTACCACTTATCAAACCTTATGACCCTCATATTCCTAAACCATCCTAGTTTAATGATAATTTGGTATGCTCATACCATGGAACACCTAGGCACAAAATAGAGAATTTTAAAGCTCTCCAAGTCCTAGTCCACCATTTATATGATGAGGATGACCTATTATCAGGTGAACCTCCCATGATCCCACCACTAATACAAGAACCAAGAGCCACCACCCAATACTTACCTAATCCCACACTGTCATCTAAGAGTGAAGAGGAATAAAAGCAATCCTTTAGCCTAACTCTTCCCCAAAACCATACCATCTATGTGGGCACACGATCACAAGACCATAAAAAGGACAAAGGGAAGGTGAAGTCATCCATTCCATGGACATATTATTCTTCCACCATCCACTCACCCAACCAAACCCAAACATCTTCCCCTTCACCTAAACCCAAGGTGTCCATCTTGGGTACCTCCCAATCAAATACTTCTGAATCAATCCAAAGAGTAGTTCTTAAGCAACTTCACCAAATACTGGTAAATATGAGTTTATATGAACTAATCAATACCTCACCCCATCACCATCAAGTGATTATTGAGGCTTTATAGTCCATATAGGTTCAACTAGAAGATCCATAGCCTCTAGTAGCCTTTGTTAGAACTCTTCAATTTTCCACCCTTGTTACCTTTAAAGACTCAAAAATTCCCCCCATTCATCTTGATGATCCAGATCTTACCCTCTTATTTACTATGTACATCAACTAAACTCACATCAAAAAGGCTATGTTTGATGGAGGAGATAACATCAACATTATTTCCTCCCATGTATATGACCAGCTAAAATTGCCAAAGAATATTATGTCAGAAGCCATTGCCATACTCCGATCATTCAATGACACTATAGCCACAACTTTAGGAACAATTTTCCTCCACATTCATTTAAGACCTCACACACTTCCTAAGCTCTTCTACTTAGTATAAGGTCAGTTCTAGTATAATTTTTTGCTTGGATGTCCTTAGATCCATTCCATGGGTTGTGTGCCATCCACCCTACTTTAGTACATTAATTTTGAGCATGAAGGTCAAGTCATTATCATATGAGCTAACCCAAGTCCTTTTACATCATTCAATATGAAATACTAGCCCAATGATGCTCTCCTCCTTCCATTTTCCAAGTCTTCACTGACCAAATACAAATCCACCTCTTTCATTAACCAAGCCTCAACTAGCTCATCCATCCCTTCCACCCAAATCCCTATAAAAGATCCCTTGGAATCAACATTCCAATGTCTCTCACTTGGGGAGTATCAGCTTTTGACCCTTGACACTTTCCTTACTCCCCAAGAGTATGTGAATCTTTACTAACAAGCTAGTTATGAACCCAATGTTAGAATCATCATTCCTTTTGGCCCCCCTAACTGTCAACCCAATCTTGTCTATGGGGGATCGGATAAATACTTTTTTGTTTTTTCTACCTCTCCTTCTAGTTTCCCATTCACCTTTGATTGCTCCTATTTGGATAAACCAGAGTTTGTCAAGACATAACTCCATAAGTGTGCTTGGAAGGGATTTGGTCTAGGTTGGTATAAACATGGGTCACATGAGTTATCTCCCTAGAAGACCTAAAAGCCTCATAAGAAATTTGGTCTCAGTTTCACTCTATCAGAAAATCAAACCAACCCACCTCCCATCACAATTGTAGAGGAAAACATCCCAACCTCACTAACCCATTCTCCATCAAAATTTGAGGATCTTGATACCATCCCCCCCAACCTTTTTTTCATCAACATGATTATTTTAGGACCCCTAAATTATCAAAAGGATGGGGTGACCATAACCATTCCTCTAACCCATCTTGAAATGATATTAGATGATTTTTATACCATTAATATCATTTGGTATCATGATGATGATTCTCTTCTCACCTACCTCGATGCAGAAGATTCCTCTATCCACAAATATTTTTCTCTTAAAACTTCAACCATGTTGAATGAATCCACTAGGGATATCAACCTAGGTACTCAAGATATCCCATACATTGTCAGAATCAAACAATCATTAGATTGCATAGAGAATTAGGACTTCTCTATCTTTCTACAAGATTGTAGCATAACATTTTCTTGGTCTTATAGTGACATGTCAGGAATCAACCCCACCATCACCACCTATAACATAGTCACCAACTATGATGCCAAGATAGTTAGGTAAAATGTTCATTGGATGCACCCTCACATAGCCTTTTTTAAAGTAATAACTTCAATGCCTCCTTTTCATGAATTTTATTCAATTTATTGATTATCCCCAATGGGTATCAAATGTCATCCCTATCACCAAATCAATATGGGGACTTTGAATTTGCATGTATTTTCATGATCTTAACCTCACTTTCCCAAAGGATGACTTCCCTTTTCCAAGCTTTAACTAGCTTATTGACCTTATAGTTGGCCATGATATGTTGTCTCTCATGAATGGGTTCTCAGGTTACAATCAAATTTTGATTGCTCCTGAAGATCAACATAAAACTACCTTTATCACCCCTTGGGGGACTTTATGCTATAAGGTCATGCCTTTTGGTCAGAATAACATTGGTGTAACTTACCAATGCGCTATGACTTGCATCTTCCATGACCTTATTCACAAAATCATATAAGACTATGTCAATGACCTTCTTGGGATGTCCAAATGTCATAAAGATCATTTGGTCATTCTTGAGGTTATTTTTGAACACCTCATCCATTACCATTTCCACATCAACTCCAAGAATTGTATCTTTAGGGTCTTGATAGGAAAAATCCTTGGATTCATTATCTCTCTTCATAGAATCAAAGTTTATCTCACTAAAGTCAAAGCCATCCTTGAGATGCCTCCTCTAACGAACATTAAGCAACTCCATAGTTTATTAGGGAAGCTTCAATCCATTCACCATTTCATCTCTCAGTTATTTAATAGATGCCAACATTTCCACCACCTTATTAAGAAGGATATATCCTTTAAGTGGAACAAGGACTATCAAAAGGCCTTTGACTCACTTAAACAATACCTTATTTCTCCACCCATTCTCATTCTTTTGAAGAGGATCAACCTTTCTACCTATATATTTTTACCACTGACCATTGCTTAGGGGAAATGCTTACATATCAAGATGAGTAACATAAATAACAAGTTGCCTAATATATTAGTTGAATGCTTATAGAATATGAGACTCAATACACTCATATAGAGAAAATTTGCCTCACCTTGGTCTGCATGGCTTTCAAACTCTGCCATTACCTCCTCAACCACAAAACCATTGTCATAACCAAAACTAACCCTCTTAATTATATGCACTCCAAGCCATACCAAAATTAGTGTATGGCTAAGTGGTTCATACTTCTAGCTGAGTTTGATCTTGAGTTGCTCCAATAGAAGTAAATTAAAGGGAATTTCATTACTGACCAATTGGTTGAAGCACCTTAAACTAATAACCAACACTCTCTTCTTGAGTTTCTTGATGATTCCATTGCTACCCTTTCTTAAGAGGATGTCAACTATCAAATGACCCTATTCTTTAATGGGTCAAAGTGCCAACATGGTGGGGGAGCCGGTATCATCCTTATTGCCCTTGATGTTGAACCTCTTCCTTTATCCTTTAAGATTGATTTAGATTGTGCCAATAATATGGCTAAATATAAAGCCCTAATCATAGGTCTCCAAATTGATTTAGCCTTGGGAGTCAAAATGATCAGTATTTTTGGTGACTCCCAACTTTTGGTCAATCAAATAAATGGCTCTTACCAATGTATGAATGATGTTTTACAATAGTACAAACAACTAACTGATTTACTCTTAACATCATTTGAGCATGACCTCATCCAAGCCATCCCATGATCTACGAATAAGTTTGTCAATACAATGGCCTCTCTTAAATCCTAGATCCCATCAAAACCTTGTGATTCTAAACTTTTTGTTACCATCCATTGTCTTTTCAAACCCTCTTATACCCAATTAGATATTCCTTCCATCTATAGTGTGTAAGAATCCGCATCCAATATTTGGTATAAGCAAACCTTTGACTATCTCAACCTTGCCATCATCCCTTCCAATATTTCTAAAAATTATTGAAGATTTGTTTTTTAGAGTACCTTTCATTACACCATACTAGGGAGAATTCTTTATAAACATGGATTTTATGGTCTTCTTTTCCACTACCTACGTCACCATGAAATCTCTCATGATATCAGGGGAGTGCATGATGGAATTTGTGGAGGACACTTTAGTGGTCTAACCATTGCTAAACACATCCTTCACCTTAGATATTATTGTCCCACACTTAACCAAGATTGTTATGATTATGTGAATAAGTATGTTAAATGTCAAAAACATGCCAATTTACATCACACACCTAGTCATAGACTCCAAGTTTCTATGGATTTTTGGTCATTCTCACAATGGGGTCTAGATCTTATTGGTGAAATTAACCCTCATTCTTTGTAGTGACATCATTCTATCATAGCAATGACATAATATTTTACTATGTGGGTGGAAGCCATTCCCCTCATTTCCACCAAGGCCAAAAATATCATCGACTTTATTAACCATAACATCATCTATAATTTTGATTTTATTCATAAAATTATCACCGATAATGGTAAATATTTTAAGAACAAAAAAGTCTAATATATTTGTGAGGTAATTATAATTAAGTTAAGTTTATCCTCAGCTTATCATCCACAAGCTAATGGATAGGCAGAAGCTTCTAAAAAAACTCTTAACAAAATGTTAACTAAATTGGTTAATGCATCTAGTTGGGATTCGCATTTACACATCCCATTCACCATATGGGCATATTTTACTAGCATTCTAACCCCTACAGGTGTTACCTCTTTCTCCCTCATTTGTGGTGTAGAGGTTGTCTTACCTCTCAAAGTAATAATTCCCTCTCTTCACATATCTTTATAGGATATCATCTCTTGGGATGATTACCATCAAGATCATTTAGCCCAACTAGAGCTACTTGATGAGCATCACTTATCTGTGCTTACACATCTTTGTTTTTATAAAGAATGAATAAAACAATCTTATAACAAACACCTTAGAGTACGAGAATTCAACGTAAGATATCTCATCTTTAAATAAAATCAACATGTCACCAATATGGAAAAAAGTAAGCGGGGTAAGTTTAATTTCATTTGGCTTGGACCTTATATCATAACACACAAGTATGGATCAGGAGCTTACTGATTGTCCTCTCTTGAAGGGAAAATGGAACCTAAGCCTCTCAATGCTTCACATCTGTATCCTTTATTTTTTTAAATAAGATCAAGCTCACTTTCTATCTAACTTAAGCTCATCCCTTATTTTATGAGACTTTCACCTTCATCCCATCACTTTGAGGACAACTGATTATAACATAGATTCATGTGATTATCTATGATAACTATAGCCTAATCCTAAATATGGGTACCATGGCTCTACCCATGGCATGATTTTCATGGATACTTTTCATCCTTATAGGATGGAATCCCATGGTCATTGTCTCTCAAAGCATCCTCTCACCCACCCTTTCAACCTTCATGTGCTTTAGTTTTAATTTCATAAAGGTGAGCCTTTAAGTCTGTATAAGTAAGCCTATGTCTACAAACAACAAAAATCATACATCCTATGGGTCATTCCTAGCATTCACAGACTGCTCCCTTGAAGGATAGATGCTAAAACCAATCAAAATTGCTCAATATACATTAGATTTCTCCCTTGAAAGATAGCTATCATAAAATCCTAAAACCAAATCTCAGAAGCTTACACCACTCCCTTGAAGGATGGATAAATAAAGCATATGTCAAAGAAAAGTAATTTCTTAGAACTTCTCATATCGATCAGCTTCCCCAACATCTCAAAGCAATAACAAAATATCAAAAGACCCATTATTAAAATTAGAAAAGGCAAAAATAATTTTGGAAGCCACAATCAGATTTCATATGTAGACTTCCTGCATCGATCAATCTACACCCTATATGATGTAGACTTATTTATCCTAACTCTTTGGAAACCTATAGAAGAGGAAAGCAAGCCTCACATAAAGTTTCCATTATCATCCACCTCCCTTTTCCCCTCTATGAAACAAGAGATTTTGAGCTTACTTAACACTATGTGATCAAGAACCTTTTTAACCAACCAATGAATGCTAATGTGAATCATGTGAAGGGATTATGTTTATAAGCCGATCTAACTTATTTTTGTTTTGGTCCTCACCAATGAACGAACATCATAACTTTTACTTCTTTCTCAAACTTACTTGTTGAAACATTCATTTAGATTCATGTCTTTTGGATTGTTTTATCTTTTCTTATCTTTTCTCACATCTAATTTTGTTAACCAAACTAAATTTATGTGTTTTAAGATTAATTCACCTTCATCTAATCACAAGCAATTCATTAATTAACATTACATAAACATTTTGTGTTTTGTTTAGTGATTTACTTTTACCTTATTTTTTTAAAGTGTTTTAGCCATAAAACATTTTAATAAATTACCTTATTTTTTTAAAGTGTTTTATCAATAAAACATTTTAATAAATTACACCATTTCATCAATAAAAAAACATTTCATTTATCTAAGTAACCAATCACATCAACCATTTATCACATCATAAATCAATGAGTCATCACATATGTTATCCATCAAATGTCTATTTATACAATCTACCTAAGCATGTATATACTAAAAATAACATCATCACATCATGATCATATCAATAACATAATCTAGATAACCAATCACATCAACTAATCATAAACCATCTACCACATCATCACCATTTAATCATCCATCATAAATCAATGAGTCATCACATATAGTGGAGAACATAGATTCATTAATTTAAAAACATCCACATTTCTAACAAAATATACATCTACTCAAACATAAATGCTAATAATAAGCAACATCACAACATCATGGTCATAAAAAATAACATCATCATAAACATGAGTAATAAACCATAAGCCACATCCACAACCATAATCACATCATGAGATCATAATGAAAATGATCATATATACAATAATAATGTCTATATCTCTCAAATAGAGGTATATAAATCTCACTACATCAGTTCTTAGGATGGTATCAAAATCATATAATATATCAAAATATAGAGTCTCATGGGAATCTAGGGTGTTGGAACACTGCTACTCCCTATATCCTATCCACCTATAAGACCCATTTACATACCTAAGGATACTTCCCACTAAATGGATGTAGCCATACTGGCTCCCCCACTCCCTCACTATATCACATACTCATATAATTAAGGCTCATTTATAAGGCAAGAAAATACCAATGCCTCATAATACCTAATATCCTCTACCATAACAACATATCTCAACATCAAAATCATTCCTGATAGTCCTATAGGCAGTCACACTACTCCCTATCTCAAGGTGTCCCTTTCCTATGTCACGAAGGCTAGTTGAGCTCATTCCTGGTCTCTCTCCTATGAATGATACCCACCTCACCCTATGATATATCTCTCTCTAGGGTCATCGCTACTAATTTTGCATGTGATGTTGCTAGTGCTGCCCTGGCCTAATCTCTCTCTATAGTGAGTGCCTACTAGTTAGGGGTAACCACATCCATTTGGGCCCTACCCCCTCCTCCATATCAACATCCATGACCTTCTACCTACTTATCCATCATATCCTTCAAACACTAACATATCATAGTGTGCCTAGAACCAAATTATGTAGTCCTCAGTAACCCCTACATCATCAATAATATTTGGCCTCATTGATAACTCCTCCTAGTCAAACTCTATATCCTCTGGCTATGGCTCAAGTAGTGGAAACTCCGCATCCTCCATCCTATACCTCAAAATAATACTTGGGATATCTTGTACTAGATAGAAACATCTCCTCACCCTATTAAAAGGTATCAACTCTACCTAATGATCTCATCAACCATAAACCCACATATAACTCTATAGTGACAAGATCTATCTCGTATGCCCTACCCATGTTAAAAATTGAGTATATAACCTCCAAATGACATTCCCCTCAACTAGTACATCTAACCTATCTCTATACCAATCTAGGTCTCATGCTTCTCCCCTTGGTCTTGTGTTGTGTGAGCATAATCATACCTCCATCGCATGTGTTGTTCCCAAAATCTGTCACTTGTTTTTGTGGAAAACATATCGACTATTTTGGTCCTCTAGGCCAAAATGATCTCTTCCTTTTTCAAAAAATGTTCTGAGCAGCCAAGTTCTTCAATTATTTAAGAATTTTTTAGCTAAGGAACTTGCAGGTTCAACAAGTTCCATAGGTTCAACCGGTGGGCTTTCACAAAGAAACAAGTCTTTCTTTGAACACTTAGGCATTTCAAGGATGGTTCAACATCGAGGTTCAACCAAAAGGTCCATCAGCAGGCTTCAAATATTTGGAATGAATCATTTAACCAATGAACCATTGAACCTTTGAACTTAGAAAGGTTCAAAGTGGTTCAAAAGTTCAAAAGTTCAAAAAGAGTTAAGCACTTCAAAGAGTTCAATAAGTTCGAAGACTTCGACAAGTTCAAAGGTTCAATGGCTTCGACGGACTTAAAAGAATAAAAGGGTTTGAAGAGTTAAGATTGAACCATTAAACCATCGAACCTTGAACTTCCAAAGGTTCAAAGGTTCAAAGTGGTTTAAAGGTTTAAAGGGAAGCTTCGAGAGATAGGTTCAACAAGTTTGAGTGAAAGGTTCAAAAGAGTTCAAAAGATTTGGAACGAATCGCCAAACCAATGAAACATTGAACCGTTGAACCATTGAACCCCAAAAGGTTTAAGGCGGTTCAAAGGTTCAACTAAGTCCAAAGTCTTCAAAGAGTTCAAAGGTTCAAGCGAAATATTCTAGAAGATGTTCAAGCAGAAGATTCCATAAGAATATTCCAAGCAAATGGTTCAAATGATTGGTTCAACAAATACATTGAACTCATAAAAAGGACTAAGTGAACATGGCCCTTTGCAAGAAAGATTGAACCACTGACCATTGAACCACTTTGAACCATTGAACCATTGAACTGATGCACTTTGAAGGTTCAAAGGTTCAAGGTTCAAAGTGGTTCAAATGACTAAGTGACCAATGACATCTCCACAAATGTCAAATTTAGGGTAATGAAATATCTGTTGATTTTCAAAGATGCAGACCTGAGAACAACTCAGCAAATAGCCAAAGAAAGAGCTGAAGGAGCTAGCAGAAAGCAAGAAGATAGCCCGAGAGCTCAGATCGCTAGGAAAAGACAAAGTGTATCAAGGAAAGAGGGAAAGTTATAATGAATCCATAAATATCTACAGGAGAGTTATTCCAGTAGGTGGAGCAGTCCACCAAGTGGACATCAGAGAGCACAAACATTCAATGGCGTGGCCTAATTTTCCTCCTTTGAGTAAAGGTGAATGAATAGCCGTGTAAGCATCATAAAGAGGACTAGGCAACCCATGATTTGGAGGAGACATTTGAGATGATTAGAATGCCAAAATCCAGGTCGATATCCTACTCCAGCATGGCCCCTTCATAGAATTTCCTCTATCTAATGCATTGAATGAAACATGGGCCATTTTGTGAAATAAAGTGCCAAGTCTTTATTTGAGTGCTATATATTGTAATAATTTTGTAGAAAAGAGATCTCTCAGTTACTAGAAGTGAAACTCTACCCAAGTTGAAAGGCATTCCTGAGACTTTGAGCTCAGACTGTTAATCATATTTTGTTATTTGAATGAGAAAGCAAGTGACCTTTAAGACTTTGTGTTGAAATATCTTGTGTTATCTAGGAAATTTTTCTTATGTCTGTTTCCTAAATATAGTCTTATCCATTTAATCAAACAAGCAGAATTAGTGAAAGTAATCTAGAAGGTGTCCTGAAGCCAACTGTTGGAGACTTTGTGCTGCCATCATTGTCTTCAATTTGTTTGTTTTATGTTTTAGTGTAAAGGATATTGGTGATACTTTGATCTCCCATTACCCTTCATAACCTTTCACTTTATTGTAGTTGAGGTGGAGACTTTGTGCTACACTTCATCCTACTGTGTTCCTGCATCCTATTCAGTGAGAGAAGCAATGAAAGACTATTCTTTCATGGGTTTCTTATTGTTACAATTACTACCAGGAAGTCTTCCTTTGGTTTTCTGAACATCATTTCTGAAAGAAGAGAAATGCCTTCAGTAATTACCCAAGATTTCTCCTTGTCTTTGTGAACATCATCTCTGAAAAAAGAGAGATGGATGGTGTTATCCTACCCCTGATGTGTATTTTTATCTTATATTAGTTATAGTAGTTTACAGGGAACCTCCCTTGCCTTATAGGGAACCTCCCCTTAATTAGAGGATAGATTTATCTCATTTTGATTTTGTAAACCTACACATTTTACCGAATAAATCTCCTTGTGTTGTGGTTGATATACCTATTTTGCCATCAGTTAGCTAGTGACAAAATATTCACCCAACAACATGAAGCCAACTTTGAAGTCCATCTAAACAAATTTGTGCCATGGCAACCCACCTAGTTAAAGTACCTTGATGTGCTCATACACCCAAAAATATAACACAAATATGAAATTGATACCATACCACCTATGTAATTTATAGCCCTAAACATATTGATAGATTTGTACTAGTAAAACTGGGGCCCAAGTATACATTATTCGGTCCATCATCATACCTACTATAACTCCTAACAATACAGAGAGAAATTTGCCACTACTCAAGTTTGACAGTGCATAACATGTCATAGACATCATCATCATCATGATAACCCATCTCACTCCCCTATCTATGTGATATAGGGGTGCATAATAGAGGCCTCTTATGTGCCACCTTGCATGCACTAAGTCCTCTTTATACAACACATCTATGAGTTGATCTTGCTCATCACCATTGATATGCTTTATCAGATCACCTCATATTGGTAGCCTCAAAATTTTGTGGATGTCCTCTAGTAGGATGGTAATCTCTCTAGTCAGTAGCAATAATGTGTTGGTGGCTGGGTCCCATCTCTTGATGAGGGCCACCAACATAGTCACATCTCTAGGTAGAAACTTATAATATATGATGCCTCTTAGGCCCATTGCTATTATGGGTTACCACTTCTGGTCTATCATTTCCCTGTGGACCTTATCCAGGAGTTGAGGCACTTGATCCCATACCCACAACTACTACTTCACTTATAAGGTAGATGCATGCCTTAATTTACTTTAGTTTATTTTTAACTTACCCTATTCACCTCATATACATAAATACTCACATAATTTTACCTAAACCAAACCTTACCTTTAAACCTACCTTACTATACCCCATCTACCATCCTACCCAACCTTCAACATATTTAAACCCTTAACTCATACCATTAACCCAAACCCTTAACCCATTCCTTAACCCTCTTCTATCTTTTCCCTCAAATTGTTGACAGTTGAGTATCAATTGATGATGGTTCTTTGAGGAACCATTACCAATCAACCCTCAACCACCAAATATTATGTCTTGGACCATCGATGGTCTACACCTTGACCAATCCATGGTCACCTATCAACTAGTAATAATCGATAATAACCATTGATGCTCGATAAAGACCACCAACGATCGATATTGACTATCGATAATCATTATGTGGTGATCACTGATGGATGAACCCTAGATTTACAATACCAATCTCAACAAATACTCATTAGAAAACTTTATTTCTTAAATTAAACTACACTGCCTTCTCCTACTTCCCCCCTCAACATATCCGCCCTCTACCAAATTCCTACCTCAAAATCAAAACCCCCCAATTTCCAAACCATACAAATAAAAAGCAACAATAATGACACAAAACCAATTTTGAATTCAAGACACCCCCTACCTCATTATACAACCTTCATCATGGAGAATCCCTCAGAACTATTACCATTTGGCCATGTGCTCTACCTCTTCCCTGTTACATCCTCATATCTACTCTAGCCCACAGGTCACCCTCCACCACACTATACAAACACACACACAACTCTCACTCAACTCACACTAGATAAACTACCACTAATTTCACACAAGCCAAAATAGAAGCATCACATGTCACAAATTGATAAACGAGGAAATAAAACTAATTTGGCCTTTTAAAACTCACCCTTTTAGGGCTAATGTTTGACTATCGACAGTTACTAGATGACCACTGATGGTTGACCCTTACCATCGATGGTTGACCCCTATTCAATTTTATAACCCCACCTTTTACAAATAATAACCTTATAACAAATATATTCCCATCAGATGAACCTAGCATTCCCCACCAACCAACTAAATCATTAGGACTTGGTCATTTTGGCCTATATTTCAAACTTTTTGTATCTCAACCTGCCTTGGTCCTCTTGATTGCATCAATTACCTTTCCATATTTGATGAATTTGCACCATTTTTATGCCTAACCATTTAGGTGCTTCAAATCATGACCCTTTATGGTCTTGACACCTGTGACCAATTTTGTTTTCTCAAGATCACATCCTAACTCAGATTCTTATGACTACATCAACTTTAACTAGGAGACTTGAGTTTATAGGTGCTAACTCGACACACACACACACACACACACACACACACACACACACACACACACACACACAAACACACACACACAGACACACACACACACATACACACACACACACACACACACACACACACACACACACACACACACACACACACACACACACACACACACAAAGTTGCTACATCTGATTACCCTATCACTTATCCTTCTAATACCAACCTTATTTTACACCCTACCTCAACTATGGCAGTCTAGTCTATACATGATCTTTGTTATCACACTTCATCACATTTTGTGCGCATGTCTATACTTTAGTGTCTAACCCACCTAATCACTCAACCTTGTCCACCACTTATCCACTTATCAAACCCATAACTGACTCATTTTCACCTCATCAATTCTCAGTTCTAGGGGGAACACCTCCTCCCATACTTAGGGCATCCAACCTTATACTAACCTTCCATTTTTATTTTACAGCTTACTGATACAAACTACAGAATAAAAGGGGCAAAATCTAGACACTAAAAAATTGTACATTATGGTTATAAGTGTCGCATGAACACTTCAATCACCCTTTGATCCCTGTAGAACCATTTACTAACTTTTGAACCACCAAACATAAGTAACAATAACTTATTTAGCCATTATAATTATATCCCCTAACCATCGACGATCGACACTTGACCACTGACAGTTATCTGGACCATTGGACCACCGAGAATTACCTATCATAACAAAAAACTCTCTTGAACTTAAAACTCAACTTCCCAACTCACTCATTTATGCTACCATGCATGATAGTTCACATAATCAATGCATGCTATACTAAAATAAAAAAACTTGTTAAACTCTTTGGTTTCAACACCTCTTTAATCTATATTAAAATAGGAAAAGGAGGTTGATAAAGGCAATAGATATCAGATATTCTTATACGACATATTCTTCTTACTCCTAACAAATCCAAAAAGCTTCCTAGTGAAACAGGGACTAGACAGAGACTTAAGGCACTTCTGCAACTTATTATCTTGAGCTAGGATACTGTTATTCTACCAAAATCACTCTAGGATCCATAAAATCTTCATGCTAACCTTCAACATTCTTCAAACTAATAACATTAAAAAGCTAAGTATTTATGTTTTTCTATCAAGAGTCAGTAATTAGCTCTCTTTATTCATTACTTGTGTCATTTCTTTATTTCCCTCTCATCTCATTTTCTTATGTTTGAGTTTTATAACCCCAAAAATTTCACCTCCTATACCTAAAACCACCCACAACCCATTTAATCACCCGAACACCCAATCCCTAAGCCAAACACCTCCAAGTATTACTTTATATCTTGCAACCAACCTACAACCCACAACTCACCTTCTAAAACCTCTCTGTAACTATCCAATAGGCTTATTTTCCCAAGCCAAGACTAACAGTAACTATTGATAGTCACCTAATTCTTGATGTTTAACCCCAAACTGTTGACGATTACCAACTATCGATGGTCACCTAACTACCGACGGTCTTACCCAATCACCGATGGTCACTATATGCCATTCACAAAAATAATCTAAATTCACCCACCTGCCCACACCCAAATTCCACTTTCTAAGTTTTTATTTTATCATTGAACTGCAACCTATTTTCTGAATGAAGTCTGGTTAATTTAGCATTAGTATTCAATCATTTATTTCTATTTTTTATCAGAATCACTTTCTTCTTTCCAAGAATTTCTTGTATTTAATTTTAGTACCTTCTATCATTTAATGCAATCATCTATTTTTAGCATATTTAGACTTACATGTTTTAAAAGTCTGGATTGATAGACTTGAAGGAATATCTAAATGCTAGGAAATCCACCCTACTATCTCACTGATCCATTCTTCTTTAGTGCTTTCTTATCTATAGGTCATCTTCCCAAGCCAAAGATGAGCATCTAGATCATAGAGTGCAAACCAAATCCAATTTCTGCTAACCCTACCCTTCTTTCAAGTTTTAAAACTTTTTTCTTAAGAAATAAAGTAAAATCTACATGAAACAGGCTGTTACATGGTGGATAATCAACACCATCCACCATTGATCCCAAAAATTAGTTGTGATTAAGTTATGTTGGTAGCGATGGATTGGAAAACATTTAGCAATTATGGGAAATTGAGCATTGGTGGTTGGGTCAATGAATAAGGTGCAAATAGAGGCTCTTGATATTCCTTTATTATTGACCTCAAGTGCTGATAATTTGTCAACATAAAAATCCCTACAACTATCTCGATATGAAGTCCATCTAACAATTTAACTCGTTATAGAGTCAATTTATCCTAATAATGCCTCTAGGGAATTGGCTAGATGGGAGTTGGTTGAAATGGGATCCCTCATTCTCCCCATTACTTCTTTAATGTCAATTTTATTTCTCATAATGTTATCAATTAGAATATCCTAACTGTTTGGGGGATTTTATTGAACTATAGGAGGGTTAGGTGGAAGGATAAGAGGGTTTTGTGGAGGGTTAGGAGGAGGAACAAGAGGGTTCTATGGAGGGTTAGGAGGAGGAACACGAGGTTTCTATAGAGGGTTAGCAGGAGGGGTTATTCAAAATAAACAAATTATAACTAAAAATTACTAAAAATTAGGGTTAAACAATGAAAATAATAAAAAATTAGGTTTAAAAAGTGTAGATTTTTAGCACTTACCTCTTCTACGTGGTGTCATCATTAATTAGCATATTTTTGGGATGAATTTAGTGGCTTTATGTCAATCTTGTGTCTCTCTCACACAAAAAATGATAGCAGAAGGCGAGGATAGCAAAGGAAAATCAAATGCAAAATGATGATTATGCATTCAATTTTTAGTTTTTTTATAACACAGTTAACGTGATCACATTATTAATGCTATCACATTATTGAAAATAATAATAACACTTTCATGTTATTGTTTAAAATAATGTGATCATATTATTTAATAACATGATCCCATTATGGCTTGGTAATTACTAAGCCATAATTTAAATAATGTGATCACATTAATTAAATAAAATGATCATGTTATTTATTAATATGATCGCATTACCAAAAATGCTAACAAAATTGTCTCCCAACTCCGTGCACTTACCTAGTTAGGGGGTTCAACCCCTTGACTATCTTTGAGATAGGTGTAGGCCCATTTAATCCCTCATTTATCAATAATAATAATAATAATAATAATAATAATAATAATAATAATAATAATAATAATAATAATAATAATAATAATAATAATAATAATAACGTGATCGCATTACCAAAAATGTCCACAAAAATATCCCCCAACTCCATGCACTTACCCGATTAGGGGGTTCAACCCCTTGATTGGCTCCCAAATAGGTGTAGGCCCATTTAATCCCTTATTTATTAATGTGATCACATTACCAAAAATGTCCACAGAATTATCCTTCAACTCTGTGCACTTACCCGATTAGGAAGTTCAACCCCTTGATTGTCTGCCAGATAGGTATAAGCCCATTTAATCCCTCATTTATCAATGATGATGATGATGATGATGATGATGATGATGTGAAAATCTATTGGGGCCTCGAGATCATGCCATGTGACATGATCTTGATAACCTAGGTCTTGGAGGACATTGGCATATCCCAAAAGTCTCCTAAGACTCTAATGTCCTGAAATGCTACCACATGGTTATGCTTTGGGGACTCAGGGATGTGGGGAGAACCAATCATGTCCAAAGCTTTCAAATACCTCTTAGAGATCCATGGTTTGAAATGTTTTCATGTGGTAACATTCTAGAGACTCAAGACTCTGGGGGGCACCTAGACGCAACAAGTAGTATAGTAAAAATTGAGGGTCATCCATCCATAAGCAGATCAATGACACAAAGGGGTCAATAATAAAATCAAAGTAAATAAAGTGGAAAATAAAAAGGCCTGAAAGATTAACAAGTGGTGTAATGCTAAAGAAGCAGAAGATGTTGATGCCTTATCCGAAAAGATAGGTCTCAAATACTAAAATGCACATAAAAAGAATCCAAAAAACATAGTAAAACTCAGGGCAAATTAGAAAATGTCATTATTGATGGGAAACTAAATTTAACAATCAAATTTATTTTTATTTTTATAAATTTTAAATCAAATTCATTTAAACTTACAACAAATATAGTGGAATATAGAGTAATAAGACCTCATGAATATGCCATTATTTATGTTTAAAATTTTATAAAAACTTTACATTTTTATAATAAAATTAGATGAATATTCTCAATATTCTATTATCAATATAAAAAACTTTAGATATAACTTTATAATTATTATGATGATATACATTTCCACCTTTTTTATTAGGGGAAGAAAATATAAACAATAAAAAATTAATTGTCATTTGACTAATTTTTGTTCTAGAAAATTATCTTTGTATTTATTATCTAATATATATTAATATGATATCCACACATTACTAATATGTTATTTGTCTAATTTTTTTTAATTATGTATTATAATATTAAAAATTATTATAAAAATATTTTTAAATAAATATATTAATATTTTATATATTACATTTATTTACCACTTTAAATTAAAGTTAGATAAATATTATCAAATAATGCTTTCCATTATATATCATATTATTCCTAATTATTTGATAAAAAACAATTAAATGACTCCCGATAATCCTGTTCTCATGGACTAATGACAATAAAATATGAGAAACTAAATAATATTGAAATTATGATAACTATTAATACATTTATGGTTCCTTTTTGTTGGGAAAATTAAATAATGATGTGAAATTTGGAATGGTGTAGGACCTAAGTTCATTTTTCTTATAAACGTCAAAATTTACCTTGGGATGTGAGATTGAGAAGGGGGAGTCCAACGCTAGAGTAATTTGATAAAGGTAATCAAGTGTCTATGACATGTTATTAAATAATAATTAATTTAAACTTTTAAAAAATATTTGAACGAAAGGAAGATGACGATTGGAGTTTGGTAATTGATAAGAAATTTAAATTTAAAAGAATAGTTCAAACAAATGATAGTGTGTTCAGGGGAATTAAAATGAAGAAGCTTTCAAGATTTAGATATAGAGACTCAAGTAGTTATTATTATTTTTCCTTTTTTCGAGATATAAGGTGATGTCATAGAGTGTTTCTTTAGTATTTTATATTGTTATGTAGGTTTTATATTTGTTATTTTATGCACATGTTTTGTTGGCGCTACTATCTATTGAGTGACTTTTTGCTAAACATTTACTAATGGTTAGTAGTCTATTTGTTATAGACTCGTTATAAGTTTGTTTTTGTTTAAACATTAAAAATATATCTCTAAAAATTTATAAAATATTCTAAAAACCTTTCAAAATTCATATATTTATTCTCGTAATTTTTTTTTATAACATTTAATTGATTGAAACCCCCCACCCCCCCCCCTCTCCCCCCCCCCCTCTCTCTCTCATATCTATTTCCCACATCACATTATATGTACCAAATAGATAATTAATATGCACCTACCAAATTATATAATTAACACATTTAACATTTTCCCCATCAATTTATATATCACAACTCACTAACCAATTTATATAATTGACATGACAATTAATAAACGAGATTACACATTCAACTACTACATCACGCATTTATATATCATAATTCATCTACTTATTAGTTAAAATTGATCTAATAAATGTTAGCGAGACTCTCCACATCATTGTACTACCAAAGATGGTCTAGATTGGATTTTTCTATCATGCAGTATTATTGCCCGACATGAGCTAAATGTTAGCAAGTCTCTCCACATCATTGTATAGACCAAGAGAAAAATCGGGGAAATAAAGATATGGAAATCTATAGCCGATATAAGTATGGAAATTGACAGTCAATGTCAATAGCCGGATTTAAATATTCAAGCTTTTACCCCTGTGACGGTGACCAAACGATAAGGAAAGTTGGCTTTATCCATGAGATCCCGTCTTCAAGTCTCCCTTATCATTAATAGTTGACTCCTTAAATAACATTGCTTATCAGATATCTAAAAAGTTCTCCAATCAAAAAAACCAATTACCGATTTTTGAATTGTGCCTCATTTAAACAACCGATCTGTTCATATGAACGGTGTTAATATTTGGCGGGTTAATTTATATGAAGAGTGTCAAATAGTCGGTGCATTTATATATACGGCCTTACTATTTAAGCTCTTCGGAATTTGGGATTAATTATTAAAGAGAGAGAGAGTGAGAGTAATAAGGAACGTTATAGAAAAAATATATGTTTTTCAAAGATGGTCTGTCACGGCATTTTTTTAACAATTAATCCTCGTTACATCCTTTTTTTACCTGAAACGAGCAGGATCAACGCCAAAAACGCGAGTGCATCCCGACACATTTTCGAGCGATAATTTATAGGCATCCTGGGGCTTTGATCAAAACAAATCCTTGCCTGGGAAACGCTTCTGATTCTCTATCACAATGGGAGAGCCCTCCTCTTCGAAAGTAAAGATGCATTGGGTAGTTCAGGTAGAAAAAGCTTTAAATGCGAAACCCGGATCATTACAGCCCAATGCCATTTTGAGTGTTTCACAGTGTTTGAAGAATGAGAAGACATAAATTCTACCATCCAAAAGTGATCATTTTCGGTCCTCAACATTTCGAAGAAAAAGATATTGGAAGTACGAACATTTCAAGTCAGAAGTCGCAAGCAATTTTCATGGCCGCTTAGAGGGTGGCTTATCTTCGGTGGTGGAAATTTTAAATGGACAGAAGCAGGAAGAGATAAGGAAAAGCTACGCTATTTCATACGATATCGACCGAGAAACCATGTCTTGGTTGCTGGTAAGAGATGCTTGCTTCGTTCTAGAAGTTCTCAAGAGGTTTTCAAAAGACGATGGAAAATCAGAGGTTGATGGAAAAGCCGAGGTTGATGGAAAAACAGAGAAAAGCCCTAAATCTTTACCAAAAAAAGAGGTGGAAGATTCTATGGGCTCAGTTTACAATGTTGCACTGTGTTGTGCAAGTCGCTTGCCTATTTCGGAACTGTCAAATACGTAAGTAGCTTAAACTTATAAGCTTATGTTTTTTCAAATCTACCCTACAAATATATGTACTGCTATTGCCTTGTCTTTCGATTAATGTAGATGATGCAAACTGAATGTTTGAATCGTGGGGTTAAGTATGCTGCTACCGTTCTTGTTTCTATCAACGGGTAAACTGCTATTGTATCGAAGATCTGAGGCTTTCATCAAGAAAGAATAAAATGCGATTGTATTTTATGTCCATTTCAGAGTTGTTCTTATTTCAAAAACTTAATTTCCCTCCCTAAATGGTTCTGCTTTGACCTCCATACATACTTCGTGGCTGTTGGAAAATCAAACATTCCTTCAGATAAATTTAAAATTAAAATGAAGTTTCGATAAAATTTAAATATTAAAATAAGTTAAATCTTTTATTTATTTAATAATAAGTAAATATTAAAATAAATCAGAACTTTTATTTATTTAATAAAAAGTATGTATTAAATATTAAAATATATTTAAAACTGTTTTTATTAATTTTAAAAATAGGATTTTCAAAAAGGTTTAAAGAAGCAATGGTGAAGGTATATATATGTAGATGTTTTATATAAATTTTAGATATAATATTAGATTAGTGAAAATATACAATAATAATTTTTTGTAGAATATTTTTATAAATAAAAATTTAATTTTTTAATATATATTTTAAAATAATTTATAAATTAAATTTTATTATAATAATTTAAAATTTAATTTCAACCAGCTAATAAAACGATTTAGGGTGCAAACTTTACATAGTAATGTCAAAAGAAATATATCTTTTAAAAAAGAGAATTCACAAAAACAAAATGTAAAAACACACACACATTTAGGGTAATAAAGTGATTTTAATAAAGTGATTTCTATAACATGTTTTATATTTTATTTATATCCCTAAAATATGAAATTAAAATTTGTAACCATCAACGAATCATTTATTTGTACTTGTAAGATTTGTTGTCACATTTAAAAGTTAAGATGTGTAGAAGTTTAATAATAAGGGTGAAATAGTGGTTACATTGCATTTTTATTTTTTTAATAAAAAAATATTTTTTATTATATCTATTAGATTATAATATAAAGTTAAAATATACAGATGTTTTACCCATAAAAGTGTTGGTTCGTATTCACGATTTAAGAAATATATTTAAATATATAAAAAACAAGTTCAAATTAGATACACCAGATTAAAGAGCAATGCCAAGCTACAACTCTATTATTAGGGGTTAGATCATCCCGTAGAAGAAAAGAATCCTAAATACCAATATCTCTCAACACCACCCAACCATTCTAAATACCCAAAAGAACAGGAACACCCTACCTAGGTAGGGGAGGAGCTAAAACACTAGCATAAGCCACATCTAACATTGGAGATTCCCATCAAGAATTTCAACTACTAATTGGCCACAAATAACCACACTTCAAGCAAAAGATCAAGGCGGAGGGAATGAAAATCAATTGTGAGGGTGGATCCAAAAGGAGGAACCTTGTGATGAGATGTTAAATACGATTCTTTTCATAGTACATGGAGCACTTTGCTAGTCACTAAGATTGTCTTGCAAATTTTGGAATTCCATGGCTATATTTTCTACTTAGGCCTAGATCTAATGGAATATAGAGGTGAGCACACACAAAAAAAAATTAAGCAAAAAAATGTAAAAACCTATTCTATTTGTTAAAGATAATTGAATTCCAAAACATCCAACATTAATTAGAATGGTAGATATGAACAAATTATAAATGAAACTTCTAAAACATGGGCAAAGGAGTGGTTGCAAATGCTTTATCTTCTTGACAACAAATCATTTGAATTCGTTGTTAGGTTCCAAGGTGGAAGCATATAAATACAAACTCTGTTGAAGGAAAATACATCATCAGAGAAGCAATGAGAGCCTTTGAAGTTGTATTCACATTGTATTTTACAAGTTTTGGTCCTTGTTCATGTTGGCTCATTATTTCCTAGCTATGAGTAGTCGTTCTATTTGTTTTGGATAATTATGAAGTTTATAAGAAGTGCAAATTAATTATTTGTGTAAGCTTTGGATAGTGTAGTAATGAAAGGTCTATCTAGGAAGGTTATATTTTGTAGTAACTTATACAATTGTTGGATTACATAATGGAAGCATAGAGAAATCACCTCACCTAATAAAGTGTTTTTCACACCAGTTTCTTCAAATCATTTAATGTATTTCTCCTATGCTTCCTTCTTATGTTTCGTATTATGCACATTTCATTTCCATCACATATTTATCCCTATTTCAATATTTAAATTAGTCTAAAATAGTCATCTATAATTCATATGATGATCTAATATTATAGAATATGTGTTGGTGAAGTTTAGTGTAGAATATCCACGTAGTTTATGAATCAAATTTTGATAACAAAATAAGTCAAGTTGGTTGTAGATAAAATTCAATGATTAAGATTACTTAAGATAGATTAATGTTGGGATAAAACCTCCTATATAATATTAAATAAATATCACATAAATAAATAGAGTAAAAAATAGACCATTTACTCATAAAAGAAAGGTTTGTATTAACTACTCGTAAAATAAATGTCAATTTAGATTCATTCATAATTATACAAGTAAACATTGAAAATAATTAATTAATGGAAATGTAGCTATTGAGCATAGATGGCATATTTGAAACTATATTATTATTTCAAATCTAAAGTAGGTATTATATAAAATTCTAGTGCCATTTATTTATTTTTTGAATTTAATATTGAAATATTTTGATATAATTTTATTATATAAAATAATAAAATTACATAACAATGCAATTGGTTGGTATCCATATCAACATTGTCTTTTATAATATTTTGTGTGTATCCTTATTTTTGAAATTTAATTATTCACAAGCATATAAACATCATCCTATGAGTTAATTAGTTTTAAATTGAAGAATTAAAGATCTAAGATTTTTTTAATTAAATATTTTTAATTTATTTTTTGATATATAAATTAAATAATGAACTAATAAATAATAATAATAATAATAATAATAATAATAATAATAATAATAATATAATAAAAGTATCAAAAATAAAAAAAAAAAAAATGTTAAAAATGTAACGATTTATTTTAATAGTTAAATAAATGCATTTTTATTAAAGAAACCTAATTTCAAAATATTAACAAAAATTAGATAACCTATTATTACAATAAAATGGAACACCTAAAGTCTATATAAACCCATTGCAAATACTATAAATCTTCAATAAAGAAAAATGAAAAAGGAAAATAGAAAAGTGAAAAGCACTATCAAATTTATGAAAGTAATAAATGAAAATGACATTAACTTGAAATAATTCCTTTTCGTCAAAGACATTATCAAATTTTTTAGCTTAAAAAATGAAATAAAGTTACTATCTCTAAGAGGTGTTTTATCAAATTTTATATAAAAAAGAATTAGCGAAATGAAATAGAGTGTGGTGTTATCTCAATAGTTGTGTGACATGTATTTTTAGGAAGGTCATCGAAATATGATAAGAAATTAGTCTATGATGGAGAAAAGAGCGCATACACCTTTTCAAATCATAGTTTAAGTATAATTCTATCACCACTTAAGGAAGAATGATGTGTATAAAAGATATTTTCTATAAAATAATTCATCAAGGAGATGAAGATGATAAAGATTTCTATATGCATTAATGAAAAATAAGAAAGAAGTGAAGGATGTGAAAATACTAGAAGAGCTAACAAAAATATTTGAAGAGTATGGTGATGTGATACTTGATGAATTTAATAATTATTTACCAAAAAAATAGGAACACATATCCCATATTTATTCAATTCCATGATAAGATCTATTTAATGAAGTAATTTATAGGATGATCCCCATAAAACATGTAGAGTCAAATATGTAGATGAATGAATTGGTGAGAAAGGGTGTAGTGAGGGAGGCTATTATTCATGTACAAATCAGAAATTGATAACTTTAGATAAGAAAAAAACATATAGGATATGTGTAGATGGTTGAACAATATAAAATATCACCATCAAATGCTAATATCTTATACCTAATCTAGATGACAAGATGGGTGTATTTGTCTAAGCTACATACTTTAGTAAGATTGATCTACAAAGTGACTACTAACAAATTAGGATTAGAGAAGGAGATGAATAAAAAATAACATTCAATACCATGGATGGTTTATATGAATCTATAATGATGCCATTCATATTGTCTAATATAATTAACACAATTATGAAGATGTTGAATACTGTGTTATGAGATTATATCAGTAATTTTTAGTATTATATTTTGATATTAGTAAGTTAAAATAAGTGCACTTTAATACATTTGAGAATAATACTATAACTATTGAGGAAGGAAGAGCTCTATTCAAAAGCTAAAGAAGTATAGGTTTGTGTTGAAAAATTTGGCTTTTTAGAGACTTTTCATTTCAGATGATTTTGTAAAAATGTATGAAGATAAGAGAAAGGAAATTGTTGATTGTCCTACTCCAATATGAATAATAGAGGTAATCAATTCACATGGATTGAATTCTTTTCATAAAAATTTCATTAATAATTTTAGTAGTATTTTTGCACCAATATCAAATTGCACAAAGGGAAAGTAATTTGTGGACAATACAAACAAAAAAAAGTTTCTAGTTGTTGAAATTTAAGGTGATAGAGGTCCCTATTTTAGTATTGAATTTTTTAAGGAAATTTTTTTAAAAAGATTTTGATGCCTCACATGTGATCTTTTATGTGTTATTCAGTTAGGAAGGAATGTCGATAGCATGTTATAGATAGAAATTGAATAAGGTTAGGAATAAATAATCCCGATATGAAAATAAATTGTATTATATTTTACCATTACTAAAGTATTAGAGGCATTACTTAGTGGCTAATAAGTTTTTTCTATTTATAGACCATCAATCCTTAGGTCTTATGAACACCCAAAAGAATTTAAATAGCATATATGAAAAAGTTGCTATATTTTATAAAAGGGTATATTTTTATATCAAAGCACAAATTAATGAACTAGAACCAAGTAATTGATGCATTGATTAGGCATGTGGAATTGTTAAAAATTATGGTTAGAGAAAAAAAAGTTGGATTTAAGATTATCAAAGACTTGTATGATTTTGATCCCAATTCTAGAAAGACTATAGAATAATACATGATTCCGTTAGTATGTGAGAAAGCTTCTATTCATGATTAATATCTCATGCATGGTGGTTATTTATTTAAGGGAAAATAACCATGTATTCTAGTTGGATCTATGAGAGATAATATTGTTAGATAACTTCATAATGGTGCTTTGGGTGGACCTTTGGTAAAGATAAGACCATAGCTTTGGTGAAAGAGTAAGTATTATTTTTTCCAAATATGAAGCGAGATGTATAAATTTATTTTTCAAGTTGTGGGATGTTAAACTATTTTAAAGTGGTGTTTTTTAATGAATGTGATTATATTTTTGGTTGGGAGCTAAGGAAGGATAGTGTTTGTCCTTAATTTGTCTATACTTAGCCTTAATTTGTTTCTATCGATAATAGCAATAAGATATACCAACTTTTCAAAAACATTGCCCTATTTAATTTGCGGGAACTTTGAGATCATGGATTTTTTCCAATTTAATTTGGAGGGTAGTTTGTGAATTTTGTCTGTGTTTTTTGGATTTCAATTTCCAAGGTTAGACTTTGAATAAAAGAAGTAAATATATTAAGGAATTTGAAACAAAGAACTCAAATTTTTGTTAAAGAATTAGAAAAAAGGAGTAAAATATTTTAAAGAATGTTTTCTTTTAGTTTAAATTCTTAAAGCATTATGTGTCAATCTACGAATGACTAAAATGTGATAATATTTATAGTTTGGGCTTTTTAAAAGTGACGTGCCATTTTTTTTCTATGTCTAATTTGTTATATGAAAGCTTAGATGCTAGAATGATTAAATTTGTGTTTTTAAACTATTTTTAGTAATGTGACACTATGTTTGTATTATGAAATAGATGTGACCAATATGGAGATATTTATTCCAAAATACTCAATCTTAATTTTGTGGTCAAGAGTAATGATATCTCAGACCGTGTGGTTGAAGTGAGAGATGAGCTCCATAAGATGTTGACTACTAGAATGATTAAATTCATTTTTTTGAATTATTTTTAGTAATGTGCCACTATATGTGTGCTATGAAATAGATCTGACCACTATGGAGATATTGCTTCCGGAATACTTAGTCTTTTTTTTGTGGTCAATTATAATGATGTCTTAGACCACGTGGTTGAAGTGAGAGATGATTTGCATAGGATGTTGAATAAGGTATTTTTTTCTATTGCAGTAATCATGGAAAGAAATGGGTTCATTTTATTATTGACTTGTTTATCAATAGACAATGAAATATATATCCTAATTGCCTTTGAAACTGACCTAAAAAATAAAGATGTGATTTTTTTTTAGAAGTCAATGTGAGCAGAAATTTTGAAGTGTTAGTTTTTGCAATTTTAATATTTTGATATATGGACCCCTATTTGCTAAAAAAAAATGTATCAAATCCTTGTTACTCTAGTAAATGAGAGATGCATCTCCTCTAGTCATGTTTAATTGAGAGGTGAGTCTTCTATGGTCTAGTTTATTATTAGAAAAGAAACATAGTGGTCAATCTACATTATATTAATAAATATGTTTTTTATGTTTTGGGCTTACATTGATAATGAACTTATGATGATTAACATCCACTATCTGTTAATAACTTAATTTCAAAATAATGTATTATTATATTATATTTTTTCTAATTATAGAACATAATTTTGATATAGAACTTAAGTGTTAAGCCTTAAAGAGCAATTTGATTTCATGCATTATATATGGATTTTGTTATTTCTAATACCACACCACAAGTAATAATAAGTTTTTTGACTTTCATAATGAGTTTTGAGAAATTATTTTTATCTTTTCAAACAAACAAGATATTCCTAATGCAATGAATGCCACTGAGATAATCTAGACAAGCTTGGCTTGCAGTCCTTGCATCGACACCATTAGTTAATATTTAATGTGTCTTTCATTTATTATTTTGGATGTTTACACTACACAAAAGTATGTTTTTTTTATAACTAATTATGAGATAATTTTTTTTTTTCAATTTGGGACATTTGTTTCTTTCCTTGTCTACTTATGGAGTATGATACTGTTGACCCTTTAGTTTAAAAAACATTTTTATTTGATAGCATGGTTTTGTGTCAAGATAAAAATTATTTACACTCTTGTGACCAAACTCAAGGATTTTGCTTCCTTTACTAATCTATTTTGGCTACAGGATTATTTCCTCATGCCTTGTTAAAGTGGTTTATAGCATTATTAGTGATTCAAGGACAAGATTATATTTTATTTTGTGCATTAATTATCTTATACAACACATTTATATTACTTTTGCTAGTAAGGGTGAAGGCATGTACAAAGTTTTATATTGGTTGTCTAACACTGTGTGAGCCTAGGCCCTAACATTATATGGATCCATGCAAAAATCCATTTTCCTTATTTTGTGCCTCAGTGCCACCACCAATCCTACATTGTGTATAGTTTATGATTTGATATGGATATCAAAAGTTAAAATGAATCTCAATATTCCCCAAGCCTTTTTATGGTTATAATCTACTTCAGTTTTCTCTTTTTAGTGTTTTACTATAACCACATTAAAAAATATTACTCACACTGCCTCTTAGAAGTCCTTTGTATTTACGATTGTTTGAAAAACATTTGTTAGATGTTATGTATATTTGAAAAATTCATTAATTTATTATGCAATTCAATTGTTGTGTGTTTTCACTTGAGAAGGAGTGGGATGGAATCTTCTAGACTTTCAAAATGATGAAGATGAATAAAACATATCCTAGAATATGGGACCATGCTAAATAAGAATAGAATAATATGATCGATCCATGGGATTCATAGACCTTCCTCTTATGAATAAATAATAAAATTAGTAATCAAAGACCACTATCCATCCTTTATGTTCCTATGAGAATAATACCAATAAACACCCTTTAGCTGTAATATGATATGTTAGTCCATTTCTAGTAAAATCAAGAGTGTAGTCCTTATCTAAAATCATTTCTTTCTTTTTACATTTTCTTCATGTTACATATTATGGCTATAGAACAAGAAGATCAAGGTACAACTACATTGGATTGCATGTAGAGTATTATCAAAGACCAGATGTCTTCGAACATGTAACCTTAGAAATCTCTTTGTATTTTTTTGTAAATTATCTTAGGAAGAAGAAGAACATCTCTGTAGGATGCTTCATATTTTTAAAGAACAAATTTTTTCTCTTCGATCTTGTGTCTTTTTTATCTTTCATGGACAAACATTTCAGAACTATAGAAAATAAAAATATGTTTTATACAATTCTTTATAATGGTTACATTTCTAGCTATCCTCTATTTGAATTTTTCTTCTTCATTGGATATGATCAAAATTACATATTTTGTAAAATTTTAGTTAAATTCTACTTCATACATTCAACCCACTGTGCTTTTGGGTGGGTATAACATAGAGGATCAGCTTGAACAACCAACCAAAATTCCATATATTATTATTGTAACCCCTAATTGTCTCATGCATCATCTTGTTGAGGTAGAATAAATGTCTTTGTGAACTATGAAGTATGTGGTTTTTGATAAGGTAAACCATTTGTTTAATATGGATTTTTTAGAGTGCATATACTAAAAATTCTTTATCAATTGAGCAAGACCCACCAAAATTTGCTTTTTATGTGCAACTCTACCTCATTTCCTTGTAATTTCATGAAGGCAAAACCTCATGATTCTCAACTTGCACGATTTAATTCAGAGATTAAGATTAGTTCTAATATAAAAATTACATTTTTTACCTTGAAACATGAAAATAAATATGCTATATTGTTGCACCTGGTAAGAGGGAAGATTGGTTAAAATGGGTAAAACATTAATCTTCATTGCAACAAAGCATCATGTTGAATTATTTAATGAATTATATAGGGAAAGAAGGGATGTGGATATTTATTATGTATGGTGACATGTATCAATTTTCCCATAAAATTCATCTTATAAATATTATAGAAAGGGAAAAAATGTTATTACTTGTAACAAACGTTTCTGTAGTAGGGTATGACATTCCACTTATGGATGATGTGGTTAAATATTGATTTTACTCTAAAACCCTGAGAGTTTTTATTACTAGGGTAGGTCATACTACTTGTGTTGGTTGAACTAACATAGCTTATTCATTTCCTAATATTTTTGGAAAGTATAATTAATATTTCTTAACCAATTTTTGTGTTGAATTCAAACTGAAGAAAATAATCATGGAGACTAAAGGGGAAGAAGCAATGGCAAAGAATGTGAAAGTATTTGTTTTACTCTTTCAACTAATTTTTTGAGTGGGTTTTTGCTAGGATTGTTGGAGAATTGTCAATGATATCATTATGAGATCATGAAAGTGTCCAAGTGAGTGGATGAAGAGCCTTGATAGTCTAAGTGACAATGACAAAGTGTGCAATATGCTTGTCCTAGTATGCTTGAAGTATGATTGGTTGATCTTCAGTTTTGGCATGGTTAGAGATGTTCAAGAGATGAGTATGGTGATTTAAGGATGTGTAAGAAGTCCCTAAGATGTTTTATAATATTTGAGTGATTCTATGCATAAGTGGAATTCATTTATTAGTCCATAGTTTTCATTTAGATACTTTAGGTCTAGTGGTAGAAAATTTGAGTAGGCAGTTTGATGATGTCACCATTACCATGTATGGATGAGATAGGGGGAGTTGGTCATATGGTTGTGATCACATTAGTCCCTAACTTATTTTTGATAAATTTTATATCATGCACCAAAGCATGACAAGAGATATGCAAATGCAAAGTTAGGCTCTTAGACATTTTGACAGTGTTTTCCCATACTAAGCCAAATTTGTAATATGGAAAGAAAAGCTAAGTATGTATTTTGATGGTGGAATATATCACACATTTGGATATTTTTGAATGAGATGATAATATTGATTTGTTCATTTTTATGCCTAGTTGATTTGTGTTAAATTTTAGATCATGCACTAAAGCATGTCAAAAGTTATGCATGTTCGAAGTTGGCCTCCCAAATAAGTTTTTGACATGTTGGCTCTATGGCAAAAAAATCTAAGTGAGAATTTTAATGGTGTTATATATCACATGTGTGATGGTTATAGGATTAGTTTGTCACATGGTTGCATTCTACTATGTGAGGATATCATATGTTCCAAATTTAAGAACATGTGAGTGAGTGAGGTAAAAGATATGACTGTGCAAAGTTGGCTTTCTACGCAAATAAGCAAAGGTTCCCATACTTAGTCATTTTTCACAAGTTAAATATTGAGAAACATTGATGGAGAATGTTGATCTAAGAATTTAGGAATTAGTGAGATGGTGCCAAGTGTTTAATGTTTAACACTAAGTAGAGATAAAGACTGAGCTTCTTCCAAAGATCAACAATAAGCGGGTAATCATACAAATAGAGATCAATGGTGCATATTAAAGTCAAGAGGTCAAATTGATAGATATTTATATTTGATAAATATTGTGATACATACAAGATATTAATAAATGAGGCCAAAGTTGCAAGAGTACAAGAGATAAGGTAAACATGTTCAAGGTTTAACGTTTGGTATTGACAAACTATGTGTTAAAGGTCAAGCTTCATACAATAAGATATATGGGGCATGTTTAATTTGAGCATAAAGACATGAGATGAGAGCATGGTGTTTGAGGTTTAACTGTGACCATTTGTATTTGAATATTTGAATTTCTAAAGGAAAAAACTCGTACTATGTATTTTGGCCATATCTTTCGATCTAGACAAAATTTACTCATGGTGTAAAAAGAAAACTTATGGAAGACTCCAAAGTGAATCTATAAATATAAATTCAAAGATTTTAAAGTGTGTGCATTCATAAATATTGAGTTTAAAATTTTACTATGTGTTCATACATAGACTGTAAGTAACCTCAGAAGATTTTTCGAGCTTGTTTTGAAATTATTTCGATATATCTTGATGAATTAGATATTGGGGAGTTTTGTAGACTCCATGAAGATGATATGTGTGAATTATGAAGGTCTGAACAATCGTATGTATTATGAATAAAGGTTTAGAATTCAATTTTTTAATCATTCATGGTGATTGTGTGCACAAAATATTGATTGACCTTGCCCAAAAGAGTGAAATGATGACTGCAAGCATTTGAGGATGACTAAGGGGTCATGTAGTGTGGACCTATGGATTTGGAAGTGGTTATGTGTTATTTGTTTGTTTGTTGATGTGATAAATGGATGAATAAGTCTCCATGAGACTTATAAGAGCTACAAGTGCATTATTAAAAGGTGTAGTTGCTTAAGGGTGACCCATAGATGCTATGACTGACCTATGAAGATTGTATTGAGATGTGTCTCAGTAAGATAGATGCCTTAATTTTTAAGGCATGCCTAATGGCTGACCAAGATGGTGATGATCATGATTGCTCTATAAATAGTGAAACCAAATGTGTTGGTTTCTAGAATTATGAAAAAAAATTGGGTGAGACTTTGAGGGTTGTGCGGATGTGGATCTAAGTGAAGGAGAGAACCTTTGAAATAGAAGGTATAGGTCAATGAGGACCAATAACGAGCAAAGAGAATAAAACATGCTTGTCTGATCAAGGTGATGAAGGTGATCACATACTTCATTGGACCTAATAAGCCTAGAAGAGGTAGAATGAGTGAGTATGCTCATGGGACTATTTGAGAGAGTGTGTATCGTGAGTGAAGGTAAGGTGAAGGCTGTGTGTTCCCTATGGATGAGTTAAGAGAATAATATATTGAGAATTGTTTATATGACATGTAGGTCATAATTTAGTTTCTATATTAGTGATCTTGTTATTTGAGTATGAGAAAAGGTGAAGAGTGATAATCAAAGGTCCATCATTAGGTGTTGAAGACATCAGTTCAAAGGTGGATGTGTTCATAGGTGTTGTTGTGGTATATCAACATTAAAGGGTTTTGCATCCTTCTTTCAAGGTGAAACTAGCTAAAGTTCTAGTTATTGTGGCAGCTCAACTAGATATATGTTGTAGTACCTTATGGGATTGTAGTCTTACTAAATAGGGATGTTAGTTCCTTGATAAGTTGTAGCTAGTCTAAATTGGATCTTGTCATTATAGGACTGTAATCCATCTTGTAGGGTTCAATGGGTTTTATCCCCTAAGAGGGTTTCCCACGTATATTTTGTGTTGATGTGATGTATGCCCTTGTTCATGCTTTGGATGTATATTCTTTCATGTTTTATGTTACTAGATCAAGTTGATGAATGATGGAATGGTTTTGGAATTAAATGTGCATTATTGTATACCAATTCACCCCCCCTCTTAGTAGATACTTTCAACAATTAGTATCAGAGGGGGTCCTTTGGAGGAAGCTTAATAACTTGAAGGATATTCTAAGTTACACAAGATGGCTAAGTTATTGAAGAAAGAAAATATTAAGTTGAGATAAATGGTCAAAAGTCTTGAAGAACATATTTTTCATATTAAAGAGCAAGCATGTAGAATGAAGGATGACTTGGTTAAAGAAGTTAAGAGGGATAAAGAGACTATCCAAGTTCTTGGAGTTTAGCTAGAGGTTGTATGTTTAAGCATGAGAGTTAAAGGAGATGGATATGTTCAAATGAAGACTGATCTAATTTACCTAAAACATGAGTATGAAAAAGTCATAATAAATTTTGTCAAGCTTGAAAATAAATAAAAGGAATTAGAACAAGTCAAAGAAGATGAAAAACAAATCAATAATCTCAAGGATCAGTTGGGGTAGCTAATACAAATATGAAGATAATAAAATAAGAATGCAGGCATCTTAAGACTTAGTTAGAAGAAGCAAATAGTTCAAAGCAAGGTGAGCTTGATGAGATGAAAAATTAGATAAATTTGTTAAATAATGATCATGAAAAACTCATAGATAAGTTGAAAAAACTAAGAAAGGAATATGAGAAGTCCAAGCAAGTCAAAGAGAATGAAAACTCTAAAAGTAATACAAGAAGGTCTGTTAAACTACCAAATGCTTCAAGGTATGCTGGTTTATTTCATGGTCATTATTATACATGTAATAAATATGGTCATAGAGCTAAGAACTATAGAATGAAGTCAGTCATATATGGACATTCATGTAACTTTGATAGAAGTAGTTTTTGGCCAAAGATTGATCACAATTTAAATATATCAAAAGGTATGAATAATGTTATTTGTTTTAGTTGTCATAAGAGTGGACATATTTATAGATTCTATCCAAATGTTATTAAGAGGTCTTCAAGGTATGCCAAAGGATTTAGAGCTCTTAGAAGCTTTGAGAAAGCAAAAACTTAGGTATGGAAACCAAAGGTAGTCACTTCCAATTATTATAGTCATAAGGTTGATAATAAAGTTGCTCTAGAAGGATATATTGCAAATCAGGGTAAGCTCAAGGGTCAAGTAGGTAAGATGGCTGTAAAAGAAAAAAAGAGTAAAACTATGGTATGGAGACCTAAGGTAGTAAAGACTTAGGAGACTAACTCTGTTGAGTCTAAAAGTCTTGATGGTTTGTTTGCCAAGGTGAAAAATTAATAAAAAATGAAGGAAAGTCAAGAGTTTATGTTATCAACATTTATTAACAAATCTGAAGCAAAGAATGAAGTCAAGCATCCATTCAAAATCAATTGAATGATGAGATAGGACTACAAGTCAGAGAAATATATGGAAATATGGGAGTCTCCTAAGTTTTGGGACTTTTAGTTTCTATCCAGGCTTTAAGGAGACACTTGTCAGTTAGAATAAGTTTGGTGGCTATCAGATATTGTTTGATGAGAAGGTATGAAAACAATGTTTGTTTTTGCATTTTTTTATATATATCTTTTATTGGAGAAAAGAAGCTTGTGAAGAATCTCAATAGTCCTATATTTTAAATCATGGTTTGGAAGCTCTAGTATAAAGGTGAGTTTCAAATATCTTTCTGCATATAAGTTTATGGTAAATGCCAGGTGAGCCTATAAGTTGAAGGCTTCTCTTTTAGGCTTATGTCTTAGATCTTGAAAACCCTATTAAAGGTTTGTTGAATAAGTTGTGTATGCCATAGAAGTTCATAGTGTTTGAAAGATGAGGTGTCTCTATATAAGTATTGACTGTGATTGGATAGTATTTGAAGACTTATTGAAGATGTCATGATCTAGGTGAAGCATAGAATTAATGGGAGCATATGTGAGATGTTCTTATCATGTTAATGAAGATGTCTAATATAGCTCCAAATTCAATAATATTGATATGATGACTTGATCAGACCAAGTCATATGTTTTGACAAGGTACTAAATCTTCATACATGAGCAAAGAGAGCTTGTGAGTTATATAGGAAGATAGGTCCAAGGATCAAGAAGGCTTAAGAGTAAAGGAGCTTGCTATGGGTCCTTGTATTTTAGATCTGTGGTGTTCTTCAAGAGTTGGACTAGGTATGTCTAGGTGGAATATATGTTGATGCTAGAGTCATGTCATGGTAAGTTGTCATTGTTGTATATGGTCAGTTTGTAGGGTCAGATTGAAGTCTTTTATTATGGTAAAAGAGGACTTGTGATTTGTCAATATGATATTTTTACATAGAAAGGTTTATTAATCTTATTATAGCATGCTCTAGGCATTGTTGTGGTCTAAAGGTGTGTTTGTGCCAATTGAAGATTTTTGAGTGCTCTCTATTTTCTCAATTTTTGGCTTAAAGGAAAGCAGGCCTAAAATGGGTTATAGGAAATCTATGTTCCCAAAGGTATGGTGGCTCAATTTTTTGGTCTAGAAGTGTGTGATGACTATATCTAGGTGTGCAATAAATTTTCAGAGATGGACATTAATTGGAAGGTGCTGTGTTAACCTTATTTATTTTGAGATTCTGAGGTTTGGGATCTGATAGAAAAGTGGTTTGAATTATGATTTTAAATATGAGGTTTCCTAATAAGTTTAACTAGCCAAATGGGTTATCAAATCAAGCTTCACAAAGATATGAAGGTTTGTGGTTTTCAAATTATTCATGTTTTTGCCAAGATGGAGGCCTAATTGGCTAGTTAGTTTGTAAAGGAAGTATGTTATAGAATTTGATATAGTTGTTTCAAATTGATTTTATTGAGGTGGAATATGATAGTGCTCTAGATATGAAGTTTTAAGTCTTGAATGTGTGTCTAATCAAGGTTGTGGGCTCTGCAAGTTCTAGATAGGGCAACAAGGAAACTAGACATGCCTAGTGTGAAGAAAAGCGTTTTTTGTTCATTTTTTCCAAAAGAGAAAGGAATGAGTATTTAAAGGTGAGGTCTCAATTTTTATTATTGAATATTTCATATTTTTAGAGTAGCATGAAGTTATATTGGTGATCCTTGAGGTGGTTTGATAGAGAAGGCTTGTAAACATATATGTTGGCTCTTCATGGTGTGTGGAGATCTGAAGATGCTCAAAAGGTGAAATGGCTCAGAGATATTAGAGGGAGACCCACTCATATTTTTCTTAGTTATGTCTATTATATTCTAGTGTTTTTGTGTGTTCTTTCTTCATTGGTTGCAGTGTTTGGTTGAAGAGAGAGTTGGCATGGAACAAGAGGAAGTTGTCAAGGCAAGAAAAAGTAGGCTCAAGATAAGGGGGAGTTTGTATCACATTTATAAGGTGTTCCTCTATTTTTTGTGGTATTTTCAAGTCCTTATGATCAGATAGTGCCTTGTTTGTCATTGTGTTAAGGGGCATAAAGTTCTTATTGTGAGAATGCTTCAAAAGAGAGAAGGAGGGTGACTTGTATATTTCTATATATGATGGTTGTTGACATAAATTAAAAATTAAAATATTGTTATAGAGATTTAAATGATGTCATCAAGGTGTCTAGGTGAGTGGATTAATATCCTTGATAGTCTAAGTGACAATGACAAAGTGTATAATGTGCTTATCCTAGTTGCTTGAAGTATGATTGGTTGATCTTCAATTTTGACATGGTTAGAGATGTTCAAGAGATGAATACGGTGATTTAAATATGTGAAATATGTCCATATGATGTTTTATAATATTTGAGTGCTTGTTTGAATAAGTGGAATTCATCTAGTAGTCCATAGTTTTCATCTAGACACTTTGGGTCCAATGGCAGAAAATCTAAGTAAGCAGTTTGATGACTTCACCATTGCCACTTATGGATGAGTCAAGAGGATTTGCTCATATGGTTGTGATCATATTATTAATTAGTTTATTTTTTTATAAATTTTATATCATGCACCAAAGTGAGATAAAAGATATGCAAGTGCAAAGTTGGGATCTCGGGCATTTTGATAGTGTTTTCCCATACTTAGCCAAATTTGCTATATGGTAAGAAACGTTGAGTAGGCAGTTTGATGATGGAATATCTCACACATTTGTATGTTTAAAAAAAATATGATCATATGGGTTTGTTCATTTTTGTGCCTAGTTGATTTACACTAAATTTTAGATCATGGGTTAAAGCACATCAAAAGTTATGCATGTTCAGAGTTAGCCTCCCAAACAAGTTTTTGACGTGTTGGATTTATGGCAGAACAATCAGAGTGAGAATTTTAATTTTGTTATATCTCACATGTGTGAGGTTATAGGATAAATTTTTCACATGGTTATATTCTCCTATGTGATAAGATCATATGGTCCAAATTTGAGAACATGCAAGTGAGTGAGGTAAAAGATATGACTGTGTAAAGTTAGCCTTCTAGGTAGATAAACAAAGGTTCTCATACAGTTATTTTTAAATAAGTTAAAGTTACAGAAAATACTTGGATCATGTTTCTCCAATTATTCAGGAAGAAATGGGATGGTGTCATGTGTTCAATGTTTAATGTTGAGTAGAGATATAAATCGAGCTTCTTCTAAGGATCAACAATGAGTGGGTGATTGTATAGATAGAGATCAATGATGCATATTAAATCAAAAGAGGTCAAAGTGAAAACTACTTATATTTTTTAAATACTAAACTATGTATAGGAGATTGGTGTAGTGTATGAGGTCAACATGTTCAAGGTTTAATATTTGGCATTGATGGATTCTATGTTAAAGGTAAATCTTCATACAATAAGATCGATGGTGTGTGTTTAATATGAGAAAAAATGACATGAGATGTGAGCATGGTGTTCAAGGTTTAACTGTGACCATTTTCATTTGAATTATTTGAATTTTCAAAGGAAAAAACTAGTGCTCTATATTTTGGCCATATCTTTTGATCTAGATAGAATTTGCTCATGGTGTTAAAAGTGAACTTGTAGAGGACTCCAAGATTAATATGGAAATAGAAATTTTAAAATCTAAAAGTGTGGATAGTCATAAATATTAAGGTTTAAATTTGACTATGTGTTTGTACATGGACTATAAGTGACCTAATAAGATTGTTAAGGATTTTTTTGATATTGTTTCGATATCTCTTGATGAATTTTATATTGGGGGGTGTTGTATAATCCATGAGGATGATTTGTGTGAACCATGAAGGTTTTACCAATCGTAATTAGTATGAACAAAGTTTTATAGTTTGACCATGTATTCGTTCATGGTGATTATGTACATATAATGTTGATTGAGCTTGCACAAAAGAGTGCAATGATGACTATAAGAATTTGAGGATGATAAAGGGGTCATGTAGTGTGGACCTATGCATTTAGAAGTGGTCTTGTGTTCTTAGTTTATTTTTTGAATGGGTGAATAGGTCTCCATAAGACCTATAAGAGCTATAAAGGCCTTATTAAAAGGTGTAGCTGCTTAAGGGTGACCCATAGATGTTATGACCAACCTATGAAGATTGTATCGAGCTATGTCTAAATCATATATATGCCTTAAGTGTTAAGGAATGCCTAATGGGTGACCAAGATGGTGATGATCACAATTTCTCTATAAATAGTGAAACCAAATGTGTTGATTTCTAGACTTGTGAAAAAAACTTGAGGTGAGACTCTGAGGGTTGTGTGAATGTGGAGCCAAGTGAAGGAGAGAACCTTTGAAAGAGAAGGTATAGGTAAATGACGACCAATAGAGAGGAAAGAGAATTAGACATGCTTGTTTGATCAAGGTGATGAAGTTGATCACATAGGTCATTGGACCTAATAAGCCTAAAAGAGATAGAATGAGTGAGTATGTTCATGAGACTATTTGAGAGAGTGTGTATCGTGATCGAAGGCAAGGTGAAGTTTGTGTGTGCCCTGTGGATGAGTTGAAGATCAAAACATATTGAGAAATATTTTTATGACCTGTAGGTCATAATTTAGTTGGTATATTAGTGCTCTTATTATTTGAATATGAGCGAAGGTGAAGAGTGATAATAAGAGGTCCATCATTAGGTGTTGAAGACATCAGTTCAAAGGTGTATGTGTTAATAGGTGTTGTTATGGTAGCTCAAAATCTAAGGGGGTTGGATCCTCCTTGAAAAGTGAAACTTACTAAAGGTCTAGTTGTTCTGGCAGCTTAGTTAAATAGGTATTGTAGCATCTTGTGGGATTTTAGTCTTATTAAATAGGGATGATAGTTTCTTGATCATTTGTAGCTAGTTTAAATTAGATCTTATCATTATAATAATGTAGTCCATCTTGTAGATTTCAGTGGGTTTTATCCCTCAAGAGGGTTTCCCATGTAGATGTTGTGTTAATGTGATGTATGCCCTTGTTCATGCTTTGGATGTATGTGCTTTCATGTTTTATGGTTTTAGATCAAGTTGATTAATGATAGAATGGTTTTGGAATTGAATGTGCATTGTTGTATACTAATTCACCCCCCCTCTTAGTAACTACTTTCAACAAGGTTATTTATATGTAGAGTTGGGAATCCTAAACAAATTTAGGGATTGTATATGTAGTTTATTTTTTACCATAAAGAAAAATAAATATTATTTTTTATAATTTTTTTCTATTGATGATGTGAAGATAATATTCTCCATATATATGTCCATTTTCAAAAAATAACATGTTAGTTTTCTAAAATTATCACATATCCTTTGTGTTGATGTTTTCCTACCTTGTTAATATAATTATGAATGTTTTCAATTTATTTTAACTAAAAATATTTTTTTATTGAAAAAGTTTTCATCTTATTTTTCTACCAAAAAAATATCAAGTGTAAGATTCAACTACAATTTGTACATAGCATGGTTTTAATCCATTATGTATGGCCTCTATTAGAAAAAGTAAAATAGTATCCATCTTGGTATAAAGTTATAAACCAACCAATAGTGAGCTAATAATTAATCTAGCCACAATTATGTGGCATTGTTACTAATTTTCACTACCTTTTATGTCATGGATATATAGACAATTTGAGCAAACAAAAAACCACAAGATCATGCAACCATCTAGCAGTTTGTTAAATAGTTGTCTCATTTGAAGGTTATGAACATTTTCATTTCTACCTTTTGATTCTTGGTTTTTGGAATCATACCAGAAAGGTATTGAAATATATTTTATCAAGACACTAAAGATGAATCTTATGGATGAGATAATTTTTAAAAATTTCAGTAAGTGTTATTGAAAAAATTTAGGAGCCTTTCTTATTTTAATGGTTTCATGAATTTTTAATTCTTTTATGTTTGAGATATTTTGGGTGAAACTTTATATGAATTATATTAAAATATATGGACCACATTTTTTAAAATCTAGGTTCTCAAGGAAAAAAGGTGTCTTGTGGATAAAAAAATCCTTAAATTGGTGGGGGAGACATTCATCCCAATTGCCCTCTAACAATGACTGAAAGTTTGCTACCTAAAAATGTAGGGCTCCTATTTTCCAATAAAAAATCATTTTAATCATATAAATGTATGGTTTTATATTTCATAAGACCAATCTCATATTAAAATAAGAGCCCAAGCCCCTTCCATGTGACTACATCCTAAAAAATGCATCATATTCCATAAATCTCTTTAAGAAGGAAAATCTGTAATCCTCTACTTTTCTTGCACCAGAGATATTGAGAGCTGTTAAAATAATACAGGCCAAATAAATAACTAGCTACTCAAGAATATATAAACTCAAAAATATAAAGACTCAAAAGAAAAGACTTTTTTATTCAAAATCAAGCACTATTCATAATCTATTTATTTAACAATAAAGAGAGGTGAATTTAAAGGTTAACTACTACTACTATATTTTTAAAACTATTTGTTAACACTTTACAATAAATATCATGCATCTAAATGCATGAAGTAAAATCAATTATAAATAAATTTATAAAAAAAAAATATCATACATAAACTATCATGCAATGCATTAATCATGTATGCAATTTAAACAACTTGAACATCTTCTTCAATCTCCCCCTAGATGATCAATGGGAATTATACCCAACTGATGTCGTAAAGTAACAAAACTAGTTGTAGGAAGAGATTGGTAAAAATATTAGTAACCTGGTCAAATGTAGGATATAATTGTGATTCAACTTACCCATCTTGAACCAAATCTTGAATGAAATGATGTTGGATATCTATGTGTTTTGATCTATCATGAAACCCATAATTCTTCATCATGGTAATAGTGTTACTATATCACAAAAAAATGTTGTTTGATCTTCCTGAATCAAACATAAATCCTCCAATATCCTTCAAATCTAGATTTCTTGACAACTTGCTATTGTTGCTGAAATATACTCTTCTTCTACTCAAGAGAGAGCCATATTTTCTTGCTTTTTATTACTCCAAGACACAACTCTATAAGCAAGTGAGAATACATAGCCAAATGTAGATTTTCTATCATCAACTGAACCAGCCCAATCAAAATCTATGTATCTAATTAGCTTAAAATTTTTAGTGTAATAATAATAAATACCAAAATTTTGTGTATCACTCACATACCTTAGGATTCTTTTTATAGCATGCCACTGAGACTTATGTGGATCCTACATGAATTGAGAGATGAGACTCACAACATACATAATGTCAAGTCTTGTTGTAGTGAGGTACATGAGGATCCAAACCAAACTTCTATACAAAGTAGCATCCACTTTGGAACATGCATCTTTCTTGGTTAATTTCTCACCAAGGGATATGGGAGTTGAAATTATTGTGCATGTCATCATTCTCAACCTTTTCAATAAATCAGTTACATACTTTGTTTGACAGATAATAATGCCTATTATTTGTTGTTGCACTTTCACACCAAGAAAATAATTCATGAGTCCCATATTTGACATTTCAAACTCCTATTTAATTTTTGACTGAAACTTCTCCATGAGAGTTTTATTATTACCTATATAAATAAGATCATCAACATAAAGATAAATAATGACTATTATTACCAATATGTTGGACATATACAGTTGGATCTGGTTGGCTTCTATCAAATCCCTTCTTCAAAAAATAACTATCAATCCTTGAGGAGCTTGATTCAACCTATAGAGATATTTTTGTAGTTTGTAAACCAACTATTCTTTACCTATAATCTCATAGCCCATGAGTTGTTCCACAAAGAGTTACTAATCTATATAACCATTAAAGAAGGTTGAATTTATATCCATCTGATATACTGGCCATTTATGATGTGAATAAATATCAAGAAAAATGTTGATTGTATCAAGTCTTACAACTGAAGCAAAAGATTTTGAATAATCTATTCCAAGTGTTTGTGCAAATACCTTGGTAACTAATCTTGCCTTGTGTCTTTTCACAAAACCATTAGCATGATATTTCACCTTATAAATCCATTTGACACCTATCACCTATTTGTCTTTTGGAAGTTGCACTAATTCCCATGTATTATTTTTATCAATTGCTTGCATCTCATCATTTATAGCATCAATATATACCATTTCTTTTACTGCTTCTTCATACACAAAGGGTTCAACTTGAATTTTACTAAGGAAAGCAAAATTAGTAATTGGATTCACATTACTCCTCTGATAAATTTCATTTAAACTTCATACCTTTCTTAAAGAGCTTAGACTTGATGTTGGACTTGAACTATCACCTAAAGGTGTGTTAGTAGATGAACTTGGTAAACTTGAGCTTGAAGAGCTCGAACTTAAGCTACTATTGGGGTTTTAACTTCCACTTGAGCTTGTTGGGAGAGGAGGAATGCTTACAACTTCTATGTCCATTATTACTAGTGGTGTTTTTTTTGTGCACCTTTTTGCCATTTCCATTCTCTCCCTTCATCAAAAACCACATCTTGACTAATAATCCACTTCTTTAAGTTAGGATTATAGAATATGTATCCTTTAGTTTCTCCATAATATCCCACAAAGATAAAATTTTGGTTTTTTACATCCAACTTCTTCTGCTCCTAAAATGGAATATGAAGATATGCATGACAACCAAATATATGAAGATGAGCCATTGATGGCTTATGACCACTCCAAGATTATTTTGGAGTGATGTTGTGAACTAATTTTGTGGGCCTTAGATTTAGGATGTATACTATTGTTGCCACTACTTCTCCCCAATAACAGTTTGGAGGATTTTTTGACTACAACATACTTTGTGCCATTTCTATAATGGTATGTTTCTTTCTTTCTACAATACCTTTTTATTTGGGGGTATAGGCTATAGTAAGTTATCTCTTGATGCCATTTTTGTTACAAAAATTAGAAAACTCTTTGGAAGTGAATTCTCCCACTCTATTTGTTCTAAATATTTTGAGATAATACCCATTTTATTTTTCGGCCATAGATTTAAAATTTTTAAAGCATTTAAAAGCTTTAGATTTATGCTTAAGAAAATAAATTTATGTGTGGCGAGAAAAATCATAAATGAATGTCAAAAATACCCAAATATTCCTCTTACATAGCACCATAAATGTTAGCATGCACAATCTCTTGAGGAGATTTTTCCCTCCAAGATTTGTTCACCAAAAAACTATTTTGATGTTGCTTACCAAGTGCACACCCTGAACAAACATCTTCTTTTGTCTAAATTGCTAGATGTCCTCTCACCATATTATTCTTGTAAAGTAAATTTAATCCTTGAAAATTCAAATGAAAATAACATTTATGACATAACCACAAATCATTTGTGGTTGCTTTGAAGGCATACATAGTAGTAATATGTAATGTGAGAGGAAATAACTTGTTCTCTGTCATAGGAACCTTTTCTACAAGTTTATTTTTAGCTGATTTATCAAATATTTTATAGTATTTATCTTCAAACGTAATTTTATAATTTTTTGATACAATCTTCCCAATACTTAAAAGGTTATTCTATAATTTGGGCACATGTAAAGTATCATGAATGTAAGTAGTTTCTCCTTTCTTAGTTTTTATAGCACGAGTACATTTTCTAATCACATCAACCTCTTTATCATCACAAAATTTTACTTGAGTTTTTATAGATGTATCTAATTTGATAAAGAGATTAGATTTACTTGTCATATGATTAGAGCAGCCACTATCCAAGAACCACACATATTTTTAATTTTCTTTCACCAAATTACATGTAATGAAGGTGGAGTGCTTGGGATCTTCAAAATATTCTTCATTATAGTTGTCTCTTGACTTGTTCAAGTTAGATTTCTTTATTTTACACTCAAATTAATTCCATAATGTTCATAATATTTTCATTAGATGCTTCTCTGATCCACAAAAATTTTGCATCTTCCTCTTCCTCTATTATTGCTTCTTCCTCTTCCTCTACCACGTCTTCTATTATTAGAAATCTCCCCTTGAGATTTATTTGTTTTAGAAAATGGAGTTGATTTATCTTCAACATTCACTATAGACTAGAAAGCTTGCACTAAACTCTCTGTAGAAAGTTACATACACTCCTCATGAGATTGTAAAGAACCAACCAACTCTACCACTTTAAAAGTGACGAGATTTTTGATTTCTTCAATGGATATCACCACTAGATCAAATTTAGGAAGAATAGATCTCATCATCTTCTCTACAATTTTTTATTCTGTAATTGCTTCCCCTTATGTTCTGAGTTAACTTACAACACCTTGACTCCTAGTAATAAAATATTGAATAGATTCAGCTTCTTTTAGCCTTAAATTTTCAAAATCTCTTATTTAGGTTTGAAGTCATACCAATATAACTTTTTTAGAACCTTGGTGTGCAATTTTCAAATCCTCCCACACATTCTTTGATTTTATCATACCATCAATATAGGGGGAAATTAAAATATCCAATGCAGAATGGATAACAAATAGTGTTCGATTATCCTTTTTTTTGTCTTATTTCAATTGATTTTGTTGGTTTTCTATCAAATCATTTAGCCGATTATGATCTATAGGTTTTATGTATCCCACTTCCACTAATTCTCAAAGATCTTGGGATAATAATAGAGTATTAATATTAATACTCCAATAATCATAGTTGTCTCCTGTAAATTACGAAAGCTAGAATGGAAGATGAAGAATAGAAAATTGAAGATTCTAATTTTGATGGTGATATGGATTTGACTAATTTATTTGAACCTAAATGACTAGTAGATCCATTAGAAGACACTAACGTAGAACCTATTGAAGAAATAAGTTGAATAGTATACAAATTATAGAATAGGAATGGAAATGAATGATACATGAATCTATTGATGAATAAAATCACAAGATTTACCAATATCCCATCAAAAATCAAGTATCAAACATCATAACTTTGGAAGTTCCCAAATTGGCACATATAGATGATTATTGGACAAAGCTAATTTTTATGAAGTTATGCAACTCTTGCGAGACTAACAGGATGTCTTTCCCACTACATTTTCAGAGGTTTGGGGAGTTGATCTATCTTTAGTCAAGATACATATCAAACTAAAGGAGTGCACACATCCTAAAAAAAAAGCCATAGAAGCTAAATCCAAACATGAAGCTCAAAGTGAAGGTTGAACTTGATATAGTGAAGGATGAAGGAATAATCTATCCAATAGAAAAGGTAGATTGGGTAAGCTCCATAGTAGTGAAGACAAAGAAGATAGGGGAAATCCAAGTATGTAGAGATTATTTCATTTTGAATGATGCCTATGTAAATGATCCATTCCCAATTCCATTCACATATGAAGTTTTAGAATTTGTCGTAGGATATGAAGTCTACTCTTTTATAGATGGCTTTAGTGGCTATCATCAAATACCCATCATAGAATAAGATAAACACAAAATGACTTTTTCCATGAAATAGGGATCTTTTGCATACAAGATCATGTCATTTGGCCTTAAGAATGCACCTACAATTTTATCTCACATAGTGATGACTGTGTTTAAGGACTTCATTCATTACTTTTTGGAAGTCTATCTTGATGATTGGGAAATCTTTTCCTTATTTAAAGAATATTTATCTAAGATGCACCAGATGTTAGAATGATGTTGAGATCTATGCATTATGCTAAATTTAAATAAATGTCTCTTATTTATACCTTTTGGCATCTTTCTAGTCATGTCAGATGTAGCAAAGACATTTTGGTTAACCAGGCAAAACTTGCAATTATTCTAAGTATGCCTCCACCAATAATTTCTATTAAAGTGTGATATTTTTGGGCCATATAGGATACTATCACAAGTTTATCAAAGTATATGCAACTATTTCATCTCCATTAGAATCCTTACTATGCAAAAATGTTAAGTTTGTCTAGATTTTAGAGTACCAAGTAGCCTTCATCAAGTTGAAATAGAGATTGGTTACTATGCCAATCCTCATCTTTTTAGACTAGAGCAAGCCCTTATATGTGCATGTGGATGCTTTAGGTGTCATAATCAATGTTGTGCTTGTATAGTTAGGAGATGGTGGACTCAAACATCCTATTAATTTTACCATTTGAAAGCTATTTGATGTAGAGAAGAACTACACAATCACTGAATGAGAAGCATGGCCTATCATGTTTACACTATATAAATTTAGACATTATCTTCTTGTGTCACTATTCAAAGTCTTCACCAATCATCAAGTTCTGTGATATATAGTCAACAATTTGATGCTAGGAGGATGCATCTCTAGGTGGTTGATGTTATTTAAGGAGTTCAAATTTTGCATTAATGTCAATATAGGAAGAGAAAATATGGGGTCAGATCATCTCAGTCATATTCCTAATGGCAAAGAACTAGAATAATTATAGGAAGACTCTCCTGATACTCATATATTTTACGTGTCTATGATTCTTAAAAATTTCAAAGAAATCACCAACTTCCTCGAACAAGGAATCTTCCATGTGCACTTTCCATAATGTGATAAGAAGTAGTTTATTACTCGAGCCTTACCATACACCATAATAAATGGGATTTCATATCACTTAGGAAATGATGAAGTATTGCACAATTTTATTCTAGAACATGAACGACATTAAATATTATAGGAGGCACATTAAGGAGTCATAAGAGGACATTTTATTGGAGAATATACTATCAAGAAGCTAGTCTAGAGTGGGTTATGTTGGCCAAATATCTTTTAGGATGTGCACAAATTAGTGTAACACTATGGTGTTTGAAATTGCATGGGTAAACCACTATAAAAATATGAAATGAATTTGTAGCCTTTGTTAGATAAGTAACCCTTTAAACAATGGGGCATTGACTTTGTCAGACTTATCAATCCACTGAGAAAACATAGTAGAGCAAGGTTTATTAGTACTATGACTAACTATTTTACCTAGTGGGTTGAAGATGTTGTGACACCTAGCTATGGTGTGAAAGATGCTTCAAATTTTATTTATGAAAATATTATTACAAGGTTAAGATGTGTTGTTAAACTAATCAACGATTGAGGCACATACTTCCTGAATAAAACCATCAAGGGTATTACTTAGGAATTTATGATTTCTCATTAAAAAAACATTACGTACCATCCACAAGCAAATGGCCAAGTTTAAGCTTCCAAAAAAGTGTTTGGTGAAATTCTGACCAATATCAATGATGTCAAGAGGGATGACTGGGAAGATCACATTTCTATGATTTTGTGGGCATTTCATATGCAATATAAAAGAGCCAAAAAATTTACTCCATTCTAGTTGGTGTATGGTATGAAGTAGTCATGTCAATGGAATAATTTTTACCCAGTCTATGCATTATCATGGTCATGAGATTAGGGGAATGTGAGTCTCTCACTAACAGACTCCTTCAATTGAATAGGATGGATGAGTATAGATGTAGATCATCATGGATGTAGGAAGTTCATAATTAGATCCAAAAAGCATGACATGATAGGAATTTATGCCATAAATAATTTCATAAGGCTCAACTAGTCTTACTATATGACAGTCATTTCAAAGCATTTTTTGTTAAGTTACAAATTTGATGGAAAGGGCCCTATATTATACATGAACTAACATAGTAAATAATCATGGTTTTAAGAGATATTTAGGAAACAATTTTACCAGGGGAGCTAAATGGCTTTAGGCTTAATCCCTACCACTAATAGTTAAATTGATATCATTCTACTAAGTGAATAGGTACTGAGTAACACCAAATAGATTAGGATTTCCCCATTTTGCATGTTTTTTGTGCATTTTTTATTTGTTTGTGTGTTTGTATATATCTCTTCACTACCAGTCAATAACCAATATCTGAAGCATAATGTGTGGCATCTATGTTTAGGAGGATCCATGTGTGTCATCATTAATGACAAAGTGCAATGAATGAAAAAAATTAAGTCCAAGAATGGTACAAAAACATCATATCAATAAGATTTCCACTGTATAATGGTCATCTACCAAAAGTAAATACCAGATCCAATGGTCAATTGACCTAATCTTCAACAAATTGGTAGCCTCTCAACATCATCTACTCATACCTCCATATAGACACCAAAGAGCATAATGACATAAATCCACACATGTGTCAATGACTATCTTAATTGCTAGATCAGATAAAGTTTTGCCACATCCACCATTGCATTCATGATGAGTGGCTATTTAAGTGCATAATTCACATAGAATCCAATAGGTGTCAAATCTATAAAGGCTAAGTTTGAGAACCATGCCAATTTCATCCTTGTACATATTTTTCACTATATATGATTACAAAGATCCAAGATAGTTTTCTTGCATAGAGAGCAGATAGTGTTTTAATTTCATCACTTCAGTAGATATGGATACTTTATTTTTTATCAAGGGTTTTATAGAGGCATAAAAAGAGGTAATGGGTGTCAACATGGCTCTCAGGCAAACTAATTTTAACGATCCAAAGCCCTTTGAATTTTTTTGACAAGTAAAGCATAAATTATTTAATCAAGACCCTGTTGATCCTACACAAACACTCACTCTTTTAGCCCTCCACTAATTCCACAACATAGATTTTGAGCACCTACTACAAATTCCTACCTTTGGTGACCTAGGGGAGATCACACAAGTTTTGCCTAATTGATATAATGATGGCAACATCTATCTTATCCTAGATGTTACCATCATAATCAAATACAAAAGTCATGGCCTAAGCTTTGGGCATGACTATGCAAGGAGACTCCTTATCTCCATACAAGATGAGAATTCCCCCATTCTAAAATAAGTCCATTATTTATATGTTTAGAGTAACAAATGGATTCTAATTGATGAAATCTTAGATGATCTAGTGCACATCTGTATGGAGTACATTGGAAGAATATTATAGAAGATGACCAAGTCTGTAAAATAAATACCAAAAGGGGTCATAGACATCACCCACCAGATGATCCATAGAAATGAATAATTCAACTAGATAGAGTACTTCATCTAGGAACTACTCACCAACATCGAGAAGTTTTACACCTCTTTAAGGAAAACTTTTCTATACCAGTTCCTTATCTTCCTATTTTTATTCATGCAATGGAAGTCCTTAGAAGGATAAGTGCACCTTAACATAGATTATTTACCCACATGGAAATTTTTAGATCTCATCTAGACATAAGAGCATGGAGCCCTTACACATGAGGTAAAATTCAATTCATGGTGGGAGGAGTGTCTGGAGTTGATTGCAATACATCCTTGGGATGAGTTTTCATTATCATCCTTCACAAATTTCTTATTTTTTGTCATAATGGACATAAAATAGGATAAAATCATTAGACAAAAAGATTTTGTAGCCAGGTTTGTGACTCCACTACAAGCCATACCACTTGGCATCACCATACCTATAACATAGAAACCAAAGGAAGCTTTATATAGAATATCATTTGGCCTCCCCTACTTTGGAGTGTAAGACACATAACATAGCAACCTAGAGGGACGATTTGAAGGTGCCTCATATTGTGAACTATTATGACTTTCTACATATGGGAACAAATGAGTAAGAAGTCTACTAGGTCATGATTTTAGACATGGATATGGATTTTTATGTTAAGGAGGAGGATAATAAACTCTTCTTCTAGAAGGTTGTGCATAAGGTTCAAGTATGAAAGTAGGTTCCCTCATAACTATGAGTAGACCTTCCATCTTACTGACCATCCATTATTATTGACACCATCTAAGAAATAAAGAATCTATAGTGGAGGATTGAATTTTTCCAACCATAACCTACTCCTACATTTTTACCTAGAAACATATTTGCACCTCTTTTAGAAATCCCACCAGGATACTTGTGTACAAACCTTGAACAAGGTGGGAGGCTAGGGTCTCATCTACATTTTAAGAGTGCACTTTTAAATGACCAATTGCTATGCAAGAAGCACAACCTATCCACGATTTTACTTCACCACCACCAAAATATAAACTAGTCATGCTTGGGTGAAATAAGGCATAGGTTTCTAGCTCAAAAGTGTGACCAAGTGATTCACCACCATCAATATAGGCCTAAGGTATTAAAGATATAACATCTCAACAACCCACTACCAAAGAACAATAGGCCTCGAGGGAAGAAGTACCTTGCACAATAGAATGGTGAGTGTGAAAGGAGGAGAAGAAGTAATAAAAGGAATAAGTGCAACAAAAATAAGCCACTTAACAATTCAAAGAAGTTGAGGATACATAAAAAGATAGGGATGCAGAGGTTGATCGATAAAAGGCCATGGATGTAGCCAAGAAGGCTCAAGAAGTGGCTGATGCAGCTTAAAATTCACAAGAGAAGTGAGGAAGGAAAAGGAAGTTGATCTTGCTACCAAAGTGAAGTCAAAATAAGAAGAGAAACAAAAATAGGACATAATGACCCAAGCACATTAGCCCATGAAAGCTATAAAGCACACATAATATCAAGTAGGGGATGTTGTAAAGAAAAATAAGGAGTAATAAGATGAAGCCATATATCAACAAAAATCACATATACATGCACAACAATAAGCTCAAGATCAAGCATAAACATAGGCCCAAACTACACAAAAACATGCCAAGGGTATGACCCTAGCTGAATAGAAAGAAGAAAAAAGATGTAGAACATGCACATAAGTTAAAGGTCAAGGAGGAACAAACCAAGCTCCAAGTTATGTAGGAAGAGATGAAGAAGAAAAAAGAGGAGGAAGTAAAAATAAAGTAGGTTGAAGATGTTGGGTAGAAACTTAAGCTAGTAGTAGAGTCCATAATGTAGTGGCAATAAGAACCAAAGTTACCTCAAACATAAGTAGAGTAGACAACACCATAAGACTACCTCAGCTCTTAAGACTACCATTAGGACGTGTTTGGCTCTAGGATGTCCCAATAGTTGGTTCTCATCACACCACTTTTTTCACTCCCACTTATCATAATACCATAACCAGAACCTTTATCACCTATGTGCACATTGGCCATATTCCCTCTTAAGTAGGAGGCTTCCTTAGATATCTCTAGACTTCCACTGAAGAAACAATAAGAGGGCACATCAACTTTTTAGGAATCCAATATGCAGAAGGCCACCTTCTTAGAGCTATAGATGAGTAAATATAAGAAAAAAAACATGGATTTGAAGGTTCACCTTCATAAATATAAAAATATGATTTAGGACACCTACGCAGAGTTGGTCACTCAAGCAATTGGGGACCAAGTTATGTCTAATCAATGTAGGCTCAATATGTTAGTCTCTGAGCTGACTAAGGACTAGTGAACAACTTAGAAACTTCTTAAAATTGGTACATTGGGATATAACATGAATATTGAGGGAACCAAATTTATCACCTTATTTGAAGAGCACCATATCATGTTGGATATTACAGTACTCAATGCATAATAGGTCGTATGCACTTTGTTAGATTGGAAGTAATAACTAGATAATTTATTAGCCAATTCTAGTGTAGACTTCACCATAATTGAAACCACCAAGATAACCATGTCAATTCACACCAATTTAATAGAAGAAAATGATATATCTCTCCAATACTTGCTTAATTCTTGGGATAACATACAAAATAAACTTCTCAACTAGCGAAGTGAGATTCTACATAGTTCATTCATAGGTATTTAGGCCCAACACCATGTAGATAAACTAGAGAAACCAAGTGGTGAGATATAAATGAGGATGAATAACACTAAGGAAACTATGAGAATCACTAATGACTTAGACCTTAAACAACTCATAAAATATCATGCACCATTTTGCACTTTGTTATGCATGGTCTAGGAAGTTATGCTTGACTGACATGCATACAAGATTGACCTATCTTCGATCTATAGTAAGGTTACTCAGATCCTCAACACTCTAGTCTATAAGCTATCATTTGAGCTCCAAAAAGTCATTATAAAGGACAAGGCCTCACAATCCAAGGCAATAGACTCTTTTTCTCAATCATCATCTTCAGCCATGCCTCCACCATCAAGCTAAGTATTGTACAAGATGTAAATTTTGAAAATTTTGTATTAGGGATGACTAGTAAGATAAGTGAGGATAGGATGGTTGAAAACCCATAAACGGTGACCTCTTGGTTATGTCAGTCTATTGAAAACACAAAATGGTAGTAGGTTATGTAGGATTATATTACAATGCTGGTTAGTCAAATATTAGTCAAGAAATCCAAGAAAAATGTATAAAGAACTAAAAAACTAGGCCAACCTATTCTAATGGGGTTTTTAAATGACAATAAAGAATAATTAAAAAAAATCAAATATCAATTACCTTTCAAATTGATTCCACCAACCAAGAGCATCTCCAAGCATGTTTTCCCCTTGATCTAGTGTTTTTGTCTTTGTCAACAATGGATGCCAAGCTCCTCCATCATCTCAATATCACTATGTATAATATAGGCTCAAGATAAGAAATCTAATATATGACTATCAAATCAAGATTACAAATAAAACACAATGATCAAAACAAATAAATATTATGGAGATAATCCTACATTATAAGTTTACAATATCTTTTTAGCTTTAAAATGAGGGTGAGAGGCATTTTATTTATAGATTTTCCAAATGGTCTACAATCAACCATGCCCTCCATCTCAAGATTGAGATGTGTAGCCATGAATTAATCTATTGTTTGTAATTAAATCCATAAATATCCTCATAAATATTTGGGAAGGAAAGGCATTAATTAGTCATGGGTGTCCATAATCCTAATATTTGTTGCATTTATGGCCTGAGGATGCCACCCCATTGATCTTGTCATTAGGTGATGTAGATATTGAGAATCAGTTTCCAATATTGAAATAATCAATAACCTCCATACAAAATCTACTTAAGCTCTTGATTTGAATTAATTAACATAAACAAGATTAATCAATTTTAGTGTAATTCTTTAGAAATTAGTGCACAATTAATCAAAATGGTTAGAAAGTCATATTATTGGGTTGTAATTTGACTCATGAAGAATTATAAGGTGATGTTAGATGCATATGGACAGTCATCCCATTTAGGATGTTTTTGACACAAAATAGCAAAGGTACGTGATGTGTACTAAAAAAATAGAAGAAAAGAGTGATATGGAACACCAAAATGCAAAATCATCATTTGGACTTGAAATGATTTGAAAAAAGTTAGGCATCACATAAAATGAATTACCCCATTTAGGGATACATTACCCTAATCATCACTTCTATATGACAATCTCAAGCCATTTAATGTGTTTTTAGTGATTTTGGCCTAAAATAATCATTTGAGTGCAAATCAATTAAGATTTATAATTTCAACACAAATAGTGTTAGGAATTGGATATTTACGTTTGACCCCTATTTGAGAAGGCATAGTGAGACATTTAGGTGAAGCCAAATCTTTTTAAAGAAAATAATTGTCAATAAAAAAGTGGAAATGACCCATGATGCCACCTCGAGAGGACATACTAGGATGAAAGAGAAGGATGTACTCTCAAAAAAAAGGGAAAGTGAAAGATTAACCTATGGAATAGATCACATCCAAATGAGCTAATGCTTATACACATGGTTACCATCAATGATAAAAATATAATTAGAAGTATAATGTGGTCCAAGATGGGTGGAATGGGAAGGATTCAATCTAAACATATAAGCAACACACTTTGAACACACCCAATTTCAAAGTGTAAGATATGCACATACAACATTGATCAATCTTGAGATAAGTTACACACTAAAACATTTCCATTATAGGTAAAAGTGTGGAGAGCTTAGAATTAGAATAAAAGGAGAATGTGGTCTGTAAAGAGATGATAATAATAAGTGCCCCAATAAATTAGATATAATCATGATAAGATAGTTATGCCCCAATAGGGCTAATTTTGATCATTGATAAAGAATAAATAATGGTTTTTCCCCCATAAGGTTGATTTAGATTTGTGACTTGGTTCAAATGTGTACCCATAGCATGGGCAAATTAGCAAGAAATTATCTCAAAGATATAACCTAAAACATAGATTAAAGTGAATAGGAGGAAACATATATGCGATGGTGTAATGGTTGTGAAAGACATAAAAATTAGGAATACGAGGATGCACAAAGTAATGAAAGAGATGAAAATAAGAATAAAGATGGCTGAGTTGACCTCAATAAAAAATGAGCACTACCTACATAGTTCAAATGGACATCAAGCCAATGTAGTTTACCAAAAAATGGGATAGAATGGAATGAGGGATGATGAAAATTGACCAAAGATTCGATTAGAGTCATAATGTATGTGAAGAGATTCATGTCTAAGCATAGAGTCAAGTGATAAACCTATTGAGCCTAGTTTATGTATAGTGTCCTTGAGAGCTACTCATGGGAGCTATGTTGATGTTAAGACTTTAATCTAGAGCACAAAGTGTTTGCTATAGCAAAGGAAATTAGGCCTCATAAGTATGAAAAACTTAGGACTTGACATTTCAAGTGTGTGGATCCAGTTCAAATGTGAATACCTATAACTAAGGATAATGTTAAACAATGACCAAAACTAGAGTTATAGCTATTTTCATTTAAATAAAAAAGCAAAGATAAAGAAAAAAATAGACATAAATGAACCCAACTTAAAATCAAGATATGAAGAATCAAGACTTAAGTAGGAACAAAAATGTTTAAAAATAAAACAAGAACAACTGAATAACATGAGATCAAGATAAAAATAATCAAAATCTATGTGGACTGTCAAGATATTCTTTAAAATAAAAGAGAAGACCAAAATCAAATAGGGAAACACAAGACCAAGGTGAGATAAAAAGTAATAAAAATGAGAAAAGAAGAAGAAATAAATGAAGAGACAAGAAAGCACAAAAAAACACAAATAAAACTCAAATAAACACACACAAACAAAAACCAAGTTAGTGTGGTTTAGAAATAATTGTCCATGCACATGTAGTAGAGGCATTACTTTCTACTAGAATGTAACAAAAAATAAGGACACAAAAGTTGTTCCCTAATTAAAGAGGAACAATATTAGAATAAATGGGGGAAGAGAAAAAAAGGAAGGGGTTGGCCGAGCTGACTCCAAATGTACAATACAAGTGGATGCTACCTACATAATTTCATGGATGCATGTTCTAACATGAACTTTAGGCCAAATGTAGTTCTCCTAGGAAGTGGGATAGAATAAAAAGGTGATGACCAAAACATATGATTAATGTTGTAGAATAAAAGGGAAGAAAATAAAATCAATGAGATAAAAGAGAATGGTCTTACAAATGGTAAGCTGGTGGGATGAGGGATAATTATCTTAAAAAATGACAAGTGCATAGGATATAGTACTTGAAAAATGGCAAACTCATGAGGATCAGAATGTATAAAATCATAAGACAATGTTTTTATTCTTTTTATGAATTATTTTCTAATGTTTTTGGCATTTTGGGATAAAATATGTATAAAGGATAACCAAATATTCAAGAAGATGCACATCTAAGAGTAGAAGTTCTAATTAATAGTTAATGTTGGCTAAAATGACACACATAGATATAAACAATGGATCAAGGAACTAACTGAGATTTTTAATAACAACTAGCGCTGACCATAATGGCATGTGCTTGTAAATCAATGAGAGTGAAGAAAAGGGGGACTGAGTTGACCTCAACATAAATTAAGCATAACCTATGTAATCTAATTAAGACCTTAATGATTGTAATTATACCAACACAAAGGGTGATAAAAGACCAACAAGGTCACAACAAGTTTGAAAATAAAGGTAAATGATAATAGTAATGACTAGGTGATGTGTAAATGCATGAAATAAAGGCATTATACATATTTTTCTCATAGGTAGTTATAATTAGGAGACAATGTCATAGTTTTTTATTTTCCCAAAGACAGTTATAATCAAGGATATCAAATACAATAATGATTTGCCCATAGATGGTTATACGTGATACCAAATAAGATGATAGTTAAAAGATAACTTACTAGATCAAATTTTACACTACTTCCATAGACTATCATTCAACATGGAAGTCTAAAACTATTGAAATGAGATCAAAATCCCACCACAAAAAGTGCAAGAAGAACCAAAGGAACCAATGATCAAAATGACGTAAGCAGGATGGCTAGAAACAAGCCTTGGTCAATAGTAAATACATGGCATAATAAAATTATATAAATAAAATGATCTAAAGATAATTGGCTATAGTGGAAACAAAGTTTCCCCCAAGCGATGATAACTTTTACAAAATGGTGATAGCGTGTATTAGGTTGCTCATAAAAGGGTAAGAGCATGAAGAAGGTGACCGAGATGAGCTCAATATAAATTGAGTGTTGCCTACATAGTCCTGAAGGACCTCAAGTCAATGTAGTTCAAATAAATACAAATGGGATATAATAGGGACTATTTCAAATAATTTCGAGTTATCTATAGTCCAACTAAAAAACAAATATCAAGAATATGCCTACATATTCAAAGTTTTATAATTTTTAATTCTCTCCAATATAATAAATGGGGAATAGATCCAAATTATTACCGTACTCTCCATATGCAATTCCACAAAACCCAAAAACTATTCATTTTAAGAGATTATCACCTGTCTAATTTAGGGACATAATGTCAAATTATTTAAAATAGTCATTTAATGGTATAATAATGCCTATAATGAAATGGTCTATAGGGTTTGCCCTTAGGGACAAGGCATGGTAATATAAAATGATAAATGGAAAATGGTTATGTTGATCTTGATGATGTGGATATGCTTGTTCTAGTCAACATAGGAGGCAACCAGAATAAATGATCATGAGAATTGCTACCCGACACTCATTTAAAAAAGTTGCTCTATCAAGAACTTGCTACTAATTTGGATCTCAGTAATGTGTTAATGGTCTTCATTGGTCATTGATTTTATTTCCATAAAACATCAAGACAAGATATCTTTGTAGTCTCTATAAAGGAAAGTACTGCTAGTGATGGTAAATAATGTTAAGCATATGATAAATGATATAAGTGAGAATGAATAGGTGGATGATAATGGAGTGTATAATGAATGGGTAACAAATAAATATCAAGATTTTTAGGCACACACAATGTTATTGATTCCAAATTCAAAATAATTTTGGTTATGGTAGGGCTAAAGACCTCTGAAATGCTCTTAGCAGGACCACTAGATTTTTCTATTGTTTGATCTTGAGAGTAGATACCATCTGATTATGTTGTAGATTGGAAGCTATATTGATGTGTTCTTTGATAACATCTTCATCAAGTAGTGAAGAATTTTTGTGCTCAGTTTTTGGTCCTCAATGAGGTTTTCACTGATGAATTTGTCTTAATTATCCTATAGTGCCTTTGAGAAGGTCTCACAAAGAGATGTTAAAATTTGACTTTGATTGTCTTTTAGTGACTTTGAAAAGGTTTCACTAAAATATGCTAAGTTTGTTCTTTTATCATTCCCTAGAACCTTTAAATAGGTTTTATTAAGAGATCATTATTATTTGAAATTAATGTAATCTTGCCCCCCTGATATTATGTAAATGGTATGGTTCCATGGATGAAGTTCAACAAAGTGTGATTTTATCAATCTCAATCAATTTTGTAAGAGGTGGAATGTCAATATAATTTCTATGTTGGATGGAGGTAATGGAATGATGAAATGCATCACAATCCTCATTGAAGATACAAGGAGAATTTGTGTTGATGGTGAATTAATCATCCTCAAAAATTGTAGAAGGATTCAAATTGATCAGCAAGGCAATTATAACCAATGTTGTAACAATCATGACTATAATTTGTTTTTGAATCTGAGTCTGAGTCAACAGACTCTAAATCTAATGTTGATATTGACAGCAATTTTTCTTCTGATGTTAAATCTGGTGTCAGTTTAGAAAAGGAACTTGACTCTAATGTTGTTTCTTCATCTGATGTGGATGCTTCTATAATAATGTTCTCTTGAATGTTTGATATTGAACAAGTAATGGCATGTGATGAGATAATGGGCTTTATAAAATTTGATTCTTCCAAGGAGGGTTCAATATGGACTCACTCATCTATGTGAATCCCATCAAAGAGAAGGAACCACTCAAGGTACGACTCGACATAATCTTGTCTATCACAAGGAGACTCCTTAATGAGTGGAAAAAGATCAAGAGACAACTCTATAGAGACTGACTTGTCACTGATATGAGTCTCTTTAAAAATAGGTAAAACATGAATAAGTGATTCATCATAGGTTGACTCATCATAAATAGGTGTTTCAACAATAACATTATGATCTTGGTTTACAATTGTTTAAAAAATATCAACCTTACACATATTTTGGTCCTCATAAGATGGATCTTAAAGAGGTAATGGTTTTTATTGAGGTTTGTGGATCAACATAATTTTTTTGAAGTGGGGAACATTTGGCTCAGTGTAAACAATGGTTTTTGGTTCAATAATGAGATATCTAAAAAATAGACTATTAAAAAAGGGATTAACAATAACTAGCTCATTAAGTTGATGTTCCTCAACAATAGGTTCAACAGATACATGAGGTGGGACTAGAATTGTAATGATTGGATACTGTATAGTTTGGTTGTTCATGCAAACCAAAGGGGTAGGTCCCAAAATGGTAACCTTTATGTGTTTTAGAGTTTGATTGCTTGCACAAGGTGAAGGATAATAGCCTAAAATGGTAACCTTCATGTGTTGTGGAGCTTTATTGCTCACACAAGCTAAAGGGGGATAGCCAAAAATGGTAACCTTCGAGCATGATGTATAAATCGAAGGAGGATATCCTAAAATAATAACCTTTGAGTGTGGCATGTAAATAAAAGGTGAAGGACAAGGATGACATAAAAAAATAGGCATGGATTGGATTGGTTTTTAAAAAATAGTCTCAAAGAGGGTAACATCCCCAAATAAGATAGAGTGTTTACGTCTTCCATAATCATGCTCTACCTTACAACTAAGGCCACAAGAGACCCCAATGTGAGTATACCTTAGTGTCATGTCTAGAAGATTGTTCTCTATATTTTATTAAGATTTTGGAAAATGTTTTGCAAATGTTTAAACAAGGTGCGTTTTGATTTCCTCCAAACAAGTGACAAGGTAAAGAGACTATAATAAAAAAGAGGGTGGCATAGTACCACATACAATTATAATAATGTGTTCATGAAATTACTCAACCTTGGGTAGGGTTGAAATCATATGAATTAGAAGAGGGTATGATAACTCAAATACCTAATTGTAAACTAGTGAACCAAACATAGGTTAAGAGATACGTCAATACTGTAAAATCTAGTTCAACTTCAATGAGTTTATACTAGAAAACTAGAAGAAAGCCCTTCGGATTAGGAAAGAGACAATGCAAACCAAGAAACTTGTGATGTGGAAATATGCAAGAATTCCTAAGTATAAAAATAGAACCAAATGGGTAGCACAATTTCACCACATGGTAATAGGAATGGTATTTTAAAATATGTTCTAAGACTCAGAGCCTGAGTGATATGCAATATGACTTAAGTCCACCAATGATGAAAATGATAATGAGTCTATAAATGGCCTTCAATCTAAATGGAAATTGAACCCAATTTAACACATAAACCTTATGAACTTAGAAAAATGCAATTTTGAATTTAAACTATCAATGAAGGACCTAATAAAATTTGGAAAGTGGTTTAGACTCGAATGTGCAACATAACTACACCAATTAGATGATATGACACAATGTTTAACATGACAAGTTTGAACAAGAAAAAAGATGATTTTTACTTGGATATTGCAATGCCTCCTTGTTCAAGATATTATGGATAATGTGTTTGGTTCTGACGTTTGTTTACAAGAAATTATTTACTCAAATCAAGACCAAGTAAGCTAAAAATACTAAAAAGGCTAATAAAACTAAATAATCATCCTAAATCCCTAAAACTGACAAAGTTACATGATATTTTATATGTGCACTTGAGAGGAAATTAATATTTCATCCAAAATAAAATTACATCATATAGTAAGATATTTTATAACCCCCTTCTCTCAAGTGATAATACAATGGCATAGACCTTTGGGCGCACCTCACATCAATAATATTTTAGTGGTAAGTGGGGTTTATCTAAAACTTACAAATTTATGACCATCTAGATGGTTCTAAGTGTGGTTAACATAAGGAATAAAACACATCAATAGGATCTACATCAAATGGCTTATTGTGAAAATATCTAGTCCTTTTCACAACCACTACATCCATCATTTGCTCAGTGTAGTTTGATGTCTTGAATGATCATATATTCTAGGTTGGCTTAACACTAATGGTGATGGTTTAACTACTCAAACCACCATCCCAATGGGGAGATCCTAATTTGTATACCTCCCTATGGAGAGGGGTTGAATATGATGCTGGGAGATGAAGCCTTAGGTCAAATCTTCCTTATAGAACTCGTGGGAGGTAATGACATCCCCCTCACAAGCCAAATTACATGAAATAAAATCTAAGTAAAAATGCTTTATATGTTGTTTTTAGATCACCCAAACCTTTTAGGTTTTGGGGATAGCCTATTTAACTTCCTTTTTATGCCTTGTACAAAGGCATAATTTATAACAAATATGCACTTTTCATCACCTGAGTTCCTTATAGGGGATGGAGGAGAGCGTACACGCATAATTCCTTTTGCTTAAACAATTTAACAAAGTAAGTGATATATGACTTACATAAAACAAAACTTTGGAGTGAGTTTGGTTTTAAGCACCTAATTGAAGTGTTTGGTGATGTTATTTGGTCCCTTGGCCTTAGTTTTTAATTTTTTTTGACAAAAAATCACAAAACATTCAATATAAACATGAAATTTTCCTTTTAAACACCAAAAGAAAGGCTCCTAATTCTTTTTATACACCAAATTTAAGTTTAAACAACTTAGTTGTACTCAAAAAACTAATTTTCCATATAGGTCCTACATAGAATGTTAGATAGTCTAATTTAGCTTTGAATCACTTTTAGGTTTGAAACAAACAACTTTGGTTTTATTGCTCTTAGGTCTGTGTTTTTTAAAAACACAGAGATTGATGCCAATGACTGTTGATCGATGTTGATTCCTGTTAGACCATTATTAGTTGAAAACCAACCATGGATGATCGAAAACAACTGATAATGGTTACCTATGAGCTCGAAGGCAAAAATGTTATGCTTCAAAAATAGTTTTTTGGATAAAATCTTCAAAAGATAAGTTTCTGGATCAAGGTTATGTTTAGACCATAGACTTATAAAATTCAAATTGTTAGAAATAAACTTGAATAAAAGATTAAAAAGTAAATTTTTAGCTGTATTTTCCCATGCAACCCAATTGACCATGGTTACCCCTAACTGATGCTGGTCAATAAGAACCATTACCGGTCACTGTGTTACCAATGTGTGCACAAAAAAAATAGAAACATGGGATAATGAGCTAAAAAATGATGTTTAAGATTTTTTAATGACCAAAATGAAAATGTAAAATTTCCACAATGTCTTCCTTGCTTGAATGGACTCAATATTCCCATCAGGTATGCCAAGATGTAGGATTGGATTACAAAGTTGGTTAGTCAAACATTAGTGGAGAAATATAAGAAAAATGCATAAAGAACTAACAAACTAGGCCAATGTATTCCAACAAGGTTTGCAAATGATAGTCAAGAATAATTGAAAGAAAGAAAATTCTAACTACCTTCTCAAGTTATTCTACCATCCAAGAATGGCTCCAAGCATGTTTTTCCCTTGATCTAGTGTTTTTATCTTTGTCAACAATGGATACCAAGATCCTCCATCATCTCAAGATCATTATGCATAATCTAGGCTCAAGATAATAAATCTAATCTATGCGTATCAAATGAAGCTTGCAAATAAAACACAATAATCAACACAAAGAAAAATTGTGGAGATAATCCTACATTATAAGTTTATAATATTTGTTTAACTTAAAAATGAGGGTGAAATGCCTTCTATTTATGGATTATCTAAATGGGCTAGGATCAACCATAACCATCCATCTCAAGAATGAGATGTGTGGCCATGAATTAATCTAATAATTGCAATTAAATCCATAAATATCATTGTAAATATACAACTCACTTAAAAATAGTATGTTATTTACTAATCGTGAGATAAATAACATATGACAATGATGTAAAATACATGTCTAATCATGCCCAAGTCATGATTTTGGATTTTTAGAATATTTAGAATGTTTTTGTATTATTAAAATATTTGATTTTGTCTTTTTTAAATTTTGTAACTAGAAAAATATAAACTATGTATATGAAATCATCAGTTCAAAAGTAGAATACAGGGAAGGGATCTGAATAATCGACAACATGTGTCAATGTCAAGTATGTTATTGACTATGATGGCATGGCCTTGTATGGGCAAGTTACTCCTAGTATATATGTAAATGTAACTAAAAACATGTGTAAGAAAAATATAAATGTAGAGGAAAGATTGTACATCCTCATCTCATCAAATATACATTTATAAATGTATGTAAAATGTTTATATGATAAAAATAACACAAAATAATTTTTTTCATGAATAAGTATTATTGTGTTTACTTTAATTGGGTAAAATATTGAGAAATTGATAGTATTAAGGCTATGTGTGCTAAAATTTTGATTTTGATGTGAACAAAAAGGTATAAGATCAGATCAACTGATTGAGGATAGTAGTGGTAGTCACTTTTGTCCTATACTTATCGATAATTTCCTTCTTATTAAATGTAATTTTTTCAATTCAGAGTGTGAAAATAGTAAGGTAAAATGTATAGGGTGGTAGTATGGATCACTATGTTGTAGCGTTGAGATCTGAAAAGTGAAAAAAGAAGAGCCAAGAGGCCAAAAAGTTAGTAAGATCCAAAGGCTTTTATAAGAATTGATTAAAATGATTGCATGTGAAAGAAGTAGAATAATAGTATGGTGAAGTAATAAAGAAGTTACATATAGTCAAATTTTTGTTTTCTTAATTATTTTAATCTTTTTTAATTAATCAATAACTTGGTACACACTATGTTCCCATGGAGTGCCTTCATAACATATTTAGTCACCATATAAATTCTATGTTAAGCCATGAATCAGGATAGGATGTCAATGTGTAGGTCTTATGTTATTGAAATTATCATATTAATACTATACATAATCATGATTATAATTATCTTCTTGTTCCTAAAATTTTGGTATCCCACTCTTATCATTGTTTGTGTTAGTCTATATAAAAATAATTTCAACATGTTATGGATTTGAGACATTTGATTTCTTTTACTTTTATATGTGTTATATCATGTGCCATAGTTGTAATGGTATTAATTGTCTTTATTGTAATATTGATTAAATAAATATTTTCCTTTGTTTGTTCTTTCTCTAGAGATTTGTCCTTTCTTGAGATTGTAACCATTGCCATTTCATGTGTAAATGTGACATAGTCATAATATTTACCCAATGTTACCCCCATTGTTATCATCCATGATCTTATTAATGTTGTATTATATTGATTTTAAGGGTATGATCAGTGTGAAATAAAATGGAATATGTTTTTGACCTAAGTGTTACTGGTAACTAAATGGATACAATGTAGCATTAGGGCCCAATAATATTACCAAATTGTTTACTATCATATCCAAGATGATGGATAAGTGTCATACTACATATATTTGCTTCATGAGAAGGTGTAATTTTGACCTTGGTACATTTCATACCATCAATATGAAGAATAAGATTCAAAGGCTCTAGATATGATGAATATATTTTATATGCCTCATTTAGAACCACATTATTCATTGAATTTGTTACAAATATTGTGTGAGATCTACTATTACAATAAATGTTTGCATTATCATATTTAGGCCTTCCTATAGTAAGTTTGTTCTTTGTATCTTTTTTTATCTATATCTATTAATTTTTAATCATTATAGCATACCCTTAGAGTAATGGATGTGAATAAAGTATGATATAAATATTCATTAGAGGGATTAAAGTTTAAATTGTGTAGCTGATCATTTGTCACATTAACTATTGACCCTTCAAGTCATCATGACCTTGAATTCTTCTAACATGATGGGGCTGCACACATAAGATTAAAAATCATCCTCAATCTTAACTCGGTGCTTCATGGAGCATGGTTCCTCAAGGTTTATAGGGAGTTCACAAGGAGACTAAATTAAAATGAATCAAGATTTTGCACTTTACTAATGTTTTGACCTTCACAAGGATCCATACCCAAGTATAAATACTCAAATAAAAGGTCATGAGGGAGCATAAACATTAAAAATGGAGTTGGGACTAGCACACAAGTACTCAATAAACCCTTTGTAGTGCATGTTCGTACCTAGTTCACATTCTGACCCAATTCTAGTTTTAGTCTAGTTCCCATTTATGCCCATAGCCCATTTTGGACTTGTGCCTGAAGGTGAAAGCCACATGGATGAGTAATTAATAAATATCTATTAGTTGTGATACCCTATCAAAAAGGACAAATCTGATATGATTCATAGAATTAAAATCCATCAACTCCAACTGACATAATGATTGAACTGGTGGCTAATATGACAAAAGAGCATGGGGACATACAAAAAATGATAAGATATGACATCAAATAAATACCAATGAATCCATCCAACCACCTCCACATCCATATTATAATCAAAGTTCAATAAGCATGGGCTATGACTTCTATTTAATCTTCTCATATATTTCTCCAATGTAATTAATGACCAGTGGGCTTCCCATATCTATAAAAGTCAAGTCTTTCATTGTATAAGGGGGTGAACATTTTAAAGCATAGAAATGTTATTAAGATTTATCCTCCATTATCCTTTTAATGCTTGAACCTAGTGACTAATGAGAATAATAACTTTATCTCTCTCCATGATTCTTGTATTCTATGTGTATTTTAATGGTTGTTAATTCTCCATTGCATTGTTAACCATCCATTTACACCCATGTAGAAATTATCTCTCTCTTTCAATTTATATTCTATGCACACTTGGGTATATGTGTGCTATATTTTTGGACTATTTCTTGTCCCCATAGTGTTTTATTATGTGCCCGTGCCTCTATGCAAAATAATTATGCAAGTAGTGTCCATTTTGGGGACTATGTAGTAGTTTCTCATTTTCTACAGTTGTTTCATATTCTTTAAAGTAATAGGGGTGATCACTTTATTCTATATGAATCACCACTTTTGATTTTAGGAAAACCCTCACCCTCTCTCTCCCTTTTTCCTTGTTGAGATTAGGTTTAACATTATCAATAAAATTAATTTCTACACTCTATAACTCTACATGCTAGTCCTAGACTAGATGCACTTAGATGAGAAAGAAGTGGGCCTTATTTTAAGGTTTGTCCCAAGTAATGCAAGAGTTTCAAACATTGGGGGATGACCCCATTATTATTGCACCAAAACAACAAAATATTTTCATGCACCCAATGCCTATTTATTCCAAGTGCTTGTTCCACCCCAATGCCTGTTCACACCTAGTGCATGTTTGAGCCTAGTGCCTATTCAATCCCAGTGCTTATTTTATCCCAATTCCCATTCAAGTCTAGTAATTTTGTGCCCCATGACAATCACTAGTTTTGAGATCCAATAACTTTCATTCCATGAATTATCATCAAGGGTGTAATCTTTTGGTGATAATAATTTTTGACATGTCTAGTGGGACCACTTTATATAGTTCAACTAAGATTTTGGTATGGCCCTTAGTAAGTTTGTAGTGTTAAAGACAAACCTCAATCACCTAGAGAATCCAAGTACTCTTGGTTATCAATAGATCATTTTTCCATCTGCGGAGATAAATAAGAACATCTTCAAAAGGTACTAACTTTCAATTTATTTAATTACCTATACCCCCTAGAAGAAGAAGAGTTAGAACATCCTTATCTCTTATTATGATACTTATTGATTCAAGATAATCATCCCTTAGAGATCAATTTATTCTACCATTTGGAATATTTATCCAACCTAGAGGGAGATTCTTTCCTATTCCTCTCATAGTTATTCCAAGAAAACAATTGTTTGTGCCATTTAATAGAGGTAGTCCTTTGGATATAGATTGGTATGATGATATTCCAATTATATCTCTTAAGATCTTGTCATATTTTATTGGTGAAAACATAATCAACCCCATAAAACACATCATATTTATTGCCAATATTTGCACACTCCACCATATTACTGATGATAATGTGGTAGTTAGGCCACTTACAACTTATTTTAAAAGTAAATATCTCCAATGGTATAGAAGTGTGAGACCTATTTCCATTCATAATTGAGATAAAATACAAGGGCATTTATGCAATCAATTTGAAGATAAAAGTGATCACTTATACTTGATAGAGAATCTCACCACTATTAAGAGAGCCCCACATGAGATGATGGGTGATTTTAATTTCAAGTTCCAAAGGGTCTTGGATAAAATACCACTTTTTTTTAAAACCATCTGTAAATATTGCATTCTTATATTATTTGAGGGATCTAAATAGTGATATAGTAGTCATAGTCTAATCCATGGGATACACTATACTTCTTGATGCATATGACATTGTTCTAAGGGATAAGAACTAATTAATTTAAGTTAGAAAGATTTCTCTAAAGCCTCTCATGCCTCTCTAAAACCACCACCCAATCGGTCTACTAATCAACCTTCAAAAGTAATTATCCCTATTTCAGTCATCCCACCAAATACATTTATTGCCCCTCCTAGTGAACTGCATGAAGTTAAGTCACTACTACAAAATTTTGGTAATGAGATAATAACTTTAAAGAGGTATAAAGCCAAACATTATAGACTATACCAACCATTTCATCAGTCCTATAAACATGTTAGGCATCCTTATCAAAGTAACACACAATCCCAAGGCAAGCTCACTTATGTTAGACCATTTAATATGTAGAGTGTTCGTATTGCTAGTACTCAAAAGCTATGGTTTCTATCTAAAAAAATATAGCCCAATATTATGAGAGGTGCTTACCTTGAAATCATCCACACAATCAAGATACTTATCGAAATGGAGTGTTAAACCAAGCCTTGATGGTACAAATCATATAATATCCTCATGAGCCAGAAAAGGAGCCAACCTCTCAAGGGTGGAGGTACATGTACAGACACAAATATAAAGTGAATCAAATTTGGTGAATTATAATGAGAATGAATTCTATTCCATAAATTAAAACTAAGTACTGATAGTAATCTGATGGCATATTACATAAGAACTAAAAAAAGTGTGATAGAAGAAGAAATATTTCCTTCAGCTGGTCATCCTTCTAGTTGTCAAGCTCTAAATAAAGATACTAAATTAAAGATAAACACCAGGATAACCCAAGTAAAAGTGAGTCAAAAGGGATTCAACCTCAAACTATCCAAATCCCAAAGGAGGATGTTTTTGCCTCAAAGTCTCAACTGAAGGTGGGGAAGATCCATTTTAACATAGTAGACTAGATAAATAAATTAAATCTCAATGTAATTAGTTATGAGGATCTTTCCATCCCTTCTCAAATGTATTTTTTTCAAGAATCATTAAAGGCCTTCCACTTGTATGAGCAAGAAAAAGGTGTTTTAGTTATTTTCACAAGTTTGTGCCAACTAAAAGGAAGAGAGTCTAGTAAAAGTTACAATCTACCACCATTTTATATCTTTTTGACCATCATTCATTACCTTTTCCATAATTGTATGATTGATTTAGGTGTAAGTCGCTTAGTAATGCCTAAGAATATTGCTAACATGTTAGGCATAGAATATGTCTTGATCACAAAAGGTGTCATCTAACTCACCATTATTAAAATAATTAGGATCATTAATGACTTGAGCCTTACTCTACATGTATGTCCTAGCCTTTTCATCACCTAGGATATTTATCTTATAGACCTCCCTCCTTAATTCACCATTTGTCTCTCAAGGGATTTCACTGTAAAAATGGGTGGGTATTTGTCATTTGAATAGTTACACATGTTGTTGAGGACCAAATATGGGACCAAGTTAACCATCAAAGCTGAGCCTATTTGTATGGATCATATAGATCCATACTCACCTAATCACATGTACATGAACTATACAATGCATAACTTATAAAATAGTATAGTCCTACACGAAACTACCATGCCTTTAGAGGAGGTTCCCAATGTAACACTAGATGAGTGGGATAATGATCATTATAGGTTTTATCTATATGATTGTATATAAGAAATGGGTTTGGGAACTTACTGCATTCATAAGTAAAACCCTATGTTGAGAAACCTCATGAAGTTTTAAGAGGACCTTGAAGAAATGTGGAAATTATATTTTGATGGATATAGATGTAGGAATGGCACTGAAGCAAATATTGTGCTGATCTCCTCTCAAAATGAGAAATAATTTCACACATATAGGTTGTTATACCAACAATGTGGATGAATATGAGGCACTGACCCAAAGCCTCTAATTGACAAAAAAAAGGGGGATTAAGGTGTTGCAAATGTTTGGGGATATCAAGCTAATTATGAACCAAGTTAGATCCCAAAATGTCTCCAGGAACCCCTTGTTAAAATATTAAAAACATAGGGTCTTTAATCTAATTGAGGACTTAAACACTTTCAATATCCAATCTACCCCAAGGGTGAGAACTGTTGATGCTGACAGAATTTCAATGGTGGCCTCTTAATACAATTTTCCTCAAAAGGTTATGAAAGGATCAAGATAAATTTTCAATCTTGTATTAATACCATCATGTCCAGACAACACATGTGATTGGAAATTGTTTGATAATGATGAATAAATCATCAATTTCCTACAAGATGAATTAGTGTTATCTGTGAGGAACTAGTCATAGTTACAAGCCCAATATGAAGATAAAATAATTTAGTTGAAAAGTAAAAATTTTACCAAGGGATTGGTCACCTTGGAGAACATATTCAATTCTTATTATCATATCAAATGCAAGAAGATGAATATAATGATCAAAGAGGGTAATTATGAGCAAATGGTCATCTGTAATGACAAACTCTTAAACATTGGAAAGGTATGTACTTAGCTTGAAGAGGAAGAGTTTACCCACATTTGTAATAACTATGGTGACATATTTGTATGGAGTTAATAGGACCTCAAGGGTTTTAACTCAAATTTTGCCTAGCACACAATTGAGCTAGACCCCAACACCAAACTAGTTAGGCAAAAATAAAGGCCTATAAACCCCAAGCTTAAGCTCTTGATCAAGAAGGAACTATCCAAAATCATAGAGGCCAATATCATATTTATATCAAGATCTCTTCTTGGGTAGCTAATTTGGGTCTAGTTAGAAAAAAAATGGAGAAATTAGACTATGCTTGAACTTTAGGTACTCAAATAGAGAGTCCTTAAAATATCACTATCTTCTTACACCCAAGGAGAAGATCCTTCAAATAGTAGTAAGTGATAAGACATTTTCACTTCTTGATGGTTACTTAGGCTACAATTATATAATATTGTAAGATTTGGATCAATTCAAGACCATGTGACTATCAAGTGGGGCACCTATCTATATAGGAATATGCCTTTCACATTGACTAATGTTGAGGTGACCTTATAAAGAACTATGTCTATAACCTTTAAGGGTCTCATCCACATTACGATCTTATTCTACCTTGATGATATCATTGTCTTCTCCAAGTATGACTGATCATTTGATCTATTTGAATAAGGTCTTAAATAAGTGCACAGAGTTTAGGGTGCTTTTAAACCCAAGCATGTGTGTGTTCATTGTCCATGAGGGCTAATTATTAGGGAACATTATTTGCAAAGAAGGGCTCAACATTAATATATAATGGGTGGAAGATATCTTATCACTTTCCCTTTCATGCCACAAGAAGAACCTACAAATATTCTTAGGGAAGATAAATTCCATAAGAAGGTTTATAATAGACTTTTCCACCCTGGTCAAGCCACTTACCACTATGCTCAATAAGAACACCAATTTTAGTTGAAAATGTAGGAATAGGTTTGAAGTAATTAAGAGATCCATCTCTCAAGATCATCCACTTGTAAATTACATGTTATGAAATGGAATTCATCCTCTACACTTTTGGAGGAGATGAAGGCATCTTAGCTATCCTAGTATAACAAAGTGATGATCAAATAGAATATCCCATTGCTTTTTTTAGCCAATCACTCAAGGATTATGAGTTGAATTATAATTTTGTGTAAAAACAAGTCCTTATGGTCATAATATCCCTTACTAATTTTAGACCCATGTTCTCTAAAAATAAAATTTAGCTAATGGTCTCACCCTAGACGTGAAGGAGTTCTTATTGACTAGGGACATAAGCAATAAAAGAGCTAGTTTATCACTAAAGTGATGGAATATGACATTGATATGAAAATCACCAAGATCATAAGGGGTAAATGTTTATGCAAACAAATGGAAGTGGAACTAGGCGCTGATGATAGGTTAGTCCTTATGTTTCAATAAGATTGACCAACTCACTTCACCTATCCTAATAATGATTCCTCTAATTAGGACCAAAACATGAAGGCTTTCCTGCAAATAAGTGCATATCCACAAAAACTTGACAAGGCACAAAGAAGGCACCTCAGGTTACAAGTCATCCCTTATGTGCTTTTTAATGATGTCCTCTTAAGATGATAATGGAGTCCTCTTGAGATGTATATATCAAGATCATATTAATAGGGTCCTTCAAGGCTTCCATTATGGATTATCATGAGGTCACTGTTCATCAAAGACTATGGTTGTAAATATTATAAATGCTAATTATTATTGGCCAAAGTTTTTTAGAGATGCCCATAGGTGGGTAAGGAAGAAAAAGAAGTGCATATGCTTTGTAGGCAAGTAGATCCTCTTTGCCCTTCCCCTATGCTTGATAAAATCTAACCATCCCTTCACCCAATGGGGATTGGACTTCATTGACATGATCAACCCTCACTTAAGTATCAAACACAAATGGATCCTTACAACCATAAACTATTTCACATGATGGATATAGGTAGTGGTACTCAAGGAGGCAAATGAGATATATATTCCAGACTTTTATGAAGGTATAGTCACTAGATTTGGTGTATTATCTAAGATAATGTTATGGCCTTTATTTTTGGGTGTCGTTATTCCCTACATTTAATCAACTTTCTGTTGATGTCATATTTAACCAAGGCTATGTCTAAAGCTATATGCAACAAGAGGAATCATAGCGATTTAGTAATTGATTGTAGGTATTTGTTTTTGGGGGATTTTTAATGTCTTAAGAACTTCTTGGTAAAAACCTTATTAGATTCAAACTATGATAAAAACTGAAAGTAAACACACATTTGTAGAATAAAATAGATTGCTTGGAAATAAACACGCATTTGCAGAATGAAATAGGTTGCTGGAAATAAACACACATTTGCATAATGAAATAGATTTGTTGGAAATAAACACACGTTTATAGAATGAAATAGATTTGCTGGAAATAAACACACGTTTGCAGAATAAAATAAATTGATGGAAAATAATTGCAAAGAAATGATAATTTAATCTAAGACGCTTGCTGGAACAAATTTACAATAGACTTTAACTTAAAGGAGTTGGAAGCATTTATAAATTTAAAAAATTTACCTATTTGCTTGAATAAAATATAGATACTGACCAAAAATGAAGATCCTAGTTCTTTGGAGGAGTGGGCCTTGCTCCGCCTAGAAACATGATTGAACAATTTAATTTGCTTTCAAAATAGAAATGGCTATTTCATTGATAAAATATTTTGTATTACAAAATGTAATAATCTATCCTTATCTCTCTACGATTCTTCAATGGTTTTTCCTAATACATCCTAAATTCCCAGTTCTGTATATATAGATGCTTTGATAGCTGTAATTATTTCATAGCTATAATTGTTTCATAGATATGATGGAACTGAATCGCACCCAGAATAGATTCTGAATCAAGATGTGGCTGGATGTCCAGTTGTGTGATAAATATCTTGGATTTACAAGTATAGAAATCAGGAAGCTACTCCTAATTTAATGGCATCATTGACCTATCAGATCACCGGATGTTTGGAATAGATACTTATTAGTTCCATATCTAGTCGTGAAAATTCTGGAGCTTATCTGTAGGAGTTCCAAATCTAATTCAGATAATTTTGGAGCTAAATATAAAGTTCCAGAGCTAAGTCTGAAGGTGTGACAATCTTGAAATAGTATGGTGGAGTTCTGGAACTAAGCTGAATTGATTCCAATGCTTCCAAAAACATGCAATCCACTTCATATTTGTTCTTTATCTTGATGATGACCTGTTTTATTGCAAAACTTGAATTTTCCAACACACTTGTTAGGAATTACAAGGTTTTTAAATGTTAGAATCATAATCAACAAAAGATGGATAATTACATCCTAACTCATCTCAAATCAAAATAAAAGTTACTAAATGCAATTAAACTTAATAGAAAAAGTCAGTAAGATGAGGGCATTTATTATATATTAATCAAATATATCCTGGCCTCATCATTTCCCCCATTCTTACTTGTTTGTAAGTCCGTTTACAAATGTTACTCTTCAAATTCAGGATTGTATATTCTGCATTCCATTTGCTATCTCAGATCAAATGGTTGGAACTGAATATCCCAATGTTTAGATTCATACCCTGCTCCTGCTTCCACTTTCTTTTTCCAATCCTCAAATTGAGTGGGGTTTTGAAGTTCTCTATTTTGCCAAAGAGATATGGGAGTGAGAAGTAGAGGTGGTCTTGTTCACATGCTTATCCATATGCATAGGGGAGTTTCATTGATCTGAAGAATTATTGTACATAAAGCTTTTTCCTTTTGTAGACTCTAGATCAAATTTGAAGGGGATATTACTTCCCTTTTTTTCAATGCTACTGGAATAAATTCCCATCTTTTTGAACATGCATCATAGATATTATCAAAATTTGCCTCCTCATAAGAGGTGAAGACATCCATGCTTTGCTTTAAATTGAAAATATAAGGTCCCCTGAACTTTTCATTAAATGCATGGGATTGGAAATGTGTAGCAAAGGCAAGTGGATTACCATAATGAATTCACATACAAAGACTAGATGAACTAGATTTTGACCAATGGTCTGACTCCCTTTCCTTCCATGTAATCTGATTTGAAGAACATAGACAAATGTGTTAAGCTGACTTTCCCCTACATACAAATTGATCATAAAACTTGTATTTCTTTCTAGCATAAAATTGCAGAGGTAGAATTCACAAAGGAAATTTTTCTGTTATGTATTGGCTAAGGAGTAGGCAATCGAGAAATCAACTTCATCTTTTATTTCATATGGAAGACCACATGCTATCCTTGCCAATTGCCATTGAATGAATTATTCTTCTAAAACATGCTATAAATAGGAGAAGGTCTTCTGCATGAAAGTAGTTTCTCACTCAACATACAAACTATCTAAATTTTCACAAGACATTTATACTTATCATTTTCCTCCTTGTAAAACTTGTCTTCCCATTCCTTCCTTGCTTTCTCTTCTTCTACCAATTTGCTTTTCAAGTCTGTATTGGATGCCTTGATTACACTAAGCTCTCTACATGTATCATCCCCTAATTTCTTGAGTGGCAGATAAGTCAATTCAGTCTGTGTAGAGACAATTGACACAGAGGTCTATATTGTACATTTTTCCTCATTCTCCATCAGTTACCTTTTAGTCTCTATGAATTCCTCATTCTTGGCTATGAACTGGTTTGTTAATTCTTCAAGGAGCATATTTTTATTTTCTAATTTGAGTTTGAGGAAGTTCAATTCCTCATCTTTTTCTTTGATAATGAGTTCTACTCTAGACAAAAATAGAGCTTGTTTAATTTGTTGGTTTTGTTCTTTCTCTGAAATTTCATGGGGAATTAAGCATTCCTCTTCCACCATAGGGGATTTCCCTTTTCTTCTCCAAGATGCCTATTCATATTCTACATGTGATGGTGTTGTTGTCTCACTCATTTCTTGGAGAGCTTGTTCTTCAAATCTTTCATTTCCTTCTTCCTTTTTTGTTTGACTTGGTCCAGGAGGAGTCATGGCCATGTTGCCCAAAATATCAGTAGCTTTAGTTTCCATCCTTTCTTATTCTTCCATCTCCTCTGGACTTTCTTTAGACTTTTTATTATGTTTTCTTTCTTGAGGAGCCTCAAAATGTGTAGACATAGGTCTCCTTTTAGAACTTCTTCTGATGTTCACCTTTTGCTTAGGCCTAGGTGAACTGTCACTGTCAGAGACATGTATCAGTTCTTCTGTAGCTTCTGTAGAAGAAGAAATGTCCTAAGAAGGCATAGGAGGATCTATAATTTTAACTTTTCTTTCAAATTTTCTTCTTTGTGGTATTTCCTCTTCCCCTAATATTTTCTTTTCCTCAACAATGTTATCAGCTTTCAAATGAACTAAAGGGGCAGGAGGAGTTGCTATTGTTCTTCTAGAAATACCAGGGTTTTGCCCAAATTTGCCAAGAAATTTGTCCCACATTTCTTCCCCATTTTTCATTGAAATGAAATGGTGCTGGCATACCAAATACACTAACCCATGATGTCTAATTGTTCCTACAACCCAAGAATACCTTTGGGCCATTATATGGATGGAGTCAAAAAGAAACCCTAGAAGGTTTACTATATATTCTAGTTTTTTGGCTCCATATCTGAGGTGTATAAGGATTTTTAGGACTTCTTTTCCTACTGCACCAAATTTTCCATCACAAGTCAAATACTTAACTATCCAAAATGCTACTCTATCAAAGGGTTTAGGTAGGCTGGCCCTTTTGACTCCCTTAATGATTTTCTTTGTATTATAAATATACTGGGGTTCAGCTTCCCCTTCTTTTGATAGGGTTTCATCTAAGTCTTTTAATGTTCCCTTGATAGGGTTTGGGACATGCACTATTGGTATTCTAGACATTTCACTTATTACATTTATAGAAAAAGGAATAACAACCTTCCTAATTTTTGTCCTTGATTGTTCTAAATTGACAACAAATTCTCTTACCAGTTCATTGTTATACTTGGGAAATTTCTTTAGAAACTCCAGCCAACCTGATTGTTGAAAGATGGTTGCTAATTCTTAATCTGCAAGGAGCTGGGTATCATTTTCTAGTTTTAACTTATTTTTGATTCCCATGATTCGTGTTTCTTGAAGTTTTCACAGGTTAGTTGAAGATTGTTTCTCTTATCAGTGAAACTGACAATTTGGACTATGGAACTAGTAGATTCAGTTGTTAATTTGGCAAATTCAGTGGTGAAATTATTATACTTAACTACAAAATTTAGTGATTTCAATTACAGAACTACTGTACTCAGCTACAGAATTGACAGAGGTAATTTTTTGTATCTCTTTTAAAAAAATTCTGTAACTAGCTTTTACTTTGTTGGTTTAAGAATGATTTTTTTTATGATTATCTGCCAACTCATTCCATCATCAATATCCTTCTCATGATTTTGTACATTAACCATGATGTATAATAAATAACTCACCATACTAATCTTTCTAAATCAGGTCTAATCACACATGCAAACTTTCAATCTAACCTTTAACAAGTTAAAAACATAATTACTGTCCTTGATGATGTAATCCCTTCATTATGATGACTCATCATTCTTAAAAAGCGGTTAGAAAATAGTTAGAAAAAAAGTTTTATTTGAATTAGCCATTTATTTAGGAAGATCAACCACCATTTACTAGTTTTCAATTGATCTTTTTAATTTTTTTGAGAAGAGACCACCATTTACTAGTTTTCATCCTCTTCCCTTTATTTTGGATCTTTTCATCTGATTATTTGATCATTTTGGAAGAACTGGGTTCTTCCATATGATCAAATTCTTTGTTTACTTCAATCTACTTCAAGAATTCATCCTTAGTAGGAGGCTTCCTATAAAGTTTTATCCTGTGGCCATTGACTAAGAGTACTCTTCTACTGCCATCAATAGGAAGTAGATGGATAGAAGCATTGTCAAATATCGGCTTGATTTGATAAGGTCCCAACCATTTGGTTCTTAGTTTGCCTTTGAATTGTTGGTACTTAGAATCAAATAGCAATGCCTAGTCTCTTACTTTGAATTGTCTTTCCTTTATATGTGAATCATGCCATTGCTTCCTTTGATCTTGAATTATGTCTATCTGATGAAGTGCTTCCATTCTAAACTCATCCAATTCATTGTGTTAAAGGATTCACTCCTTTTGAGCTACATCCAATTCAATTCCCACCTTAGTTGTTGTCCTCAATGTCTGTAGTTTGAACTCAATAGGAAATAAGGGATTTTTTCCATAGACTAACTCATATGGTGAAAATCCCATTGTGGTTTTCTAAGTTTTATTGTAAGCCTAGACAACTTGAGGTAGTCTTTTTACCCAATCTCTTCTTTCAGCTTCAACTATTTTAGTGAGGACATTTTCTAATTCTCTATTTTTTACTTCAACTTGTCCATTTACTTGCGAGTGATAGGGAGATGACTTCCTATGATTGATCTGATAATACATTATGAAGGCTTGGATCATATTGGACATAAATTGTGGTCCTTGGTCTAAAACTAAGCTCCTTGGTGCTCCAAACTTTACCATAATTATGTGCCAAAGGCAATCAACAACTACTCTTTAATAGAATTTGTTAAATCATGCACTTCTACCCATTTTGTTACATAATCAGTACACACAAGAATGTCCTCTTTTCCCTATGAAGGAGGATTAAAGGGTCCAAAAAAATCCAATCCCCATCTCTCAAATGGTTCAATCACTAATTGTGGTTGCAGAGGCATTTAATTGGTAATGGTTGGCTATCCCATCCTTTGACAAGGATCACACTGCCTAATATATCTCTTTACATCTTTGTACAGAGATGGCCAATAGTAACCAGTGCCAAGTATCTTGTGTGCTATTATTTTCACTAAATAGTGTCCTCCACTTGGTTGATCATGACATGCCTGGAGGATGTCAAAGATTTCATCTTCTCTCACACACCTGCATAAAACCAAATCAGGACCACATTTAAACAATATTCCATTTAACCATTTGAATTGTGCACTGGTTTTGATTAACTTCTTTATTAATTTTTTAGTGAAAGAGAGAGGAAACTTCCCTTTTGTAAGATAATTTTCCATGTCAGCAAACCATGGTGTATTAGCTAAAATAACAAACAACTATTCATCTGGAAAGTTGTCCTTGACTAGACCCTGCTCCCCTGTAGTGGTCAGTCTTAACAAGAAATGAGCTACCACATTAGATTTTCCTAGATTATCCACAATGGTAATATCAAATTCTTGTAGAATTAATAACCATCTAATTATTCTACCTCCAACCACTAGTTTTTTCATTAAATATTTAATTGCCAAGTGATTTGTATGTACAAATATTTTTTACCCTGTAATGTAATGTCTAAATTTATTTATTGCATAGATTACGGCTAAAAATTCTTTTTCAGTGGTAGTGTATTTTTTTTCAGTGGGAGTAAGATTTTTACTTAGGTAGTAAATAACATGCATTCTTCCTTCTTCATCTTTCTATCCCAAAACTGCACCAATTGAGGTATTTGAGGCATCATTTTGGATGTGAAAAAATTTCTCCCAATTAGATCCTTGCAATACTAGGGCAGTTACTAACTTCTCTTTAATTTCTTCAAAATCATGTTGACACTGTTCATCCCAAAGAAATTCACAGTCTTTGGCAAGCAACTTAAACATGGGGGAAATGATTTTACTAAAATCCTTAATAAATCACCTATAGTATCCAGCATGCCCTAAAAATGACTTGATATCTGTGGGGGTTTGAGGAATAGGCAAATCTGAAATAATTTTAATTTTGTTTTGGTCAACCTGAATTCCTCTTTTTGAAATATGGTGTCCTAATACAATCCCTCATCAACCATCAACAAACATTTCTCATGACTAAGAGACAAGTGATGTTGTTCACATCTTGTTAATACTCTGTCTAAATTTCTCAAGGCACCATCAAATGTATCTCCATGCACAGTAAAGTCATCCATATATACCTCTACATAGCCATTTTTTAGGTATGTAAAAATTGCTAATACAACTCTTTGAAATGTTGCTAGAGCATTACATAGTCCAAATGGTAATATCCTATAAGCAAAGGTACCCCATGGACAATAAATGTATTTTTGTCCTGATCCTCAGCAGCAACTTTGATTTGATTGTATCCACTAAATCCATCCAAGAAGGAAAAGTATTGTTTACCTAAAAGGTTGTCTAAGATTTGATCTATGAATGGTAAGGGAAAATAATCTCTTAGGGTGGCTTTGTTTAGTTACCTATAGTCAACACAAATTATCTATTTTCTATTTTTTTTAGGGACAATTACAAGAGGAGACACCCATTGGCTATCTAAAATAGGGTAGATAAAACCTACTTGTAATAGTTTTTCAATTTCTTGTTTGACTATATCTCTTAAAGTCAGATTAATCCTTCTCTGAGGTTGCCTAACTAGTCTAACATTTTCAGTATAAATGTGATGGGTGCAAATACTTGGATGAATTCCCCTCATATCTCTATATTCCTAAGCAAAAGCTTTAATATGATTATTCAGAACATCAAACAGTTTAGTTTCTTCATCATTTGTTAACCAACTATTAATATTCAAAAAAATTCCTAATTGAATCTCAACATGTTTGGTTCTAGGATATGATTAATTGTTTTGTTGAAGGGGTTCCATTAAGGTGTTTAGTGTACATGCATGTGGTAACAACATATGACATGTAGCAACATCTCCAAAAGTTCCTTGAGATAGAATGCTGGACAAAAGACACCAAGAAGAGTTATTATACTTATCTTGTTGTAGGTTAAATTCCTCATTATTGCTGTTGGCTATAAATATTCATCATCTCCTAATATCTGTAAAGCTAAAGCTATAGATCCTTTATCTAGAGTGAAATTATCTCTATTTATAGAGAATTGGTGTGGTTCTGGAACTAACTATGATGGTTTCAAAATAGATTCTATAGGTTCCAGAGCTAATCCCATTTTCTCCAATGATAATTGATGTTCATTTAATGAAGGATTAACCATCTCTTCTATTTCTTGTGCATGATCCTGCAATGTTATCATAGCCAAATAAGATAGAATTTTCTCATTAATATCAAGATTATCAACCCATAATTTTCCTTGATTATCAATAAAAGGTCATGCAGAAGGATATAATGAAATTTGCTTAGAATTCGTACCATTGGAAATAGTCATATCACCTAACCTGCAATCAATTAAGACAACTGTAGCTAACCATGGTCTCCCCAAAATAATGGGATAACCAATTATTTTACCTTTTGGTTGTAAGATAAGGAAATCAACTAGATATTCCCATGATTCCAACATTACTGCCACATCTTTAATAACTCCTAGTTTTGCTACAGACTAATCTGCCATCTGCAATATGGTATTAGTAGGTTGTATGCCTAGTAATGGTAATGTTTTCAAAGTATCCACTGTCATTACATTGACAGATGCACCTAAATCAATCAAAATGTTATGTATATCCTTATTCCCATTAGAAACATAAATAAAAAGGCTTCTAGGATCTCCATATTTGGGTAGTAGGAGTTTTCCTGCTAATAAACCAATAAGTTTCCCGTCTACTGGAATAGTCTTAAAGTACTGCTTCTTTCTTCCAAGTTTTTTAAACATAATAGTTTGATTAACTTTTTCAATTCTATAATATGCTTAATTGCCTGTAACAATGGTATTTCAATATTCAATCTTCTTAGTTCCTGAACCAGTTTAGATTCCTTAAGTTCTATGGTTTCTTTAAGTCTTTTTGGAAATGGAATCTTAGTAGAATCTCTTTCTGGTTCCTTATCTCTTTCTTTGTCATCTTCCTTAGGTGTAACTGTGCTAGGGGTTTTAGCTTCTTCTACCATTTTAGTGATTATAATAGGGGGACTACTAACTATTTTGCCAGATCTGGTTTGAATGTTTTTACAATCCATTGTATTTAAATCAACTGATTTTTCTAGATCTATTTCATATACAGGAGCTATTTGTTTGTTTCTTGGGTTTGCTACTGGTTGTGCTAGCATTTGTGTTTGAACTACATTTTCAACTTGTGGATTTTTTGCTAGAGGTCCCATTATGGCTGGTTGGTTCTAATTTGTATATGTTTTCCCTTACACATAATTACTAGGGCCCCATCTAGGTTGTGGCCAAGCATAAGGATTTCCTTGACCAACCCAAGGTTGTTGATGTCCTTGAGTATACCAAGATTGACTTGCCCAATCCTGAGGATGCCATGTGGGTTGAGGGGCCCAAGGTGGCTATCCCCAACTTTGTCATACTATTTGATTTGCCCATGGCATCATCCAAGGATTAGGAGTTGGTCTTGGCATAAATTGTCATTGGTTGGGTTGTCTCTGAATAAAATTCAATTATTTTGTGGTGGATGATGTATTGGTTTGTTTGAGCAAATTTTTTATGAGTGGAAGAAGAGAAAAAGTGTGAGTATCATGTTCTTTAGATTCACAAACAAGGCATACTTGTATTCTATCCAAAGGACATTCCCTTATTGCATGCTTCATCCTGCATCTAGGATAATACATGGCTAATGGTTCAAGTTGGGCATTTGCTTTAGCTTTTAATCCATCCATGGTGGAGGTTAATTAAACTAATATGTCTATTTTAAAGTTTTCCAATTCATCCATCAATTTGTTCATATTATAATTTGAATTTTTAACCATTTTCCCTTTTTTAGGTCCACCCCTTGTCCTTGAATAGTTTATACAAATTTTGATGATTTCATCCATTCTTAATTGAGCAATGTTTCCTCCACCAATTAAATCAAGGGTTTCCCTAAATTCATCATCCAGTCCTTTGAGAAAAATGGTTTTACTTAAATCTTCTTGAAGTATAAATAACATCTTTTACTCACAAAGAGGAATCTGTCCAAATAATCTTCCATATTTTCATCTTCGTCCTGTTTGATTTTGAAAAATTCTTCCTTTCAATTTATTCCTCTACAATAATCTTGATATTTGTCTATGAAGGCAGTTTCCATTTGTTCCCAATTGGTAATAGAATTAGATGTTAATCCCATAAACCACCTCATTACTGCATCCTTCAGAGTAGATGGAAATAACTTGAGTTTTTGATTATCTATCTTATAATCATAAGTCTGACATAGTACTTTGAACTCACACAGAAACTGGTCAGGATCCTTAGATGACATTACTCTAAATGTGGGAAAGTGTGTAGGTGAAATGTTTTTCATAGTGGTTTCATCATCCTCAATTTGAATGGGATAGGTAAAGGTTCTTTCAGGTTCTCTTCTAGCTTCTCGTGCCATCTCTCTAGTATTTTCTAGTCCCTTCTCCCAATCAATGTGGTATGTAGTCTATTTTGGGGATGGTGAAAAGTCAGGAGTAGGAGGTTGACTACTCAATTGAGAATCAAAACTTTCCCTCAATGGATCTTGGGAAATAATCCTCTTCCCTAAGGTTCTACTTGGTTCTGGTGACTGATCCAAAAATTCCAAGAATGGCAATTTTGCTTCTTGTCTTGTAGGAGATAATGGTGCCTCCAATTCTTGCTCAACGTCCTAACTTAAACTAGAAGATGAAGGAAATTATTGTTCAGATATTTTGGGGAGAAATTTACCCTTGGAGTCTTGTGGTCTACTCATAAATTAGGGAAAATTTCTTTAATTAATAAATAAATGATTGTTGCTCTTGTTGACACCTAATTAGAAAATTCCAACTAGTGAATCCCTGGCAATGGCACCAAAAATGTTGGGTGTCATTATTCCCTACATTTAATCAACTTTTTGTTGATGTCATATTTAACCAAGGCTGTGTCTAAAGCTATATGCAACAAGAGGAATCATAGAGATTTAGTAATTGATTGTAGGTATTTATTTTTGGGGGATTTTTAATGTATTAAGAACTTCTTGGTCAAAACCTTATTGGATTCAAACTATAAAAATTGTTGAAAGTAAATACACATTTGCAGAATAAAATAGATTGCTTGGAAATAAGCATGCATTTGCAGAATGAAATAGGTTTATGGAAATAAACACACATTTTTAGAATGAAATATATTTGCTGGAAATAAACACATGTTTGTAGAACGAAATAGATTTGCTAGAAATAAACACACATTTGTAGAATAAAATAAATTGCTGGAAAATAATTACAAAGAAATGAGAATTTAATCTAAGATGCCTGTTGGAACAAATTTAAAATATATTTTAACTTAAATGAGTTGGAATCATTTATAAATTTAACAGAGTTACCTATTTGCTTGAATAAAATATAAATACTGCCCAAAAATGAAGATTCTGGTTCTTTGGAGGAGTGGGTCCTTGCTTCACCTATAAACAAGATTGAATAATTTAATTTGATTTCAAAATAGAAATGGCTATTATATTGATAAAATATTTTGTATTACAAAATGTACTAATCTATCCTTATCTCTCTACTATTCTTCAATGGTTTTTCATAATACATCCTAAATTTCTAGGTCTGTATATATAGATGCTTTGATAGCTATAACTGTTTCATAGCTATAACTATTTCATAGATATGATGGAACTAAATCACACCCAGAATAGATGTTGAATCAAGATGTGGTTGGTTGTCTAGCTGTGTGATAAATATCTTGGATCTACAAATACAGAAATTGGGAAGCTGCTCCTGATTTAATGAGATCATTGACCTATCAGATCACCAGCTATCTGGAATAGATACTTATTAGTTCCATATCTAGATGTGAATTTTTTGGAGCTTATCTATAGGAGTTCTAGAGCTAAATTAGATAATTCTAGAGCTAAATATAGAGTTTCAGAGCTAAGTCTGAAGGTGCAAAAATCTTAAAATAGTATGATAGAGTTCTAGATTTAAGCTGAATTGATTCTAATGCTTCCAAAAATATGAAATCCACTTCATATTTGTTCTTTAGCTTGATGATGACTTGTTTTATTGCAAAACTTGAATTTTCCAACACACTTGTTAGGAATTATAGGGTTTTTAAATGTTAGAATCATAATCAACAAAAGATGGATAATTACATCCTAACTCATCTCAGATCAAAATAAAAGTTACAAAATGCAATTAAACTTAATATAAAAAGAGAGTAAGATAAGGGAATTTATTATATATTAATCAGATTATCCTGGCCTCATCATTTATTAAGACCAAAATCAATGAATGGGTTATTAAGTATGGCATCTATTTCATCAACTCCTTAAACTATTACCCTCAAGTTAATGGTTTGGCTGAGTCTAGAAATAAGAACCTAATCTATATCATCAAAAAAACCTTGGAAGAGAATCAATAGACTCGGTACACCAAGTTCAAAATAGCCTTATGGGCATATAGGATAATATCAAAAAGAGTGATGAGCAACTCCCCTTTCATGTTATTTTATGGGAGAGAAGCAAGACTACCCATGTCACTTAAGTTACCATCATTAGATCTTACCCACCAATTAGATCTAATTGAGAATAACCCTATATCAGTAAGTCTATCTGAATTAATGGCATTAAAAGAGACTAGGAATCAAGTAATGCACACTTTGAAGCTTCAACAGACATAAATGAAGAAGATGTTTGATAAAAAGGCTATTGATTAAAGTTTCAAAGAAGGGGACTTAGTGCTCAAGTGGGATGAAGACAAAGAAAAGGTTGGGAGGTACACAATGTTCTAAGCCATACAGAGTGGTCCTTGTGTCATAACTAGTTATAAATGATATAATGCCTTTCAACTCTCAAGGCTAAACAAAGAGGATCTATACATCCCATTCAATGGGATGCATCTCAAGAACTGATCCTAAAATTTACTCTGAGATTTGTACATAGTATTAGCTATTTTTATTTCCTCTAAGTGATTTTGCATAGTATTTATTTGTTTTTATTCCCTGAGTGCTTTTTCACAATATTATTGTTCCTTGATTTCTTATTTTATTTTTGGAAGGTTTCAGTTCCTTAGAATATTTAATGTTGGGAAAAGAATTTATCAAACTATATAACATGTGGGATTTACACTTTTATATTATGTGGATCTCTTAAGATTTAATGAATTTTTTCCCAATGGATTCCTTATAGACTACTAGTCCCTACTTAGTAAGAAAATGGACCATAAGAGTCACTATAATGTTGACCCTTCAAGTTAGCATGACCTTGAACTCTTATAACATGATGAGTGTGAATTCAAGGTGCATGCATAAGGAGAAAAACCACCCAAGATCTTAGATTAGTGATTCATGTATCATGGTTCCCCAAGGTTCATAGGGAGTTCATGAGGAGGCTAGATTAAATGGCATGAGGATTATGCACTTTGCTAACGTTTTGGCCTTCACAAAGATCTATGTCTAAGGATGAATGCTCAAATTTAAGGGAATGAGGAAGTGCACATGTCAAAAATGGATTTGGGACCACCATAAATGTACTCAATAAACCCATCCTGATTCCTATTCTAACCTAGTGGCCGTTCCAACCTAGTGCTCATTCTGACCCAGTGCCTATTCTAACCTAATGCCCATTCTACCCTAGCACCTTTTCATTCCTAGTTCATGTTCATGCCTAATGCTCAGTCATGACTAGTGATCATTTAAAACCAATTCTTAAAGGTGAAATCCACCCAGATGGGTGATTAAGTAGTACTATCAGGTGTCAGACCCTGCTAAAAAGGACAAATTTGATTTGATTCATAAAATTAGAAGCAATCAACTTTGATTGAAATAATTAGTAAAATGGAAGATAATAAGATAAAAAAATCATGGGAACCTCTATAAAATATTAGGACATGACATCCAATAGATCCCAAGGAATCCCTCTAACACCTCCACATCTAGATTGCAATCAAAATTCAATAAACATGGGCTTTAACTTTTATTTAATCTTCTCATCTATACTTCTCCAATGTAATTAATGATACATGGGCTTCTTGTATATACAAAATTTGTGTCTTTCATTATATAAGGGGGTGAATATTTATCGACACATAAATGCTACTAAGATTTATCCTCCATGAGCCCTTTACTACCTAAACGTAGCGACTAATGAAAAAATTGAGTTTATGTATCTCCATGATTCTTGCATTGTGTGTGTATTTTAATGGTTATTGATCTTTGTTTATGGATATATTATCCCTCACATTATTGACCATCCATTCACATCTATGTATAACTTATCTCTCTCTTGCAGGTCATATTCTATACATACTTAGGTCTATACATGATCTATTTATGGACTTTTTGTTGACCCCATAGTGTTGCATCATGTTTCCATTCCTCCATGCAAAACAATTATGTAATTAGTGCCCATTTTTGGGACTATGTAATAGTTTCTCATTTTATATAGTTGTTTCATGTTCTTCAAGTCCATAGAGGTAATCACTCTATTTTTTATGCATCACCACTTTTCCTTTCAACAAAACCCTCACCCTCTCTCTCCCTTTTTCCTTATCAATATTAGGTTTAACACTAGCAGTATATTTTATTTCTCCTCTTTTTAGGTCTACGTGTTGGTCCTAATCTAGATGCACTTAGATTAGAAAGAAGTTGGCCTTGTTCAGAGGTTCATCCCAAGGATCACAAGAGTCTCACCCCTTGAGGGATGATCCCATTATTAAACTAAAGCAATAAACTATTCATATGTTCCAAGTGCTTATTTTGGCCTAGTTCCCATTCTATCCTAGTGTCCATTCATGCCCAGTGCCCATTCTAACCTAGTTCCCATTCTAGACCAGTGCCCATTTTGTCCTAGTGAAGGTTTGAGCCCAGTACTTCTATGTCCCATGTCAAGCACTCATGATGAGCTCCAATCAATTTTGTACCATGAAGTATCCTCAAGGGTGAAAGCTTTGAGTGATAAATTTTTTTGGCATGCCCAGTGGGACCATTTTACATATTTCATCTAAGAGTTTGTTGTAATCCTTAGCAAATTTATATTTTAAAATACACCCTTCAAGCACCTAGTGAATCCAAGTATTCCTATTTATCAAGAGATAGTTATCCATCCTATGCCAAGATAAACAAAATCATATTCAAAAGGTACTAACTTCTATTTTATTGAATTAAATGTACCACCTAGAAGAAGAGTTAGAGCATCTTTATCTCCTATTAGGAGAGCTAGTGATTCAAGATAATCATCCCCAAGAGCTTAGTCTACTCCATCTTTTAGAATGTTTCCCTAGCCTAGAGGGAGACTCTTTCCTATTCCAAAAAAAAATTGTTCATGCCCTTTAGTGGAGGTAGTATTTTATCTCTAGCTCAATATGATGATATTCTAGTTGTACCTCTTAAGAGCTTGTCAAATTTTATTGGTGAGAACACAATCACCCACATAGAGCACATATAAAATATTATCAATATTTACTAAGTCCACCATGTTACTAAAGATAATGTGGAATATACTTGTAACTTATTTTATAGCTAAATCTCTTAAATGGTATAGAAGTCTAAGGCCTATTCCATTCATAATTGGAACAAGATAGGAAAACAACTATTCAATAAATTTGAAGATAAATGTGATCACTTATCCTTGATTAGGTAGATCACCACTATTAAGAGATACACATATGAGATTGTGGTTCATTTTAATTTTAGGTTCCAAAGAGTATGGGAAAGAATACCACCTTTTTGAAAACCATCTCCAAATATGCATTCTTATATTATCTAGGGGTTTTAAATAGTGATATAGTAGTAATGGTCCAATCCATGGGAGGATATTTACTTCTTAATACATTTGACATTTATGTGAGGGATAATAACTAACTAATTCAAGATGTAAATATTTATCCCAAGTCTCCCATGCCTCTCTTTCTAGAAACACCACCCAATCAACCTCCTGCTTAACTTTCATTATCACCTATCCTTATTTCATTCAGCCCACCAACTATATTTACTACCCCTTCTGGTGAATTACATGAAGCTAAGTCACTACTAAATTTTTTTTGGAATGAGCTAGTAGCTTTAAACAAGTAGTAATAACAATATTCTAGATCATACTAGTAATGTAATCAATCCTATCAACATGCTAGGCAACCTTATCAAAGCACTACACAATCCTAAGGCCAACTCACTTATGTTAGACCATCTAATATGTATATTTATAGTGTTGAAACCACCTAAAAAGCTATGGTTCCTATCCAAAATAACATAGCTATAGATTATGAGTGGTGTTTTCCTTGTAATTAACCAAATAATTAGGCTACTTGTGTAAATGGAATATTAAACCAAGCCCTGATGGTACAAAGCATATCATATCCCCATGAACCAATAAGTGGTCTAACCTGACAAGGGGAGGAGGTACATGTATAGGTATAGATATATGGTGAAGACACTTTGGTGAACTAGCACGAGAATGACTTATGCACCATAAATTAGAACCAAGTATTGGCAATCAGTAATCTTATGGCATATTACATAAGAACCAAAAGAAGGGTGATGGAATTAGAATGATTTACTTCATCTAATTGATCTTGTACATCCCAAGCTCCAAGTGAAGCTACCAAAGGAAAGATAAACATTGGTATAACCCAAGCACAAGTGATTATAACTACTCAAAATGGAAGTTAGACATAAACTTGGCAAATCTCAATGGAGGATAATATCACCTCAAAGTCTCAACTAAATGGAGGGCAAATCCCTTTTAACATAGTAGTCTAAATGAATAAAGTGAACCTAAATATAACTATGTGGGAGGATCTTTCCATCCCTTCCCAAATGGATTTTTACAAGAATCATTGAAGGCCTTCCACCCATATGAGCCAACAAAATGTGCTTCATCTATATTCACAAGTTTGTGCCAGCCAAAAAGAGGACAATATAGAAAAAACTATAAGCCACTACCATTTTATATATCCTTGATCGTTGGATAACACCTTGTTCATAATTGTATGGTTGATTTAGGTATAAGTATCTTAATAATACCTAAGAATATTGTGGACATGTTAGGCATATAATGTATCTCAATCACAAAAGGTGTTATCCAATTAGATGGCCAATTATTAAAATAATTAGTATCATTAACGACTTGGGCCTTACTCTACATTCTTTTCCTATCCTCTCCATCACCTAGGACATCTCTATTTTAAACATCCCTCCTTATTTCTCCATTTGTCTCTCAAGGGACTTCAGTGCAAAAATGAATGGGTACTTATCATCTGGCTTGTAACACATGCTACTGAGGATTAAATATGGGACCAAGGTAACCATCAAATTTGAGCCTATTTTTAGGGATCATAAATATCCATAATCACGTAATCCCATAAATATGAATCTTAAAATGCATAACCTAGAGGATAGTGTAGTCCTATATGAAAATACAACACCTTAAGAGGAGGTTCCTGATGTAACATTGGATGAGTGACTAATGACCATTATGGGATTTATCTATATGATTATATAGAATAAATAAGTTTGGAACTTACTTCATCCATGAGGAGAACCATGTTTTTCCAAACCTTATCAAGGGTCAAGAAGACACCTAATAAATATGGTAATTATATTTTTATGGCTTAGCTACTTGAATAATGTGGTTGAATATGATGCATTAACCCAAGGCCTCATATTAGAAAAAAAGAAGGGTATTAAGGTGTTGCAAGTGTTTTGGGATAATTAGATGATTATGATAAAATTTAGATCCCAAAATGTCTCTAATAACCCCTTGTTAAAATTATAAAATTATAGGGTATGGGATGTAATTGAGGACTTCAATGCTTTCAATATCTAATCCACCCCAAGGGCACATAATGTTGATGCTGATGGACTTGAAATGATGGGATCATAGTACAATTTGAATCATGAGGTTATGAAAGGATCAAGACAACTTTTCAATATCATAGTAAGACCAACATGCCCAAACAATGCATGCAATTATCAAGTGTTTGATGGTGATGATCAAATCATCAATTTTCTGAAAGATGAAGCAGATTTATTTATGAGGAACTAGTCATAGTTAAAATACTAATATGAATATCAAATAATTAAACTAAAAATCAACAATCTACCCATGGTACTAGTCACCTTGGATAACATTTTCAATGCCAATGATCATTTCAAAGGTGAGAAGATGAACATAATAAACTAATGGTCATATGAGTAGGTGGTCATATCTAATGGAAATATTTTAAATAATGGAAAGGTATGTGCTTATTCTAAAAATAAAGAGTTTACCCACCTTTGTATAAACTATGATGACATAGTTGCATGGAGTTAATGGGACCTCAATATTTTTGACCCGACCTTAGCCTAACAAATCATTCAACTAGGCCCCGATGCCAAACCATTTAGGGAAAATTAAAGGCCTATAAACCTAAAGCTTGATCCCTTGATGAGGGACATATCTAAACTCATATATTTCAATATCATATTTATAATCAATCACTCCTCTTGGGTAGCTAACTTGGTTTTATTTAGAAATAAAAATAGAGAAATTAGGCTATGTGGGCTTTAGGGACTTAAATAAAGCATCCCTAAAAGTTCACTATCTTATTCCACACATGGAGTAGATCCTTACATACTAGTAGGTATTGAGATGTATTCACTTATTGATGGCTCTACAAGCTACAATCAAATACTTTTACAAGAGTCAGATCAGTTTAAGACCATGGTCATTATCAAATGGGGGCACCTATGCATATAAGAAAATGCCTTTTAGGTTGTCAAATATTGGGGTAACCTTCTAAATAAATATGGATATGGACTTTAAGGGTATTTTCAACAATATGATCATGATTTACCTCGATTTTATCATTATATTCTTGAGGCATGTGGACAATCATTTAAACTATTTAAATTAGGTCTTTTATAGGTGCTAGGAGTTTGGGGTATATTTAAATCCAAGAAAGTGTGTGTTCGCTATCCATGAGGGTTAGTTATTTGGGAACATTATTTCAAAATAAGGTCTTTCCATTGATCCAAAAAAGGTTAACTTGGTTCTATTTAGAAATAAAAATAGAGAAATTAGGCTGTGTGAGCTTTAGGGACTTAAATAAAGCGTCCCTAGAAGTTCACTATCTTATTCCACACATAGAGTAGATCCTTAAATAGTATTAGGTATTGAGATTCATTCACTTCTTGATGGATCTTAAATTTACAATAAAGTACTTTTACAAGAGTCAGATCAGTTTAAGACCATGGTCATTATCAAATGGGGCACCTATGCATATAAGAAAATGCCTTTTAGGTTGTCAAATATTGGGGTAACCTGATAAATATATATGGATATGGCCTTTAAGGGTATTTTTAACAATATGATCATGGTTTACCTTGATTCTATCATTATATTCTTGAGGCATGTGGCCAATCATTTAAACTATTTGAATTAAGTCTTTTATAGGTGCTGGGAGTTTGGGGTATCTTTAAATCCAAGAAAGTGTGTGTTTTCTATCCATGAGGGTTAGTTATTTGGGAACATTATTTCCAAATAAGGTCTTTAAATTGATCCAAAAAATGTGGAAGCTATCTTGTCACTTTCCCTTCCATGCCACAAGAAGAATCTACAAAGCTTATTAGGGAAGATAAATTTTGTAAGAAGGTTTATACTAGACTCTACCACCTTGGTCAAGCCACTTACCTCTATGATCAAGAAGAATTATAATTTTAGTTGGTCAAGAGAAGGTAGGATTATCTTTGAAATAATTAAGAGAGCCATCTCTCAAGCTCATAAACTTGTAAAACCACAATATGATAAGGATTTCATCCTCTACACTTTTGGAGGAGATAAAGGCATCTTGACTGTCCTAGTATAATAAAATGATGATCAAGTAGAACAACCCCTTGAATTTTTTAGACAAGCACTCAAGGATTATGATTTGAAGTATAATTTTGTGTAAAAATAAGTCCTTATGGTCATAATATCCCTTAAAAAGTTTTGACACATGCTCTATAACAACAAAATTTAGCTAATGGTCTCACACCCAAGCATGAAGGATTCCTATTGAGTAGGCACATAAGTGAGAAAATCATTGCTTGGATCAATAAAGTGATGGATTATGAAATTGATATGATAATCACCAAGATCATAAGGGGTAAATTTATATTCAATAAAATGGTAGTGAACCTAGGTGCTGACAATAGGGTGGTCCTTATGCTTTAAGAAGACTGACCAACTCACTTCACATATCCTAATCATAATTCCCCTAGGACCAAAAACATGAAGGTTTTCCTCCAAATAAGTGAATATCCACAAGAGCTCGATAAGGAAAAAATAAGGCTCTTTAGGTTTTAAGTGATCCCCTATGTGCTTGTTAATGATGTGTTATTTAGAAAGGACATCAATAAAGGCCTCTTGAGATGTATAGATTAAGATCAAATTGGTAGGGTCCTTCAAGAGTTTCATGATGGACTATAAAGAGGTCAATATTCACCAAATATTAGTATTATAAATATTATGAGAGTTATGTTGGGGGAATATTTTGTCAGTCAGCTATCTAATTGAGAAAAATAGGTCTTATCATCCATAAAAAAGGAGATTGGTCATCCAAAGTTATAGGTTTACCACATCCAAATGGAAAAAATCTCTCCTCTCATCAAGGGGAGGTTCCCTATAGGTATAAAGGTGCTATATACTATATATATATATAAGCTAAAAATAACACACAGGGGTGGGATAAACCATCCATCTCTCTTTTTTCAGAGATGATGCTAACAAATAGAGGAGAAATCCTGGGTGATTGGTGAAGGTACTTCTCTTCTTTTAGAAGTAACATTCAGCCAAGAGCCAGATCCTTTCCTGGATAGTAGAAATCCTGGTGAAGTGATAGAAGGCACTTCTCTTCTTTCAAAAGTGTTTATTCTTGCAAACAATAGGAATCTTTCTGGTAGGATAAGTAACAAAAGTGCAGAGTAACCAGCAATATAAGATGTAGCACAAAGTCTCCACCTTGACTTCTCAAGAGTGAGATACGAAGAACAATGGGGGCACAAAGTCATCCCAAGGTCCTTTACACAGAAACATAAAATAAAAACACAAACTGAAAACAATTATGTCAGCACAAAGTCTAAAAGTAACTGGTTTTAGGACACCTTCCTTGTTACTTTCACTAAGTCTGATTACCAAATTAAATAAACAAGAGCACATTCAGAAGATAGACATAAGAATAATCTTCTAAAATGATACAAGGCAAAACAACACAAAGTCTGTAAACAACTTGCTTTCTCATTCAGATAAAATGAAATGAAATACAATTTGAGCTCAAAGTCTCAATACTCACCTTTCATTTGGGCAGAGTTTCACTTTTATATTGGGAAGATCTCCCTTAGAATGATACAAGAGATTAAAATATATAGCAGCCAAGAAAGACTTGGTGCTTTGTTCCATAAAATGGACCATGTTGTGCATTTAATTCCTTAAATGCATTTCCAAGTTTGTCAAAGGACTACATTGAAAATAGGGTGGCTATCTTAACTATGGCATGTCATTTCATCCCATATGTCTTCTCCTAAGTCTGGATCATCTGGTCTGTCCCCTCTGACATCTGTGCAACTTTCTATTTTGTCTTTACTCCAAAGGAGACCAACAGGCCGCACCTTCAATGTTTGCAAGCTCAAATATATATTTTACAGATTGTTCCACCTACTGGAATAACTTCTATGTAGATATTTTAGGCTTTTCCCTCTTTTTTCTTTTGTCTTTTCCAACTTTGTCTTTTCTAGCTTTGTCTCTTCCTAAAATTTAAGGTCTTGGGCTATCTTTTCAGCCAGTTGCTTGGTTCATCCTTCAAGTTTTGTGCTTTATTTAAATTTCAATGGATATTCCCTTACTTTAAATTTGACATCTGTGGGGCTGTCGATGGTCACTAGTCACTTGAACCATGTTGAACCTTAAACCTTTAAACCCGCTAAAAGTGCATTAGTTCATTGGTTCATCAGTTCATTCTACCTCTTTTGTTCCATCGCTTCCTGGTTCAATCACTTTCCCACTCCTTGGTTGAACCATCCATTAAACCACCTATTTGCTACTTCTTTCCTTGACTGAGGCCACCTTTGAACCTTTGAACCCATGGACCATTGAACTTTGAACTCTTTTGGTTTAAGGTTCAATTGGGTCATTAGTTCATCCTTTGTCTGTCACTTGTTCTTTCTAAACTCTTTGATCTTCATCACACTAGTTGAACCTTTGAACCTATGAACTCATTAAACCTTTTGGTTCAAGGTTCAACAGTTCAATTGATTCATTCTTTTTATTTGGCTAAGTCTTTTTGATCCCTTGAACCAAACACGTTGAACCATTGAACCCGTTAAACCTTTGAACCAAAGTGGTTTAATGGTTCAATGGTTCAAGCCTTCTTCTCTTTGATAAGTGTTTTGAAGCCATTAAACCTTGAAGTGATTGAACTTTGAACCTTGACAAATGAACTTAACTCTTACTAATGACATTGAACCTTTGAACCCATTGAACTTGTTGAACCAAAATGGTTCAAGGTTCAACGGTTCAATGCTTCAATCCTTGCTTAAAATCTTGCCGATGAACTCTTTTGGTTGAACCTTGTCGTTGAACCAACTTTGAAATTGCCTAAGTGTTGAGAGCTTACTTCTTTCCTGTAGAGTCTATAGAAATCAACCTGTGAAGCCTGTAGAACTTGGTCTGTAGAGTCCATAGATTTTCTTCTTGTAGAGTCCATAGATTCAAGCCTGTAGAGTTTGTAGATTTCTAAGAATCTTTAAAAATAAGGAATTTGAATGCTTAGAACAAATTTTGAAAAGGGAAGAGACAATTTTGGTCTTGCAAGGCCCAAAATAGTTCATATGTTGTCTAAAAAATGAGTGGTATTTTTGGGGGACAACAGCTGGCTCTAGTTGGAGAACTTCCCTTAGTTAAAATTTTGAAACAACTAAGGGGAGTAGAAACTAGAATCTTCCATGCCTTGAAGTATGCCATTGGGCTGAGTCATGCTACCCAAAAAAAAGGGCTCCAAAAAATGAAAATGAAAATGAAAAACACAAAATAGAACCAAAGACTATATAAATGTACATATGTACAGTTAAACTTATCTGATACTTTAAGAATTGAAGTGATGCAGATGCTACCCATTGTGAGATAATGAAAATGATGTTTCGTTCTGATAAACTAGCAAGAAACCATTTTTTCCCCATAAATGGTGACAGGTGAATGGAACTCTCCACCAGGAAACTGATTTTCTGTGTTTTCCTCTTGGCTCTTTCTTCTTCTTTCCCCATGGTAGGACGTGGTCTTCAAAATAAAAACCATAACTCCTTGTTATCTTGGTGAAGAGTTCATTTTGCTGACTTTGGAGTACAATAGTATGGTCCACCACCATAGCTTGTTGTTCTGTTAGTCCAGTCCAGCACATGCTTTGATTGTCAACATCAAAATCTTGACAAACCATCATCTCAGCATCTCCTTTAGTGTGAAGGAGTTTGATATCTTCATTTTGAATAGTGTTCAATATGAGCAATAGAGATTTGCATCCAGTTTTGTTGTTGGTGTTGCAAAATTATAACTTGCATGAAGGAAAAATATCTCCTTGAGGAGATATCAACACAGTCCTAGCTCCAGCATTAGTGGAAGAATTTTTGCCATCAAATTTTAAGATCCAAGCATCATCAGAAGCTGATATTCTATAAAATTTCTCTTCATTAGAGATGGAAGATCCTTCTTGATTAGTACTACACCCTACCAATTCTTCTAATGTCTTGTTTGGATCAAATCCTAGATTTCCAGCTATAAGACTTTCATCAGATGAGACATGAGCATCCTCTGTGGTCAAGAAGTAATTACCCCTACCTGATAGCTCAAACAAAATTTGAGCTATAGGGGCTGATGTTTGGGTGACCACAAATTTTACCTCAGATAGGTCCATACTTAGTTCTCCACCAATGTCCAACTGCTCAGGATTAGCTTGCAGGAATTCAAATTCAGTCATTTGAATTTTGGATTTTTTGACATGATCAATTATATTAGATGACTGAAATGGACTTGGAAGAGGGGATGGGAGTTCATCCTTTTGGTTTTTGGGAGGGGGAGGACTAGTTTGTGAATTTGAAGTAGAAGGCATAGGGGTATTCGAGGTACTTACCTTTCTTGCAATCATCGGGTCCTTTGGCTGGAAAGGAAGAGTGGATCCCCACTTAGAAATTGAAACTATTGGTTAAGGTCACTCCTCTACTTTCTTCTTATCAGCTTGTTGAGCTAATTGATTCTTGGACTGGGTGAATACAACATATGACTCCTTAGTTGCATTACCTTTACCTCTGGGTTCATCCTGATAATTCAAGAAACCAATGTTGGAGTCACCAGCTAACTCTTATTGACCCTCCATGAAGAGATCAACATCATTTTCTTGATTAAACTCAGGTTGGAAAGAGCAATCATGTTTAGTTTTGAGATATCCAACTGCTGAGTTAGTTAGAGGTGCTTCAGGGGCAAGGTTCCTTTATGGGAGAGGAAGATGATTTGGCTACCATTGATTCCTGGTAGCATTGCCTTGATATGGTTGATTCTGAAATGCCCTACTTGGCATATCCCAATTAGGAGGAGCAGACATACTTTGGGCCATTTGCCTTTTCAAGGCTATCAATTCATTTTCTAGCTTTTGCACCATCTGATCTGTGGTACCTATAGATGGATACTCAGAAGATGAAGAGGATTTATCTCTATTAAGATCTCTCCTTATCTTTCCTGCCAAGATAAGGTCATCTTCTAGCTCAGTAGCCAAGTCTTGAGCAAAAACAAGGTCTATGTGTCTAGCCTATCTTAGCAAGAAACTCACTTTAGGCAGTTGTGAGTTGATGAAGAAACACTTGAGATTCTGAGGTGTTGACTAGGTGATCACGGGAATCCTATGCCTTAGCTTGTCAAACCTGGCAATGAAGTCCCTCATAGGCTCATAAGGTTCCTTCTTCATCTGAGTGAGCTGGGATAGTAAAGCATGTGCATCTTCTACAGGCTTAAACCTTACTTCAAACTTGGCTTTTAGGGTATTCCAATCCATCACTGATCTAGCCTACATATGGTAGAACCACTCTGTAGTAGCACCTTGCAAGGTCTCCACAAAAATCTTGACTACCATGTCTTCAAATTCCACCCCTATCACACCAGAAGATATGCTGAAGGCTGAAATGTGTTCATCAAGGTGAACTCTCCCATCTCCAAAGAATTTGGGGAAGTTCTTTCTTAAGCTATGTGGAAGTTCATGCAGAGGTGGAGTCGAGTGGGCCAAAAGAGTTACCCCATGGGCCTCGAACTTCCATGATTTAATTATAAAAAATAGGGATAACAAATCTAGGTGGAGTGGCTAGATTATAGGAACAAAAATGGAAAAGAACTGGCCCTGCTTCAGGTTGAGGCTTCAAACTGTGCACTCTTTTCCAACAGCTCTGGTTTTGCAGACCAGATAAAATAATGGAAATGGAGGAAAATGGTAAGGCTATAATGATAATGGGTAAGACACAAAATAGAGTTTCCAAAGTCTATATAATGGATAAGGGAAGGAACTACTTCAATTTGAAACTTAAGGCTTCAGACTGCATGTTCATCCCTAGCAGAGTCGCCAAAAATTGTTGGGTGAATATTTTGTCAGTCAACTATTTGATTAAGCAAAATAGGTCCTATCATCCACATCAAAGGAGATTGGTCATCCAAAGTTGTAGGTTTACCACATCCAAAGGGGAAAAATCTCTCCTCTCATCAAGGAGAGGATCCCTATAGGTATAAAGGTGTTATATACTATATATATATATATATATATATATAAGCTGAAAATAACACACAGGGGTGGGATAAACCATCCATCTCTCTTTTTTTAGAGATGATGTTAACAAACATAGGATAAAAACTGGGTGATTGGTAAAGGTACTTCTCTTCTTTCAGAAGTAACATTCAGACAAGAGCTAGATCCCTTCTTGAATAGTATAAATCCTGGTGAAGCGATAGAAGGCACTTCTATTCTTTCAGAAGTGCTTGTTCTTGCAAATAACATGAATCTTTTTAGTAGGATAAGTAACAAAAGTGCAGAGTAACCATCAATCTAAGAGGTAGCACAAAGTCTCCACCTTGACTACCCAAGAGTGAGATACGAAGAACAATGGGGGCACAAAGTCATCCCAAGGTCCTTTACATAGAAACAAAAAATAAAAACACACACTGAAAACAATTATGTCAGCACAAAGTCTGAAAGTAACTGGTTTGAGAACACCTTCCTTGTTAATTTCACTAATTCTACTTGCTAGATTAAATAAACAAGAACACATTCAGAAGATAGGCATAAGAGTAATCTTTTAAAATGATACAAGCCAAAATAACACAAAGTTTGCAAATAACTTGCTTTCTCATTCAGATAAAATGAAATGAAATACAATCTGAGCTCAAAGTCTCAATATCCACCTTTCAATTGGGCAGAGTTTCTCTTATATATTGAGAAGATCTCCCTTAGAATGATACAAGAGATTACAATATATATCAACCAAGAAAGACTTGTCACTTTGTTCCATAGAATGGTCCATGCTGTGCATTTAATGCCTTGAATGCATTTCCATGTTTGTCAAAAGACTGCATTGAAAATAGGGTGGCTATCTTAACTATGGCATGTCATTTCATCCCATATGTCTTCTCTTGAGTCTGGATCATTTAGTCTATCCCCTTTGACATCTACGTAGCTATCCATTTTGTCTTTACTCCAAAGGAGACTAACAGGCCGCGCCTTCAATGTTTATAAGCTCAAATATCTACTTTGTAGACTGTTCCACCTACTAGAATAACTTTTGCATAGATATTTTGGGCTTTTCCCTCTTTTTGCTTTTGTCCTTTCTAGCTTTGTCTTTTCTAGCTTTGTCTCTTCCTAGAATTTAAGCTCCTAGGCTATCTTTTTAGCTAGTCACTTGGTTCTTCCTTCAAGTTCTGTGCTTTATTTGAATTTCAACGGATATTCCCTTAATTTAAATTTGATGTCTGCAGGGCCATCAGTGGTCACTAGCTACTTGAACCATGTTGAACCTTAAACCTTTGAACCTGCTGAAAGTAAATTGGTTCATTGGTTCATCGGTTCATTCTACCTCTTTTGTTCCATCACTTCCTGGTTCAATCACTTTCCTGCTCCTTAGTTGAACCATTCGTTGAACCACCTATTTGCTTCTTCTTTCCTTGATTGAGGCCGCCTTTGAACCTTTGAACCCATGAACCATTAAACTTTGATCTCTTTTGGTTTAAGGTTTAATCGATTCATTGGTTCATCCTTTGTCTGTCACTTGTTCTTTCTAAGCTCTTTGATCTTCATCGCACTAGTTGAACCTTTGAACCCATGAACTTGTTGAACCTTTTGGTTCAAGGTTCAACGGTTCAATCGGTTCATTTTTTTTATTTGGCTAAGTCTTTTTGATCCCTTGAACCAAACATGTTGAACCGCATGGCCGTTGAACTTGTTGAACCATTAAACCCATTTAACCTTTGAACCAAAGTGGTTCAATGGTTCAATGGTTCAGTGGTTCAAGACTTATTCTCTTTGATAAGTGTTTTGAAGCCATTGAACCTTGAAGTGGTTAAACTTTGAACCTTGACAAATGCGCTTAACTCTTGCTGAAGATGTTGAACCTTTGAACCCATTGAACCTGTTGAACCAAAATGGTTCAAGGTTCAACGGTTCAATGGTTCAATCCTTGCTTAGAAGCTTGCCGATGAACTCTTTTGGTTGAACCTTGTCATTAAACCAACTTTGAAATTGCCTAAGTGTTGAGAGCTTGCTTCTTTCTTGCAGAGTTCATAGAAATCAACCTGTGAAGCCCATAGAACTTGGCCTATAGAGTCCGTAGATTCAAGCCTGTAGAGTCCGTAGATTCAAGCTTGTAGAGTCCATAGATTTTTCAGAAGCTTGAAAAATGAGGAATTTGAATGCTCAGAACAAATTTTAAAAAGGGAAGAGATAATTTTGGTCTTGAAGGGCCCAAAATAGTTCATATGTTGTCCCAAACATGAGTGATGTTTTTGGGGGACAACAATTTGGATATTACTGGCCAAACTTGTTTTGAGATTTCCATAGGTGGGTAAGGAACTATAAGAAGTGTGCCTTCTTTGAAAGCACGCAGAGAGTAGTTACCGTTCCCCTGTACCTAATAAAATTTGATTATCCCTTCACCCAATGGGACCTATAATTCATTGGCATGATCAACCCTCCCTCAAGAATATGACACAAATATATTCTCATAACCACAGACTATTTCATAGGATGGATAGAGGAAATGGTACTCAAGGAGGTAAATGACACATATACACTATACTTATATGAAGGTATAGTAACTAAGTTTTGTTTTCTAACCACCATTATCTTAGATAATGTTATGTCCTTCATTGGAACCAAAATAAATGAATGACCCATCAAGTATGGTATCTATTTTATTACCTCCTTTACCATCAAGGTAATGGTTCATCCAAGTCCACTAGTAAGAACCTAATACGTATCATCAAGTGAACATTGAAGGAGAATCAAAGGACATGGGACAACAAGCTCAAAAAAACCTTATGGGTAGTTAAGATAAGGCAAAAAAGATTTATAAACAACTCCCCTTTCATGATAGTTTATGGGAGAGAAGCAAGGTTGCCCATGCCACTTGAGTTTCCATCATTGGAGATTTCCCATTAATTATAGTTGATTAAAAATGACCCTATGTTAGTAAGACTAGTAGAATTAATGGAATTGGAAGAGACTATGAATCAAATAATGCACACTTTATATCTTTAACAGGTGTAAATGAAGAAGTCATTTGATAAAAAGGTTGTTGATATGATTTTTAAGGGGACTAGTGCTCAAGTGGGATGAAGATAGAGCAAAGGTTGGGAGGCACATAAAGTTTGATGCCATATTGAGTGGTCCTTATGTCATAAATAGTTACAAATAAGCCTATTCATTTTATCTCTAAATGGAGAGGACCTACAAATCCTAGTCAATGGGATCTGTATGCAATCATAAATTCATCATTTTTATAAATCAACCCTAACTCAAAGAAGAGAGTCATACTTACACTTTAGATTGGGGACATATTAGATAATTAAGAACATGACCAATAAGGGGATATGTTAGACCCAATTATGGAATATCTTTTCATAATACATAATTATAGGGAAAAGCCTCTAATCAAGCACAATCATGCAATAACCCTAGCTAGGTCGTATGTTTTATATTCACTAAAAGAACAACAAGTAAAATAACGAAATATAATCTAATGCTCACCAAATCTTGTAGCAGAATATGAGGGTTAGTAAAAAAAAATATACATATAAGAATCTCAATTAAGATATGTATGAGTAAAACCCTAACACATGAAGAAGAGTATTATTATTCAAAGCCAATACTTATGTTACTTCTATCTATTAAAGAGAGGAGAAAAGTTAGAGAATAATTACCTAAAAGATGAACCCATTGAGACTCAATCTCTCCCTTAGCCAAAAGGGATTTGTCAGATCTTATTGTGGTTTGTAAGGATCACTAAAAAATTCTAAAGCATCCAAGACATCTCCATAAGACTAGATTCTCCAAGTAGAAACCCTAAACTAAGACTCATCAAGTAAAATGGTGGAAGAACATATTAGAAATAAGTGAAAGTGAATAATAAATCTTATTCATTATCTAAGTAATGATGAAATGATCTTTTACATATAGGTGGATTTAACCCTAATCCCTTATGAAAGTTTTGGTTGATAGGGTTGACCTAGTCGACCTAGTATAGTTATGGACAAAAATTCACTAGGTCATGGGCTAGGTTGGCCAAGAGCTGACCTAGACCCTAAATGAATTTTACCCAAAAATAGTACAAAGTTGACCTATTTTAACTAGTACAAAAAACTATCAAAATGGACTTAAGGTAAGAAAAAGAGAGATGGAAAGTGGTAAAAGACTAAAGGAATGTGAAAAATAGGAGTAGTAGTGTAGGGAATGGTTTTTAGGAGTTGGTTGTATTGGTAATAAGTGGAAATAAGGAACAATAATACTATGAAGCACCAATGGTCTACCCTCCCCTTTCCTAATGCACCCCTTAAGGTGTGCACTTAGAGAGATTAAGTCTTGATGGGTTTTTGGAAGATAAAAAGCGTCAATATTTGATAAAAGTTGAAAATATTATGTGCATACATATTCCCCACATGAATCTCATCACATGTCACTTAGGTGAAATAGGCGATGGTGCTTCAAGAAAGAACATAGTAACACACAACACTAAGGCTAAACAAAGTTGTAGTATTTTAAATCATAAATTGACTAAAATGAAATGACTAAAAGGGAAATAACTAAAAATAAAAAGTGATGTGTACCTTGAATTATCTTTATCATTGGATGGTTGTATGTTGTGTTTGTAGTCTTGATTATGGAGGGTGTAGAGATTATTTCAGACAAACCTAAGAATAAAAAACTAAAGAGAAAAAAGAAACAAATTTAGGAAATCCAAGATAACTTGTGCTATAATAATAGGTGTACTTGGACATTTGGCAAGCTGGGGTGACAAATGATATGTTAAACTAAATAACCAAGTCAAAATTTAGGGTGAATCGGTACCCAAAAATCTAAGTCTACTAAATATTGAAAAGCTTAAACAAGTAAACCTTTATTAAGAAATGAAAACTCACCAAGTTAAACCAAGGATACATGTCAAAAAGGATGGTAATAAAACATCAATGTAAAAGCAGTAATAATCTTAACTTAAATAAATATGGTTGAACAAAACATGGTAAAACAACAATGAGGAGTGAGAAGTAACAAGACAACCTCACTCAACAATGGAAAAAGTACATGAAAGGGAAAATAACATTGATGAGTGAGAAGTAATAAGCCAACCTCAATAATGAAAAAGGTACATAAAAGGGGAAACAACATTGATGAGTGAGAAGTAACAAACCAACTTCAGTCAAAAATTGAAAAAGTACATGAAAGTAGAAATAGACTCATATGTATTCAAACTAGGGTGGTTACAAAAATAATAAATGGTAAAATAAATAAAATAATATCTAGAAATGTAAATCCATGGTGTAAATAAAATAATCCATAGTTTCTCAAACATGTTGTTTTACTTTTTACTCTGAGGATAGATAAAATTGAAAGAAAGTAGTGCAACATGTTTTTAATATGTGAATAAGAAGGAAGTAAAGAAGAGGGAAAAATATTTAGAATCATAATTTTCCTATCAAGGGGGGAAAGGAAATGTTTGGAAGAGAGAATGAAGGAAAAACTAAGGTAGAGTAACTCTTAATCGAAGTCAAGACACTCAAATTAAGTTTGTCAAAACAAGAGGACATTTGACCTTAAAGAATTTGAATAAATTATCTTAGCCACACAAGTCTTAAGTCAACAAATGAAGTATGTAGATAATCCCATGAAGGCTATATGCATGAAGAGTAAAATGGACCTACCTTCCCATAATGTGTTCACTATTCCTCATAACCATTTACAGAGCCATCGATCTATTGCAAATATTGGATACTTTCATGAGAAAGTAAGTAGCACCATAGAGTTTGTGTAATTCTCCTATTCCAATCTACTGTCATACCACACTCCAATGGACCTCATCTCTATTATGAGGTCAACTATGGAGTTTGAGCTTTGATTGGAGATAGGAGATGTGCTTTTAATCACATCTTTTGGTCTAGTTTTGACTTTTGAGATTTGTATATCACCTTTTATTTAAAATGATTTGGATTTTAACTTTATTTATGGATTTTTTCTATTACTCCTCCATATGGATTTGGATAACCAATCATGAGTGTTCAAGATGACTTTCATTTGAATACTTGAGACTTGGTTTCTAAGAGAGAGAACTTTAGAGAGTATGGTGTTTAAGAGTCTCATAAATCTAGGTGAAATAAAAGTGTTATATTGACTTTGACCTTCTTTTAAATAATGTGGAGTGAAAGGAAAGGAAATAAATAAGATTGATACATGGAACAATTTGAATTACTTCAAATCATAAAAAAAAGTGACAAAGAGTGAAAAAGGGGTACAATGCCATAAAGTGTGATTCCTTATCATAAGAACGAGGGAAATGGAAGAAATTAGGTACTTGCATGAGAAAGTAGGTAGCATCATAGATTTTGGGTAAGTCTCCTATTCCAATCTACTATCATACTATACCCCAATAGACCTCAACTCTATTGTGAGATCAACTATGGAGTTTGAGCTTCAATTGAAGATAGGAGATGTGCTTGTAATCACATCTTTAGGTCTTACTTTTACTTTGGATATGTGTATGTTGCCTTTTTTATATCATTGCCTTTTATTTCAAATGATTTGGATTTTAACTTTCTTGATGTATTTTTTCTATTCCCCCTCCATATAAATTTGAAAAACCAATCATGAGTGTTAAAGATGACTTTAATTTGAATACTTTGGACTTGGTTTCTAAGAGAGATAAATTCAAAGAGCATGGTGTCTAAGAGTCTTGTAAATATAGGTGAAATAAAAGTGATATCTTTACTTAGACCTTATTTTAACCAATGTGGAGTGTAAGGAAAGGACATCAAGAGGGATGACACATGAAACAATTTGAATTACTTCAAATCACAAAAAAAAAAGTGATAAGGGGAGAAAAGCAGGTACAATGACATAAAGTGTAATTATTTATCATAAAAATGAGGTAAATAGAGGAAAACATGCTAGCATAAATTTTTATGTGAATTCCATCTATCAAAATAAGTAAAAGCTAAAGATTGAGGACAAAGGATTTTGAACTGGTAACCATTGCTAGACACATTCTAAATAAATGAATCATAAAAGATGGTGATTTTATGAGGAAGTTCATGTCTTATCCATGGTCTTACACTGTAACTCATAAGAGATAAACCCATCAGGGTGCTAGAAAGCATGGAAAATAAATGGGATAAGAATAATTTGGTATTTATGAGGAAGGCCAGGTTGTATCCATAGTCTTACACTGCAACTCACAAAAGAGAAACCCATAAGGATGAGAAAAGTGTGTAAAAAGTAAGAAAACTATGGTACATCATGAGAAATATTGGGTCATATCCATGGTTTTATATTACAACTCATGAGAAAAGGGAAACTAAAAGACCCATAATGAAAGACTAAGGTTTATGAAAATAGATAACTACTACAAAGGGTGAAACCCATCTAAGTATCTTGAAAAAAGTGTTAGACAAATGACATATAGAGATCATGAAACTAAAGGGAGGAATATACAATAATGTATATATCAATGATGAGAATGTGAGAGACAAGCGTATGCGTCTCATAAGGTTTCTTGAAGTTGAATTAGTTTGGTATCATGCAATAGAGAGTAAGAGTGGGCATCGCAAGATGCCTCAAAGGGTAAGTGGATGTGTGGATGGCCATCACAAGATGCCCCATAGTCTAAAATGATATGTGGATGGGCATAGTATGATGCCCAAAAGGATATAGTAATGTGTGGATATGAATCACAAGATGCCCCACAAGATGAAAAGAGGAAGAAAATATAGTAAAAGATAAGAAGTAAAGAGAACCCCATATAGTGTCTAAATGGATTCAAGTTATCCAAGAAGATTCTGATATGGTACATGATTCTCAAGGAAATAAAAAAATGCTAAGAAAAAAATATGAGAGTCAGAGATAAAGAAATAAGTTAGGTATATAGAGAACTGAGTCAGACATATAGGGTAGGAAGTAAGAGTACAAAGCCAACTAGGTCAACCTATTATAAAAAATAGGGTCTACAAATTGAGAAAACAAGGAAACAGAGTTGACAAGGTCGACTTAGTTATATAACCTAGGAAGAAAAAGGCCATACAAGATACAGAGTTGAAAGGTTTGACCTAGTACTATATCTTGGGAAGCACAAAAGAGTATTGTGTTGATAAGGTCGACCCAATACTGAAGGAAGGGGAGACAAAAAATTTGTAAGAGATTGTGTCGAGTAGAATGACTATGTAATGAAACAATAAAATTTTCTAAGTACTTTTGAAATCAAGAATTGAAAGGAAACACATGATCAGTTGGGTCAATGAGGATGATCTAATTGAGGCACACAACACAAAACCTTTCACCAACACTAGCCAATGCAATTTTTTGTAATAAAACATATAATTAATTAAAGAAAAAGCAGCCAGCTTGGAAAGTAAATGTTATCTAAGTGGTCATCTTGAATGATGTTAGACTATTAAAGTATCATTTAAGTGTGATAGGAAATTGGCTATAAGTAATGAACCAGAAAGTAATCTATGGATGGTTTCAGGATATTTAGGTTGAAAGGGATCTGTATTGGTAATAATATTGGCTTGGTATTGGGGCCTACCCCCTCACTTCACACACCATAATGATAAGGGTGTTAGGTGATTTTCAAATATATACCATTAACCACATTTATACTTATCTATAAAACCAAGCTAGCTTTTCCCTTGGTGATGAAATCCAAGTAGGTAGGCCTTGGATAGATAATTGTTTAAATGCATTTTAAGATTATGTGATTTGGTAGTGTGTACAAGAAAATAAAAAAAATAGTGCAACTAAATGGTATATTGAAAAACCACTTAATCAGACTATGTGATCTATTCTAATCATGCTACAATTGAAAGTGAAAGTGTGAACTAATTACTAGCATATGGTGTTAATTCTAACTTTAAAACATAGTATAGTTTTGGTTCAAATGATAGTGTATGCAGAGATTATAGAATAGAGTTGACAGTGTCACTAATGTACTATTAAAGCAAGGGTCTATTAAGGAAATATGTCGATAATGTCAACCTAGTCTTCCAGATAAAAGATAAAATACAAAACTAGGTTGATAGAATGGACCTAGTTTGATGTATAGGGGCAATTTTAAAGACTACAAACTATGAAAAATAACATAAATGACAAAGAAAGAGAGAAAGGAACCTTTTTGTGTTGGAAGATGCAGAGGAAAGTGAGATTGTTTTTGAAGTGTCTTGAGTTTTACTTGCAAATTAGGCAAATTGTGTCTCCTAGGTTGACCTAGTTATGTAATTCCCTCTTTATTAAAACCTATAAAAAACACTATACTGGTAGTACCAACCTATTATGTTTTTTGGAGGTCTAGAAGTGTATTGTGTTGACAGAGTTGACCTAGTATCCTATTTGGAAGTCTAAAAGTGTACTATATCAACCTAATAGCCTGTATCTAATGAAAAACCTACCCAAACAAAATAGATTTGTATTGATGCCACTGTGTGTTAAACCTATGCACAAAATTTAGAAACTATACCAGCACTATCGACCCAGTATTGAAAATATGGAAAAATAATAAATAAAATGATGAAAAACTTGAGAAAAAACTTGCAAGGGTTAGATTCATATCAGTTTCACTAGAATATATGCAATCAGAAATGCATCATGTTTATAAATCAATTTTGACTTAGAGAAGATAGATCATACTTACACTTTTGATTGGTGATACATTAGATAATCAGGAACATGACAAATATGGGGATCTACTATACCCAATTAGGGGATCTCTTATAATAATACACAATGTTAGGGAGGGTTCCAAAGCCTCCAATCAAGCATAATCATGCAATAACCCTAGCTAAGTCTTATGTTTTATATTCACCAAACTAATAACAAGTAAAGTAAAGAAATTTAATTTAGTGCTCACCAAAGTTTATGGCACAATATGGGGGTTAGTAAATAAACAAACATGCATAGGAGAATCTTAATTAAGCTATGTATGAGTAAGACCCTAATACATGAAGAAGAAGAACAATATTATTTGAGTTTAATACTTATTCTACTTATATCTATTAAAGAGAGGAGCAAAGTTAGAGAATACTTACCTGAAAGATGAACCCATCAAGACTCAATATCTCCCTTGGACAAAGGGGCTTTGCAAGATGTTTTTTTGGTTTTTAAAGATTACTAAGAAAGGCAAAAGCATCTAAGACTTATCTATAAGATGAGATTCTCCAAGTAGAAAATCTAAACTAAGACTCTTCAAGTAGAATGGCGCAAGACCAGATTATGAAGAATCACAAGTGAATAATAACTCCTTTTCATTATCTAAATTATGATGAAATGATATTGTGTATATAGGCAGATTTAACCCTAATCCCTTCCAAAAGTTTTGTTTGATAGGGTCTCCTAGTAAACCTAGTATAGTTATGGATAAAAATTCTCTAGGTCATAGGCTAGGTCAGCCAAGAGCTGACCTAGACCCTAAATGAATTTTACCCAAAATAGTACAAGGTCAACCCAATTGACCTAGTACAATAGACTATCAAAAGGGGCTTAGGGTGAGGAATAGTGAGATGAAAAGTGGAAAAATATTGGAGGAGTGTGCAAAAGAGGAGTAGTAGCTTAGGGAATGGTTTTTAGGAGTTGGTTGGATTGGTAATAAGTTGTAATAATAAACAATAATCCTATGAAGCACCAGTGGTCTACCCACCCCTTAAGGTGTGCACTCAAAGAGATTGAGGCTTGATGGGTTCCTATAAGATAGAAAGCATCAATATTTAATAAAATTTGTAAATATTGTGTATACAAGATCCATCTCAAGAACTTCTCCTAAAAGTTCTCCAAATTTTGTATATAGTATTAACTACTTTTCTTTCCTTTAAGTGCTTCTGTATAGTAGTTAGTTGTTTTTCATTCCCTAAGTGCTTTTTCACATTATTATTGTTCATTGATTTCTTGTTTTATTTTTGAAAGGTCTCATTTCCTTAGATTTTTCAATATTGAGCCAAGAATTTATCAAAATCTAACACATGTAGGATTTATGCTTTCAGATTAGGTGGATCTCCTAGAATTTAATGACTCTATGCCCAATGGATTACTCTTAGATATTGGTCCTCATTTAATAGGTAAGTATCTAATAGAATTCACCATAATGTTGACTCTTCAAGTCACCATGACATTGAACTCTTCTAACATAATGTAAATGTATACAAGGTGCACACACAAGGAGAAAAACCACTCCTAGACTCATCTTAGTGCTTCATGGGTCATGGTTCCTCAAGGTCCATAGGGAGTTTGTGAGGAGGTTAGATTAAAATGAATAAGGATTTCATAATTTTCTAAGGTTTTGACCTTCACAAGGATTTGTGCCCAAGGATGAACTCTTAAATACAAGAGCATGTGCATCCAAAATGGAGTTGGGACTACCATGTAAATACTCAGTAAAATCATACCATTGTTCAATCTAGCTCAAGGCCCATTTCCACTCTATGCTTTTTCATGCCTTATTCCCATTCTAGACCAATACCCGAAGGTGAAATCTACTTGGATGGGAGATTAATTAGTAACTATCAGGTGTTAGACCCTACTAAAATAGACAAATCTGATTTGATTCATAAAGTTAGAAGTGATCAGCTTCAAATGACATAATGATTGAACTAGTGGCCAATAAGACAAAATAACATGGGGTCCTGTAGTAAAGATATAGACATGATGTCTAATCAATCTTAAGGAATACCTCTAACCACCTCTATGTCTAGATTGTAATTAAAATTGAATAAGCATGGACTCCTATTTCTGTTTAATCTTCTCATCTATATTTGTCCAATGTAATTAATGACCCATGGGCTTCCCATATCTATAAAATTTGGGTCTTTCATTATATAATTGGATGAACATTTTTAGCTATATAAATGTTTCTAATTTTTGTCTTCAATGGACCCTTTATTGCCTAAACCTAGTGATTAATGAAAATATTGATTTTACCTTTCTCCATTATTTGTACCTAAATTTGCTTGTCTTAATAATCCTGTTAAACCCACTAATTTAACCCATAACTATAACCCTAGTCAATTAACTAATATCCTAATTCCTACATAATATCCCCTATATACCATAAAACTTACCATATCCTTATAACTAATTAATTACCCCATTAATCCATTAACTAGCCTACTTAGCTACTAATCTACCCACTAGCCCATTTTACAATTTAAAATTCCTTTTTATTCACCTACCCCCCTAGTCACCCTACCACCCTAGCCTTTCCTACACTCCTATGAATCCTAAACCTCATTAACTCCCATATAATCCCCTCTTATCCCTAAAATAATCAAGAAACCTATAGAACTAGGGAAGCTCCTCCAAGTTTCTAGAAGTCTCTAAACTAAAGGCTTCTAAATAATTTAAAATTCCCTGAATTCTCATCCACCATCCTATATAAACCATGCTTGGGATATGGCCAAGATAACTTGAAAAACTTTTAAATCACTAAGTCTCCATTATACTTGCATAATCATCCATTGTCAAGTATCATCACACTCTTGTCAAGCCATTCAACAATCTAAAGAAGCCATTAGATTCACTTTGAAGCTCAAGTCAATCAATCCACAATCAACCATTTTATCATTAAAATCCACTTGAAGATATTGGAGATGAGTTGTAAGGGATAAAAAGATGGTAATAATTCCATTTTAATTGTCTGTTTTGTTCTTTTATCCCCTCCTTTAATGTTGTTTATGTTATTGGGTTTTAATTACTAAATATAGTAATTTTGCAAATAACCCAAAATATGATCACACATTGGTGACCATGATAAGAGTATCCCATTTAATCTAACCATCTTGCTTGTTAGAAGTAATTTGGTGACTTGTAAGCTTTACTAGATGATCAAGATCTGAAATTGCTCAAAACTTTACGTACATGCAATCAATAATTTTGACCTATAAATAATGATATTGTAGTTGTGATTTTGTGTGAAATTAAGTGACATTACCTTAACCATCACATTAACCACTATCAATTTTCCCTTTTTGATAGGTTTCAAATTTTTAGCAATATTATTAATTCATGAATAACGATTTTGTATAAAAATATGTGGTTTTGTCATTTAACTTGTAATTTTGCAAGATATTTTGTATAACCAAATATAGTTTGTTTTTATTCAATCTTTCATTTGTAGGTTTATATCAACTATTTTTGTCTTACAAGAGTGTGAATTTGTATTTTTTATGTAAATAGTAGAACTGGTCATCCGTAAATTGCCTAGGTACTGACACATAAAACCACAACTTCATAGTCATGATTTTGCATTAAAAATAGAGATATTATCTTCACAAATAATGATTTTATGTTTTCCTTTTAAAACTATTAAACTAACCTGCTAATTTCCTAATTGCCTAGTTTTTGTTTACTTGATTATCCTCTATTTATAGGAAAAAGGGGGAGGCACCTATCTTACAAAACCTTTCCACATAAAATTGTAGCTTAGTTAAGTAATCTAAGGCATTAAGTTATTTTTCCAACAAAGCTTGATTAGTTTATCTGTTGGATATTATCTATCAATAAGGAAAAAGTAGGAACCATCTAAAGAGAAGTCAATCTACTATGTTTACCCTTTTGCCCAATTTTTGCAATTTCATATATCAAGAATTAGTGATTTTGTAGTAAAATAAGCGACATTGTATTTAAAGTAGCGATTTTGATTGAAAGTGTTAAAAACTATATTGCTAGGTTTTCTTACTATTTTCACTACTAATACAAGTATAAAGATCATTTTGATAGATAAATATCATTCTGTTTTGAGGTTTTGTCAACCTTACACTAGTTTGTAAAAGGTCAAACATATTATATTTTGTCTTTCTGTAATAAGTTTTTATATAAGCATTTATAATAGGCTTTTAGTGCATCTATAAATAACCTAAGAACCTCTATATTCTAATATCATCTTCAGAATACTAGAAGCTTTTATTTTATTTTTTTGTAATATCGCTATTTACAAATTTATGATTTTGTATTAAAAGTTATGATTTTGTAGGATATGTATGGTTAGATACCACAATAATTTCTAGTCAAAAATACCATGACTCAAAAGTAGAGATTTTATAAAAAGTTAGTGATATTGTAGTTTTTGGAATTGAAATTGCTTTACATTAACTATATTTTTTGTGGTTTTGCAAGAAATAAGTAGTTTTTCTCATTTTAAAACTACTAATACTTTTAGTGTAGGAGATTCAAGGTAAAGGCACCAAATATGATTTTCTAGGCTATGCACTTGTAGGAAGAGTGCCTAAATTACACATTTTGATCTTTTTTTTCCCCTATATCTTGTGAATATAACTTGTTTGTTCATTTTTTTAATTTTATCACTTAAGTAATTAATCATGTAAATTAATCTTGTTTGCCTATGTGTTAACCCATTTTTTATAGGATAACATGTGATGTGGAATTCATCCCCATGCACAGGCTTAGTCATTAGGTGTTGGTGTCATGGATTTCACCACCACCCATTCGACCAAACTTTGTGTTTTAACAGAGTATAAATATTAGGGATAGTTGTCATTAAGTTAAGAATTTGACCCCATATAGGTCATCCATGAAGGGTAAGAGCTAACTCTTTGAACTTGGCATTAGATAACACCTTATACAAATTTGGGCCCCATGTACCTTTATGTATCTCTACGACTTCCTTAGACACCCTTGTGTAAACCTAACATAAGACCTATTGGTTGTAATAAGAATTCTACTGATGTAGTCAAGATCAGTTCCCAAGTGACCATGAAGTGCAAATAAGGTTGAGAGGTTTTAGTTATTTTCATAATGGGTCACCAGCGTAAAGCCTTACCCACAAAATTGATAGATAGTGTAGACATTGGGTTATACACCCATTTGGTTGACTAAATTAGGGTTTGTGATGGAGCGTGTTGTTTGTGTGTTATGATAAATCTCATTTTTTTGTGATCCAAGTTATCCTATCCCATTTTGTCAAAAAACACCTAGATACTCTTAGGACAAATCCCATCTTAGAACCAAACAAACCAACCATTTCACATTACCATTCACACCTTTAGATATAAACATTTATCTTGAAATCAAAATTTAGTTGTCACCCATCACTCTCTATCTTAAACATCACTCCTATCCTTGACTAAATATTATTAACCTTGTTTAGTTTTAGTCTATCACCCATCACCTCATCATCCTACCTCTTCATATCTATCACCGATCAAATATTCACTTTGCTAGTGTGAAGGGTATTTTTATTCATCTTGTCCTCTTGGTCTCTTTTCTAGATTGAATCCTTATAGGGTGTTTTGATTTGGTAATATTTAGTCATTCTAGTCTTCATATCTTCTCCAAATATGGAACCATGTTATGTCTAAATCATTTATTTTGACCACTCTTAGTTTTGGGTTTTTTAAGGCAAAATTAATATCCAAAGTCACCTTCTCTCCCATCATTCTATATAAAAGACACACCTAATCACTCTTCTTAAACCACCCTCATCATCTATTATGCCTACCTAAACCTATGCCCAAATTCAAATAATGGGACAAGGATCTAACTAGAAAAATGACTTGTTAGGGAATCTAAGTGATCAAAACTGGATAATGGTGACACACATAGTGACATTCATACCCTTAGAGAGGAAAATAGGTTCACAAATGAATTCTTCTATAGTGATGAGGTTAGGGTCCAATTTTACTAATACATTTATGATAATTGTGATCAAATCCTAGCCCAGGTCAATGGAATGGGGGGCACATTATCTCCTAACTTTGACCCAAACCTCTTACAACATTTAATCCATCTATCTACTAGGCCCACCACTCCACATTGTTAAACCAATACCAATCAAGAACATGAAGAGGACAATCTTGTGGAGCATGATCAAGAACTTGAATAACAAGAACAAGAAAAACCTCTAAAAAATAATCACCTTGAGGCTAATAGAAGGGCTTCCTTAGAGGATTGGCTAGATTAGTTAACCCAATAAATTAACTCACTTGTCTTATAATTTCATGACCAAAATCAAAGAACCTCTTCTGCAAGGAAACATATCAAAAAAACCAACCCCAATCATTATATACCTCTAGCCAACAATTCTCAAACCTCTAATCCCCTCATGGACCCCTCATTTTCTCAAGAGTGGAGAATAATGAAGGGGACTCTTTAGTAGATTGATCCTCATACACTAGCAATGAGGTACAAGTATGAAGATTTTTGAACCTCTCTTTTAGACATGAGTATCTTACAAGTACCTTTCTCACCACATTTTTAGGTTCCAAAATTCAAAAAATATATAGGGAAAGGATATCCTTGATATCATGTATTATAATTCTATGTAGTGTGCCATGAGGTTGATTATGATGATGCTTATCTCCTTAGGATTTTCCCTCAAAGTCTTATGGAGATCGTATTGTAATGGTTTATGTATTTTCATAAAGGGTCCATATCTAGATTTGAGGATTTGATTAAATTTTTTTAAGACACTTCTCCTTCAATATTGATCATGATATATCAATCATATATCTTTATAACACTAATAACGTAATTTATAAAGCCTAGCTTAATTCCTACAAAGATGGAAAAGTCTTTCAAGTTGATTCTATTGTATAATTCCAAAAAATTAATTGGAAAAAATGGTCATTGATAACCTCAACACTAAATTAAAATATCAATTAAAGCTACAATGTGTAAAATATTTTGATGAGATCATAGAGAAGGGGATCCACTTCAAAAAGGCCCTCAAGTTGATTCTATTATATAGTTCCAAAAAATTAATTGGACAAAATATTCATTGATAACCTCAACACTAAATTAAAATATCAATTAAATTTACAACATGTAAAATATTTTGATGAGATCATAGAGAAGGGGATCCAATTCAAAAAGGCCCTCATTAAAAAAGGTACAATTAAGTTGTATACTAAAAGTGAATAAAGTCATAATCAAGATAATACCTTTATGGGTGAGCCCAAAATAATTAATAAAAACAAAAGTGTCATGGGGATGGAGTAATGGATTCCAAATGTCATGTTCAAATAGTGTATAAAATCTCCCCTACTAATCACAAGCAGAATGTCTTCACCATAAGAATACCATGAGGAAAGCCTAAACTCTGAATAGTAAAAAGGTCTCTCACTAGTCTTGGGAAACCAATATAAGTGGTCCTATAATAGTTGATAACTTTAAATATTATCATTCTCCTATAAATTCAACCTTTGGATGACAATAAACCTCAACCAGATTGGTATCATGAGGATGAGTTTTGTCAATATCACCAATATTCAATTTTAAAATGGGACATATAAGTAGAAGGGGAGAGCCCAACCAGCTAATCTAATAACTATCATCTCAATATCTAGTAGGACCCATTGCCTAAACATGATCAGAGGTAAAGAAAACCACTTAAATACTAGGTTCAAGCCTCCACATCAAACCAAAATGATTAACATGCCATTGATAACATTATATCAACACCATTAAAATCCATATCCCCCAAGAGCCCACACCACCACCATCCACCATTCTCAAAATCAATCAAGCAATAGCCGACTGTGTAGTCACCACTCATCATGGAAAAATTATAGTGCCTAGAGAACCTCCCAAAAACCCATCAACTTCAGCAACCCAAAAGGTCAATATCTCTATAAACAAATCTAAATCTTTTGATAATCCATATGACATCATCCAACAACTTGAGAAGACCCCATCCCAAATCTCTCTTATGAATCTTCTTAAAACATCATCAATGCATCGAGAGATTATTAATCAATCCCTAAATGACCTCAAAGTCCCTAGAGATATTTACATTAGCCAATTTCAAGAATTTATGGTCATTTGTGTCCCTCATAATAAATCACTTTCATTACCCAAGACATGCCACATATAGGCCTACATCATAATTATCTAATATTCATTTAAATTTACATTTTTAAGCATAAAATCCCACTGGTACTCATAACTGGAGGGTCTACTTTAAATTTGTGCAATTTTGACTTTCTAAAGAAGTTTGGGTACTTTGAAGCATCATCAGGGCCTACTTTCATAATGATTAATGTATACGATGATAATTAAAGGCCATCATCAGGAACAATTTATCTTCCTATCATTATGGGATCCATCATCCATCAAACCCTAATTTATGTCATGGATGTTGATATTTCATATAATCTACTCCTAAGACATCCATGGATCCATGAAATGTGAGTAGTTCCTTCCACCCTCCATCAATTTTTAAAATTCCCTCATTCAGGTATGGAATTTACCATCCCAAAGGAGATAGATCACTTCCATAGCTATTAAATAGATCAATCCCATCTTGCTTAATATTACCCTAACACACATAGTTCTACTCCCACTCCAACAGATACAAAGTATGTCCACTCAAATGATTTAATACTTGCTTTGAATCACTCATCTCAATATCACTTATATAGGTTGTGGTGAATATCAGTATAAGACCTTTTACATAGGAGTCTTACCACTCTCCACACATAGCTATGGGTCCCTAGTCATGAACAAGGATAATACTATCATTTATCAATTTAAATTCATATCCTTCACTAATGCTATACTACTAACAAAATAATATTTTTATGAAATCAATGATTCTTGGCTTATTCTAGATTATGAGACCTTAGAATTCCATAAATAGAAGTACCCCCAACTATAAAAAATGATACAAAAGATGAATTATAAGGGAAAAGGATTAGGGAGAGATGAACAAGGCAAGATTTAACCTATAGGGGTTCAAGAACACCCAAGACATTTTAGTCTAGGGTATAAACCTCTTGACATCAACCTAAAAATTATCATTTTAGACACTTATTCAGTTCTTGAGGAGTCTTCTTCTGATGAAGAAATTGAAATAGGTTCTATTTATAGCCTTTATGAGGATATTGCTACCACCATATCCACCATCAATATTTCTTTTCATTACCCTACCCTGATAAACAAGGATTAAAATCATGAGTCATACTTTGATACATTCTAAAATGATGAATCCATCATAGAATATTTGCGATCATGAGATGTTATGCCATCAAGAGATCACAAAAAAAGGTTATTTATTAGTCTCAATGAGTCTTCTCAATTTAGATAACAAAAAACATCCCTAAATCAAATTGGTGAAGGAGAGTATGAATATGAAGATTCCTCTCAAAGCACAAATTACTTTCAACCATCTCTTGATGAATCATAATTCTACTCTGAATTCGATACTGAGATCCTAAATGATTTTGCTTTATAAATCTAGGACCTACCATCACCCCCAATGTATCTTTAATACCAATCACCCTCCCTCATCAAGGAGGTTATTGAAGTTAATATTGGAATAGAAGAGAATCCTAAAATAGTCAAATTGGGGGAAATTATTACACCTGAGGAATAATAAAGCCTTATTTAACTACTCAAATATGTGTTTGCATGGATTTATTCAAACATGCCAGGGATAGATCAAACCATGGTCATGCATCATATAGTAGTTCATCCTAATGAAAAACTAATCAAGAAAAAACTTCACAAAATGAACCCTAAGGTGGCCCTTTTAGTCAAAGAAGAATTACATAAATTCTTGGAAGTTAGATTTATCCATCCCATTGATTATTCTGATTGGATATCTAACTTTGTCCTTATGGCCAAGCCATAAAGAGGAATATGAATTTGTACTAACTTCTGAGACGTCAATAAATCATGCCCCAAGGATGACTTTCCCCTACTAAATATAGACATGATCATGGATTCCACTATGGGCTATGAGATGTTATCCCTCATGAATATTTTTTTGGGATATAATCAAATTAAAATCATTCCTGAAGAGCAACACAAGACAAAATTTATCACTCCATGGGGGATTATTTGGTTATCAAGTGATGCCTTTTGGTATAAAAAATGTAGGATCTACCTACCAAAAGACAATGAAAGTTATCTTCCATGACATGATGCATTCCATCATAAAATATTATGTATATGATGTATTAGGGAAGTCTAAAATTTGATTACAGCATCATGTGGTCTTAAGGAGAATCTTTGAGTGATTTTGAGAATATAAAGTTACATTGAACTTGAATAAGTTTTGTTTGGAGTTACCTCAAGTAATCTATAAAATTTCATAGTGTCTAAGAGAGGCATTGAGGTTGATCCAAAAAAATTCAAATTTATTGTGGACATGCCTCCTCCCAAAAATATAAATAACTTAGAAGCCTTCAAGGTAAGTTATAGGCCATCTGTCAATTTATTTCACAATTAACAAACAAGTGTCACCCCTTCACCCATATATTAAAGAAGGGGAATCATTTCAATCGGGACTAAGAGTGTTAATATGATTTTGAAAATATCAATCAATATCTAGTTAAGCATTTGATCCTATCACCACCAGTCATAGGAAGGCCTTTGGTTTTATATATCTACAACACCATGTTCTACAGGGGCCTTTCTAGCTCAACATAGTGATGAATTAAAAGAACATACAATCTATTATTTCAATATGAAATTGATCTCATATTATCTTAATTATACCCTTATTGAAAAATCTATTTTGGCCATTTTCTTTGCATCCTAGAAACTTAGGCATTATATGCTTAATAGCCAAATTTTGCTCATAACCAAAGTTGATCCCCTTAAGTACATGTTATCAAAATATGATCTAACTAGTAGGATGGCCAAATGGATTATGTTTCTAAGTGAGTTAGATATAGAATATGTCAATCAAAAGACCATAAAGGGATAAGCAATCGTAGATCAACTTGCATTATCACCCCTTACAAATACCAAGCCTTTTATTATAGCTTTCTCATATGAGTCCATATTGACTATTATAGAATAAAATAGCTAGAAATTATATTTTGATGGATCTTTTACCACACATGGGTTTGGAATGGGAATAATTTTGGTAACCCCACAAGAAGACCTAATCCATAAATATTTTCACATTGCTTTATAACATACCAACAATATCTTTAAATATGAGGCCTTAATTTATGGTCTTGAACTTACCATTTAGTGGAACATATAACACTTTTATGTATTTTATGATTCATAGTTGATTATCAAATAAGTGAATGAGAAGTTACAAATAAAGTATAATAAATTGGTTCCCTATAAATAGCTAGTGGATTAGTTAAATCAAAAAATCTAGTCTATCACATTTGAATAAGTTCTAAGGGGAAGTAATAAGGAAACCGATTCTATAGCCACTATCAGGTCTTTGATTGACCTTCCAAAAGATGTCCTTGAAGGAAATTTTCTCATTAAACACTTAATATTACTATCTCATCAATCCATGGCTCATTTCCAAATTTGTGCCATTCCTAATCCCACTCTACCCTGGTATCATGATATCTACACTTACCTCCATAACAACATCCTACCACCGAACCTGAATAACCACTAATACAAAGCATTTATCCATTGCACATACTATTACACCATCCTTAGAAGCACACTCTGTCGATGAGGCTATGACAACACCCTTTTGAGATGCCTAACCTTAGATGAGGCTTTTATTGCAATCAAGGAGGTCCATGATGATATCTATGGTGCTCATGTCAATGGCATGGTCTTGGCTAGGAATTTGTTCATGATTGGATACTATTGAACCATAATGGATCATGATGCCTACTAATATGTATGTAAATGTGTAGCCTATCAAAAACATGGTAATCTTATTCATGCCCATGCATAGGAGCTACAACCTATAATGAGTCCATGGCCATTTTCCATATTCGAGATTATATTTAATTAGAAAGATAAATCCAACATCATCTGATGGGCATAAATTTATAGTCACTACTATAAATTAATTTACAAAATGAGTTAAATCCATGTCAGTTATCTATACCACAGGTCTTTAGATATCAAATTTTATTCTAAATCTAATTATTTGCCATTTTGGCATCCCAACCAAAATATTATTAGATAAGGACAAGTATTTTAAAATTCAAGAGGTTGAAGATTTGTGAAAATTTTATCACATTGAGTAACACTTTTTCACACCATACTATCCTTAGGGGAACAAACAAGTATAAGCCATCAATAAGACACTTCTTAAGATTCTAAAGAAAATAGTCAATTATGCAGGTAGAAATTGGCATCTACAACTATATCTTGAACTTTGGTCCTATAAAACTAATGTCCAAACACCTATTAGAGATATTCTATACTTTTTAGTCTATGGAATAGAAAAAATCTTGCTTATGGAAGTTGAGTTCCCCTCTGTATGCATCTCTTTGTAGTGTATAATTACTGATCATAACCTCAATCAAGAACAACTACAAGAGCTTAAATTATTTGATGAAAAATGTCAAAATGATTTAAACCATCTCTAGGCATATTAAAATAAGCTCAAGTGCTAATATCAAAAAAAGATCAAATCCTAAGAATTTAAATTAGATGAACTAGTCTTTAAGGAGAATAAAAAAAACACTAATGTAGATCTGGACAAGAAGGGAAAATTTGAAGAAAATTGGCTTGGTCTCTATATCAATGTTGTAAAATTTGGATCAAAAGCCTACAAATTAGTTACTCTTAATGGTGATGAGCTCAATAATCCTATGAATATCATGCATTTAAATTTTTTTTATACTTAACAGGATCCCTAAATCTTCATCTATATTCCACTTCCATCCTCATCATTCCATTTCATTCCATCATTCTCCATATGACCTTGGTGTAAATAGTGGGTATATCTTATATGCTTAGGTAGAATCAGGAGATAATAATTTCAAGTTGGGGCACATCATTACTTATCATGAGATGGTAATATATGTTTAGGAGTCTTTTAGATCATCTCTATCCACTTTTAATACATCATTAATCTCATTTTTGAACATCCTAATACATATCCAAATCACATCCTCATTGATGATTATTTCTCATACTAGTCTCAAGTTGCATCCATACTTGTCTATCCATATCCATTCCTAATAAATGATCCATAATATCCCACTAACTCATCATTAGTGAAGGGTCCTATTATTTTATTACTCTAGGATCTATCCTACACTCTAAAAATTAATCTTGATTGTTCAATCTATACCTTAAATATGGTTATTTATGATTAGTTTCAATCCTTATCTCATTTATGATCAACACACTTTTGGGCATAATTCATCCCATGTCTATATTTCACTATGTCCCTAAAAAGATGCTCCTTTTAGGATATTTTGTATCTTTTTTATTAATTCCATTATAAATAATCATTATCTTACATCATTTCCTTAGGTTGTGTAAAAAGATTTTCATAATATGGATTTAACTATATAAATTCAAACCCAAACATCAAACTACTAGGTAAAGTCTAGATCCATTAGAACCATTATGCAATAGATGAATTAAAAAATTCAAACAAACATTAAAATCCTAAATCTAAGTGATTCAAACCATGATTAAACATATTAAAACAAGAGCATTGGGATTACCTTTGACTCAAAATTTTGACATGATGTTGCTTGATCAAGGACGCCTGATGATAGATTGATTTGGAATGAATATAACATGAGGATTATAGTTGGATTCCATGGAGGAAGTGAGTTTTATAAATATATTTTTGAGGTGGAGATCAAAGGTGGAGATTCAAAGTTGGTTGAGGGATATCAATAGATGAGGATTATTCAAGGAATTTAAAATTCTTTGGAAGCCTCTAGATTTAAAGGCTTCTAGAGAAGAGGGGTTAGAATAGAAAGGATTATATAATACTAAAATTTTAAAACCATATTAGGGATTAATTAGGCTTAAGGTAGGGGATTATATGAGGATTAGGTATTTTATTAGGGACTAGGGGTGTAAGAGATCCTAGAGATAGGCTTAGTAGGTGGGTAGGTAGGTCATGGGAATTTAAAATTCCCAAATAATAGGTAAGTAGGATTAAGATGGGAAAATAGGTATTTAGGACAAATTAATTGATTTTTGGGGATGAATAAGGTTACTGAATGAATAAATATGAAGAGGGGTAAATTAGACAAATGACTAAGAAGGCGGGATATATTAGAGGGATAAATTAGATTAAGTAGAATTAATGTTGGCTAATAAGAATATTAGTGACAATAATGTAGGAAAGTGAATTTAGGTGAATACATTTTTCCCTTATTTGAAATGGCATTGTGAGTGGAGAGAAGTGGAAGGAGAAATTTTATTTCAAATAAAAACCATTTCATCATGGATGACATTAGTGGATATGATTCCCCTTCAAGGGGTCATGCAATGAAGAATGAGATGGATAGCCACTTGAAAGAAGAAATGAGGGGTGGGATGTGATGAATAGATGAGGGTATGGGATGTAAAGAGTGAGATATAAAATGAACAAGATGATAAAATTGAGAATAATCTATAAATTGATGATACCCCTGTAAAATACACATGTACAAGGAGTAAAGATGATAGGTGTCATGGTTGTCGACACATCCCAAGGGGTAATCAACCATAACATGGTGATGATAAGATTAAAAGCCTAAAATATTTAGACATATCCCAAGCAATTATGGATGTAAGGGAGAGATATATACTAGGATAGAAAAGGATTTGATTAATGATGGGTATAATCCAAAGCTAAATTTATCAATATGATGTATGTGATGATAGAGAATAAATGATAAGATCGAGTGACCTAAAGACTATATTTCATCAGCTTAATGAGCCATAATATTATTAATGATTATGAACCTAGTAAGGACACATGAAAGGAAGTGATAACTGATTGACCAATCAATTTTTGATGGAAGAAAATATGGAATTTGTGATTTATTATGCCCAATTGATAGGTGCAGGTGATTGATGAAAAGATTAAGGAGATGATTGTGAGGATGGTGATTTATCAATAGATTGATTGATGAATTATTGATAATATATCTCAAGTATTGGACTTATGTAAGATGTGATGATGAGGAGATAGATTATGGAGAAAGGAAGATGGTTTTTGAGCTATCTTTGGGTAGGGAAAAGTGGCCAAGTATTGTCTACATAGTCTAAAAAGACCTCAAGCTGATATAGTTTTGACTAGAGAATAAATGATAATTGATGGAGAATGATTATGACTAGGGATTAGAGGATGATCATAGTGATTAAAAGGATAAAATATTGGATGTTAGTTGGATGGGTTGATAGGCTTAGATTAGGGATGGGAATAAGGATGATGATATGATTAGGTAAATGATGGGGGTGTAGATGATCAAGCCATCACAACTATAATAAGTCTCATCATAGTCTAATAAATTTGATAAATATATCACTTAAAATTATTCCCCATTATATAATAATGACCAAGAGGACATTATGCCAAATTTCATAAAAGAGGGAAAATATTGAACAATGCATCATTGAGGGCACTTGTAGATTTGATGACTGCATAACATCCTTATTCATTGCCTAATAGATAAAAAGAGACATGAGACAAAAAAACATAATACAAACAAGATATATACATGATGAAAACAATTCAAGCATTACATAGCATACAAGTATCTTTATGTAACATCATAATGTCTTGTCTTATGATGGGATGGGTGATGGGTTGGACTAGGATAATCAAGATGTGATTGTGGACTTAGGATAGACTTGGGTTTGGATAGTATGAATGATTAGGATTGGACTTGGATAATGAGGGTGTAAAAAACATGAGGTGTGATGATTAGGGATGAGGCTTTTGGATACTATTTTAACCTAGAAATCAAATCTAAAAGTGGTCAAAGAAGGTGATTTAGAAAAGTGATGTTGAAGATGACTAAGTATTACTAACAAATAAATCCTTACAAGAGTCCAATATATAAATAAGAGGAGTAAATGAAAATATTTAATACCTTCCATAATAGTAAAAATGGTATCATATGGGTTCCAGGTATGAAGATTTAATGATAAGAAAATTAATTGGATCAAGTACCTTCTATACTAGTAAAAGATTGATTAGATAGGTGATAGGTATGAAGAGGCAATGATAAGTAAATTGATGGGATAAAGTACCTTCCATAATATCAAAAGAGTGATTGGATGGGTATTATATATGAAAAGGCATTGATATGAAAGTGATGGGTGCTAGATCAAATTCTTTGCCAAGGTTGTGTATGTCAATGATACCTAGTCAAATGGGATGATGATTAAGATAAAGATGGGTAACCACTGGGATTTGGTTCCAAGACTAATTATTGTATTCAAATATGATGAAGGGGAAAATATGAGACAAAATTTAGATGTTATAAAAGATGATGGATATGACTAGGGGATTAAGTATAAGACCTGATACCATGGACTATCTTTGGATTTTACAAATTTTATGATTTTTAGGGTTTTTGGGAATATTTTAAATTTTAGGTATTTTTAGAATATGTATATACACTATACAAATGGGGTTATTAATAAAGGGAATACCATGCCTAACAACTAGGATAAGGATGGATGGACTGATGGATGAGTGACAAAAGGATGAGAGTGATGCAAAAAGGGATGAGGACCAAGGAATAAGGGACTAAGGATTGCCAATGATCACATCATAAAGGAACTAGATATTTTAGTTTCTTGAGTGTCCATTGGAGGATATGACAAGATGAGGGGAGATCATGTCTCAAGATACCTTCCACTTCCTTATAAATTTTAAGACATGAAATAATGATATATATGATCGAGGACATGATGGAAGATGATGGATATAAATAATAGATGGAGTGGATAGATAAGGGATGGATGGTTTGTCAAAGGATATGAAATAGACAAATGGATGTAAGAGTATGGATGGTTTGTCAAAGGATATGAAATAGACAAATTTTTCCTCTAAGTGTTGAGGTATAATATGAATAACAGATTATTTTACCATGAATCCAAAAATTACCTTTCATCACAGTACTTGCCCAAGGTGATAAAAGACTAGTTTTCACCATTGAAAAACTTATTTTTTATGTCATCTCAATTTATTAGATGTGGGTACAAGATGGACGAATGCAGATACTAGCTAAATTTTCTAGCCAACACCTATTCTGGGGATGTGTGATTTTGTGATCAAGTTGTTATCGTTAGATGGATTGATGTTTGTATGACCTTCATTAATACTTGATTGAGACTCCTTTAGATATATATAATAAATGTCTTTGTCACCCATAAGAGAGATAATGTTATCTAAAAAGGTGGTAGGAGTTAGGGATTTGATTAGATCATGATGGGGATGTATGGGACATCAATGGATGATAGGAATAGGATAGGATAGTGTGATGGATGATAGTGGATTAGGACTAGTATTCATATACATTTTTAGAGATGTTTGACATTTTTCACTTGATTGGTGCCAATTGACAAAGGATTGTAGGAGATACAAGATACTTTAACTTTATCATTCATCTTTAATCTAATTATTTGATGTATGATCGATCATATTAGTGCTACCTGTGACATTATTTTGATTTTGAGATGGGATTTGACTTTGATTTCTTGTTGGTGTTTTAATTTTGGGCTTTACCATGGGATATTGATGTTTGACTTGATATAAAATGATTTTTAGGACTTTAATAGTCCCCTAGTGCTAGATAATGGGCTTCACTAGGGGAAGACACTTTAAGATTATGTTGATGGTTAGATTATTTTTTATTTTGACTGATAAGATCAAAGATGATGTGATTAATAATATGGTATTGGACCTTTATATTTATGTCTCTTATTACATTTCTCAGTGAAGGGTCCAACAATGTATGTTACTATTCATTCCTATGGAGGGAGGTGATTAAGTGATCATCGATAGGAAGGAAAGGATCTATGATTGAGGAAGGTGGGAGAGATGATATGATGATGTTAATGAGTGGTGATGGGGTATCATGGTCCTTATAGGGGTTCTTGGGAGACCCAATTTTTACATTAGAAAAAATTCTATCAAGATAAAAAAAAGGATCACTAAGACTAGCTATAGTATATGCATCCAAAGTAGGATTACATTTACTCTAGAAATATTCAATAGATAAATCTTGAAATAAATCTATTATGACTTCATCATCCTAATTGGGATCCAAAGGCATGCTTGGTGATGTATTGAAGGTATCTAATTATAAGTATCCTTAAGGAGACAAGCATTATCATTAGCTATTATAGTATCAATTAGAGATGATGTTTCTAATGAGGAATCTAATTTGGATGTTGCTATTGAACATGATCCTGATGTAGATAAGACTTATGTTAGTTCTAATGCTAATTTTGATGTACATGATGTAATGTTGCTAGTAGAATATTTATCATCTATAATTGACCTCTCATGGGGGATTTGATGTGATGGGTGAGAGAGAGATGATGGAGGGACAATGGTTTGGGAAAAGAGAGGGACATGGAAGGATTCATGAGAAATGGAATGACTAGGTTCATGGGGAATAAAATAGCATATGATGGATGTTTTTTTGAGGATGGGGGGATCATGGAGGATAGGTATGGTGTCTTAACCTTGTCTTGGAAGGGGAAGGGTTTGATTATGATCATGAATGGAATTTCAACATTCCTTTTCTTGTACACCTAGGGATTTAGACTCATCTGGTTCATCCTTAATAACTATGTCACCATAGTTGATGAGGTTTTGGACATAATATTAGAAAGGTTAATATCTATTAATAATATTCCCCTAGGTTTGGTGATACAAATAATATTATTTTTCTTTATACCAAGAGATTTTAGGCTTGGTGGGATTAAGATGTTGGATAGATGGATAGACCATCATGTTAGTAGTAACTAGTTGTTTAATAAGGGCTTTCAAGGATATAAGAAGGGGAGTATAAGGACTCACATCTATTTTTGACTTAGATGTGGATGTATTGGACTTTTGATTAGATGGTTGTTGATGTGACTAGGTGGGTGGTCTCATAGTAGATGAGGTGGCCAAGATTATATTCCATTTACTAGTATGGGAATGGGTAGTCTATGGTTTATAAATTGTGGATGGAGGATTTGTATGATATTCACATGAAGGGTCTTGGATGGGGGTGAAATGAGTTAAAAGGGATCGACTCCTTTGGTAAGTAAGACACCCATCATAAGGAACCACAAGAGGATGTCATGCTTGTTGGAAAATATGCATTGGTCTATGAGACTAGGGTCTAACTTCATGGTGATGAATGATAAAGGGTGATAATAAAGGGGTTGATGAGATGGACTAAGGATTAGAGATGTTTTCTTGCCCAAAGTAGATCCAAATGTCTAAGCTAGTATAATAGGTGATGATGAGAATGAGATAGATGAAATGTGATTGACATGATATAGGACTAGGATCAGATTCTAGACCAATAGTATAATAGGTGATAATGACCTATTAGTAATGCATAGTTGTTAAGTTAGTAAAATTATTAGGAATTTGATGGATTCTTAGATTTAAACCAGTAAGATGATGATATGATGGGTGATAGTTATGAAAAGGCAAGATGATTTGACTATAGATGATTAAATTGATGATTGATGGGTTGATAGAATGAAACTAACAAAGTTGTAGGATGATAACAGGATATTCAATAGGTATGAGATTTGTCCAAAAAATAAGTGATAGTGGAATAGGATGATAGGATGGTATAGAAGGACAAAAGGACTAGCTCAAAACATTAGACCAATTTGCACAATATGAGAGAGGATAGGATTATGTGATGAAGGTGATTAGGGTAATGGGATAAGTATCATGATAGGTGGTAATGGGATGATGAGGGGTAATGATGGGGATGGTTTAGATATACATGTGATCTAAAGATATAACTAGGATAAGATAGGACATGGTTAGACTAGATGGGTGATGAAGGTAAAGTCAAGACAAATGATTGATTATGGATGGGGTGGAATTAGAATAAGATGTGGATGATAAGACAAGATGTGATTAGGATATATAGGTGATGGGGGTGGGATGAACTAATGATGGGTAGATTTAATGATAGGATATGACTAAAAGGATGTATAAGAGAATAAAGATATGTAAAAGAGCTTAAGATAAGGAATAATACAAGATGCTATGGGGATGATTAGGATTATGTAGGATATGACATGGATGATAAGTTGTGACTAGGATATGAAAGTGATGGGGGGATGACCATTGATGGTCTAATATGGTTAGACTAGGATGAGATTAAGGCAAGGATAATATGTACAAGATAATGTCAAGGATGTACATGATAAGATGTTGGTGATGGGGTTGTGACTAATGATGAGTGGTTTTAGTGATAGGAGGGGATAAAAGGATGTACAATGATAATTACAAGAGGGAAAGACAAGGATAAACAATATAATGGCTAGGATAGGTGAGTGATGAGGTGGTGACCAATGGGGGGTAGATATGGTTGGACTAGGAGAATATTAAGATAAGGTGGGAGATGGGATAAAGATATACAAAGGTAATGATGAGATAGGGATAGGATGATGGGGTATAAACAAAGATGAGACAAAATATGGGTGTGACTAGATTAGGATGGGATAAAGACAAGATGAGATAGGGACAAGGATATATAAATACAATATTTATAAGAGGATGATAACTAGGATGTACAAGATGATAGTGAGGTAAAAATATAATTGGATAAGGACTTACAAGATTATAGAGTGATGATATAAGGATAGAAAATATGAAGATATATGTATAATGGATAAGGATGTACAAAATAGGTTGTGTAAAGACCTAGGTAGGCATGTAGGTTTGGGTGAACACTGCCTTGACTCACAAACAACACTGGTTTATCATAACACACACCAAATAAGTCAAGCCATAAACTTATGATTAGTAAACTAAAGGGAGTGTAAATTGATGCCTACACCATCAAATTAATTCATAGGTGAGGCTATAAGCCAATGACCCATTATGAAATTGGCCAAACCCTCTCATCCCCATCTACACATGATGGATAGTTAGGAGTTGATATTGACTCCAGTAGTAGTATGACTATTATGGCCAAAAGATCCTATGCTAGGTTTTCACAAGGCTCTTCAAGTGCATCCCCTATATACATGAAGGTATAATGGGGCCCAAGTTTGTATAGGATGCTATCTAACCACCTTGTATCTTAGAGCTTAAACTCCCCATTGTGTTGTGGATCCTATTTATAAATTACAATGAATTTCAAATAATGTACATTTAAAATGTATTATACACTCTATATGTATTCTCATCAGGGTTTAGGACCCCCTTTAATGGGAAATTCATAGGTGAGGCTATAAGCCAATGACCCATTATGAATTGACCAAACCCTCTCATCTCCATCTACACATGATGGATAGTTAGGAGTTGATATTGACTCCAGTAGTAGTATGACTGTTATGGCCAAAAGATCTTATGCTAGGTTTTCACAAGGCTCTTCAAGTGCATCCCCTATATACATGAAGGTATAATGGGGCCCAAGTTTGTATAGGATGATATCTAACCACCTTGTATCTTAGAGCTTAAACTCCCCATTGTGTTGTGGATCCTATTTATAAATTACAATGAATTTCAAATAATGTACATTTAAAATGTATTGTACACTCTATATGTATTCTCATCAGGGTTCAGGACCCCCTTTAATGGGAAACCATTTTGGGTTGACTTTGCCCATGGTTTTGGTACCCATTACTTTGTAATAATATTTTTTTGATGTATTATGTATAGATGGATATTTTTTAGGAAAAACATCATGAGACAAGGGTTTGAGAAGGAAGAACAAAGTTTGTGAATTCATATGCAAATTCAAGAGGGTCTATTGAGAACAAATCCAAACAATATTTGAACATTGTAATTGTGAGAAGATAGATCTAAGAGTGGATTGTACTCTTGTGGCTTGTAATATAAATTTGATCAAGTGTTTATTAGTGGTTTTATCCCATATTGGGTGAACCATGTTAAATCTTGTCTTCTTATTTTACATATTTATTTCTGTTCTTTCTACATCTTTGTTCATACCTATTATTATTGTGATTCTATGAAATTATTCTACATCAATTTATAATTTATTCCTAACACTCTCCTCACTCCATAGAACCCTTTATGGGGAATTATGATTTGGTGTTGAATGACAACTCTCCTGATTTTAAGACTTCATCGAAACATAGAGTTTGGACTAGTGCATGGTGGTGAAATCCATGGTCACTAAAAAAAAAGGGAATGGGGTTTATATGTGGTTTTTAATCCCCTAATAATTGTCATAAGGATGAAAGAGGAGAGCATACACTGATTTTAGCCCTTAAAATACAAATAGGTAGCCAAAAAGATTAATTAATTAATTAGATTAAGATGTGTGATATATTTACAAGATGAAAAAGATAGACAAGAATACAAGATAAAGATGAAAATGATATATACAAGATAAAGTGATCAATAATGATATATACAAGACAAGATTATTAAAACTATTCAAAATTGATTTTCAAAGTGCCAAATGGAGTCTTTGATTGGCAGCTTGCAATCACATGATTGGTAGTTTGATTGTCACTTTTAAACCTGCAAGATAAATGATTAGTAGTTGTGATTGAAAACCTTAAGGGGTAACATGTAAATTGAATATTAGTAATCTAATAATTTTGTCTTTGATGGTCATTTTACCTACAAGTTAAAAATTTGATAAGAAGATAATTAATCAAGAAATTATATGTAAATATTTAGTGGATGTATTTATGATTTCCTCGAATTGACTCATAAAAAGACCCAACCTATCTTACTAAGAAATTTTAATTAAGAAGTGAGATTAATAAAAGACTTTACAAAATTAATATTATATAATATGACACATGACATATTACATCCACCAAAAGCTAATAAACTATGGTTTATAGACAAATTTTAAACAATTGGCATTTTAATACCCTATTGATAGCCACTTTATTGAAGCAAAACACATTTATGCCTGATATTGGTGTATTCAACAAACCATGTGGCATAAATTATAACTGGTGGTATTGTGTAAGGCCAAATCAAGACACTTGATCTCTTTGACAAAAATATTAACAAATTTTTTGATAGGTCCACCATCCAAAAATAAAAAGATAGTCACTATTCTTGATGAAGATGTAGAAAAAAAATGTGTTTAGAGTTATTAATGATCCATGAAAAAATGCACTATAAATTAATTATGTAGAAGACCTCAAAAAATGTACTAGGACTAAAAATATGATCAAAATATATTATTATTTACTCATAGTCTCAATAAACTATCAATCAAAATATCAAATATTTCAAAGAAAGAGACGTTACTTTTATTTCCAAATGTGTGTGAAGTGAAAATGCCCCAGATGCTTACAAGATGTGTGAAAAATGGGCTAGTCAAGATCAACCAAGTGTTATCAAGTGTAAAGCCAAACCCCCAACCTTTGTTAGCATTCTTGTTTTGGTCATTTCACCTTTACTTGCATCCTCACTGTATAAAGGCATGTGGGATATTTACCAGAATGGCTCAATGAAATATGTGTTGGGTGGTTGGAATGTTATAGTTACAAGATATGCCCAAGATGGTCTTATTAACTAGGCTTTAATATTTTTCAAATAAATGCCTTAAAAAACATAGTCTCATAAAATGGGCTTTTACAAAATGCATTGGAATTTATGAATACAAATCAACAGGTATAAACAACCAAACTTTGCATTTTGTCAACATCCTTATACATTGAAATGAGATTTTAAGTTAGGGCATGAATATCCATTGAAATAGGTTTTCAAGAAATTCTCTTCCTAAAATAGCTTCAATGAAAATGTGGATTGTTTGATAGAGTGTCTCAAGGAAGTATTTCCTTGTGATGGCTATAGGATTGCTTAGGATTGACAGGAAAATGCCTCAAAATTTTTAACTCAAATACAACTTGATAGGTCATAAAGATAAATGACCCTGCCTCTAATGATGCCCTCTCTAACATAAACTAGAATGGGAGCTTTAGAACATGATATAGACATACATCAAGGTACAAGATAGAGTGGATTTTTATCTAATTCCACATATTCAAGGGGCGATCCATTTTGCACAAAGGATGCTAAAATATTTTTTAAAAATCAAAGTGCTATTAAATAAAATCCCTATGATAGCCCATTTTAGGTTGTGAAATTCCTCTTAAATACCCAAAACTAATTCTTTTCAAGCTATAATCAAGCTAGACACCAATATTATAATGATTTAGAAGGTTGGACCAAAAGCCATGATGCAACATAGAGTTATTGAATCAACTCTAAACAACAGGGTAAAGTTGGTACACATGAAAAAAATACTATAAGACAATACTTTAGGATCCTAGACTAATTTAGACAAGTACATATAGATTAGTTTTGATAAAATGGTCTGAGAATCTTAAATGAACTAATAAAAATTTAAGTTTTTATTTTTGTTTCATTTTATTTTTATTTATTTAATATTATATAGCAGATCAAACCACTAAAACATAGTATTAACATATAATATTACAAGCCAATCTTAACCAAAAGCACAAATTATCATTAATAAAGAGAAAAATACAGTATTGTGACAAATATGAAACCTAGAGCCACCAAATTCTTATTTGATCTATCCGTAAATTTCAAAAAAACATACTCAAAACATAAGATGTTGATTTTAAAGGAGGCTTATTCCCACTGTGGTTGCCAAAATGTAGAAGGATTTTTGGGCATAACATATATTAAACTATTTAAATTCAAACCCAAACATCAAACTACTAAGTAAAGTCTAGATCCATTAGAAACACAATGAAATGGATGAATTCACAAATTCAAAAAAGCATTACAATCCTAAAGTTAATTACTCCAAACCATGATTAAATGAATTAAAACAAGAGGATTATGATTACCTTTGACTCAAAATTTTTACATGATGTTGCTTGATCAAGGATGTTTGATGATGGATTGATTTGGAATGAAGATAACATGAGGATTTTAGTTGGCTTCCATGGAATAAGTGAGTTTTTTAAATAGATTTTGGAGGGAGACATCAATAGTGGAGATTAAAAGTTGGTCAAGGGAGATCAATGGATAAGGATTATCCAAGAAATTTAAAATTATTTGGAAGCCTCTATATTAAGAGGCTTCTAAAGAGGAGGGGTTATAATAGAGAGGATTCTAGAATCCTACAATTCTATAATCCTCTTATGGATTAATTAGGCTTAGGGTATGGGATTAGATGAGAATTAGCTAGGTTATTAGGGACTAGGGGTTTAAGAGAGCTTAGAGATAGGCTTAGTAGGTGGGTAGGTGGGTCATGGGAATTTAAAATTCCTAAATAATAGGTAAGTAGGATTAAGATGGGCTAATAGGGATTCAAGATTAATTAATTGATTGGTGGGAATAAATAAGGTTAGTGAATGAATAAATATGAAGAGGGGGACATTAGACAAAATAGATAAGAAGGGGGGATATATTAGCAAAATAAATTAGATTAAGCATAATTAGTGTCAGATAATAGGAATATTAGTGACAATAAAGTAGGTGAGAAAATTTAGGTGCATACATGTTTATTAAATTCACATATACATAAATCAAACATCCTTATCCTAGTCCTTTTTAGCTTTTAAGTTATTTTTTGTCTTATCTTTTATGTGTGTTGATAATCAAGTTTGTTTATCATAATCATTAAGTCTTGTAAATATTTGTCATAGTTAGTAAATTTTATTGTCTTATTATTTTATCATTTTATATTTTTTTCTTTATGATCAAATAGGAACAAGTATGGTCTAAGTGACTACTCAAGTTCAGAATTGTGCATGTCACCCAAAATGGAGTTTCCATACACTATGAATTTGATGTGCCCTTGGCCACTATCATTTCATTATCACACTTATACTCACATGTACAATATTAAATTGGATTGCCTACATTTATAATGGCTTCAAATTCCCCCATCCCATCGCCCTACCCATACCAACCCATCCCCTTGGTGCATGAGGATTTTACCCAACATTAGACATATGGTTAAAACAATGGATTGTTTTATTAGCACATTGTTAATCAACATTACATATCATTGTCCATTATATTATACCCATAAAACATTATAATCATCATCCATAATAAATCAAATCAGGTTCACTATCACATACCATTTTCAAATACATAAAATCTAAACATCTTATTTTCATTATCAATACCAAATCACATAAATACATAATCAATAAACAACCATCATATAGAACATAACCATCACATCATCATCAATCATCAACACATCATAAATGTGATCTATGAATTTGACTCATGAGAGGATGGTTAGTGTGGTGTTAGTTCTAAAATGAAAACAAAATGAAATAAACACACTAATAGCATAACATCTTTAGGCCTAGACACTAGGGAGAGCTTAGTTAACAATAACAAATGATAAACACAACTAAAAATCAAGGAATGAAAAAAAAAAAGAATTTCTTTCACTTTCCTTGGATGCTCCAAATGTCTTTGTAATGGTGGCTTGTTCGACTTGTGCTCAAAAGTTCTTGGAAATGGAAACTTGGCTACCTCCATCTCTCCTTGGCACCTTTGGCTTGTGGCTTAGTTTGGCTTGGCTTGGAATGTATTTGGAATTATAACACTAGTTGCATGAAACTTTTGAAACTAATCTTGCATTATAACTTTGCACTAATTAAGCTTAGAAATGATGTTGTGAGGCCTCCTATTTATATATTTTTGGATTTGATCAAAATCAACCTCAACCATCCATCTCAAGATTGAGATGTGTGGTTAAGGATTAATTCAATTTTTATAATTAAGTTTGTAATTATACTAATCATGGAATTGGAAGAAGGGACAATTAAAAGGTATGGAAGGCACCATGGAAGGCATTGATGAGGCATGGAGGGCATGAATCCTAATATTTGTGGCATTTATGGCTTAGGGATGTCTTCCCAATAAATGAGGTCACTTGATGATGTAGATATTCAATATTAATTTTCAAAACAAATTATTCAACAAGTTTCCATGGAATTTTTTATTAGGCCTTAATTTGGGTTAATTAGCTCTTAGGCATGATTAAGCACATTATGCATAAATTACCCAAATTAATCAGAATGCTTGTTATTAGTCTTAAATTTGACTGGATTAGAATTGAAAGTCCACATTAGATGATTTGGATGTGTATTCCCATTTAGGATGTTACCAACAACAAATAACAAAGGCACAAGTCTTGTACAAAAGATTTGATAGGAAAGTGCAGTCTAGAGCACGTAAGTGCAAATTTGGCATTTTGACTCAAAATGAACTGATCAAAGTTAGTTGGCCCATAAATTACATTACCCCATTTAGGGATACCCTAGCCAAAATTGGCACTTGAGTATATCAGTTTCACATCATTTAGTGTGTTTTAGTGTTTTTAGGCCAAATTGTGTGTTTTGGGTAGAAATTGGTCAAAAGCCTAGTTGGAGGTTATCAATGGCCAGATTTAGGTTTCTACAGTTTACCCTTATTTGGGAAGGCATTGAAAGCTATAAAAATAGTAATGTATTCTCAAATAATGAAAAGGTCCTACATGCCTACAACTACAATGATGATATACTAACTGTATGATGCCCCCTTAAGGGAATAGTTGGCACAAGAAGGTCGGCAAATGGTCCCTCAAAAAGAAAGAAGCAAAATGAGGGGACCAAAGAAAGGAAAGATGATGGGGTGAAAACATAATGATATTGAAAAAGTAGTCAAAATAATTGAGAATTCAAGTGGTATGATGCATAATAGTTTTCCTAAAGGTGGTTATAAGCATTATACCCTGATAGTGGCAATGTGGTATGATAACACAATGATTTGTACAAAGGCAGTTATAATCATTAAGAAGATGGAGTTACCCCAGTTATGATAGACAAAAAAGATAATAACATTCCCCTATATAGATAGGAAAAGTAAAGTGGTGACAACACAATGATTAGCCCAAAGGCAATTATATTCATTGAGAAATATAGGTGGGACAATGTGCAATAATTTTCCCATAGGAAGTTATAATCATTGGACCTTGATTATGGAAAACATGATAAACTTGGTCAAGGATGATGATAACTTGACATAGAGGGTAATGATGAATTATAACAACCTACCAGTAGGGAGATGATCATCTGAACTAATAAAGGTTGAAATTATTGTGGTTAATTACTTTGTTTGGGATATGATTCTTATGGAATCAAGATGTTAGTGCTGAAGAGATGGCACCATTACTGAATAAACTTCTTGAATCTAAGGTTTATTTTAGCATGTGATGGTAGGTTTTATGATAGAACATTAGAAAGACTTAGCCAAAGTATGCATAAGGACTAACTCCCGTAATCTAGTTCCCAATAGAAAATAATGCACCAATGATAGAAAACATGATAAAAATGTAAACATATGAATATAGATGGATTCAAGTGTAAGTGTGGATAAGAATCACCCAATGAGCACATATAAACTGAATCAAGGCAACAATGTTAAAATCAAACAAACAAGAAACAAACAAAATAAGTAGAAACAAATAAACAAACAATGTAATAAAAATCCTATGAACATTGCCCCTAGAAAATAGGTGATAACTTAACAAATGAAATAAATAGGGGAATATAAGAAAAGGAAGGGGGTGGTTGAGTTATCTCCATATGCACTAGGTAAGTAGACATTTCCTACATAGTTCCATAGATGTGATATCCAGTAAAAAACTTTAGGCCAAATGTAGTTCTCCTAGGGAATGGGAAGAATGCCATAAATGATGAAAAATAAATAGAATGGATGTGATAGAAGAATAGGAATGGTCTTGAAAAATGGCAAGTACATGAAATAAAAAGGCCAAAAAGGATGGGGAAACTAAATGATAAGTGATTTGCTTGTAACTTAGTAAGGGTTCCCAGAATCCTTAAGGCAAAGAAGTGGTCAATGTTTTTGTTCTTTTCTAATGATTTTTTAAATATTTTTGGAATTATTTTGGAGTATCTAAACTCAATTGAGAATGACAAGATACTAAATGGTTCAAGCTCATAAAATGGTGAGAGTGTTTAAATTAAAGTTGCTCATAAAATGGTGAGAGAGTGGCTTTGATTGCTCACAAAACAATGAGAGCGTGGCTTAGGTTCCTAATAAAATGGTGAGAGCATGGGAAAAGGGTGACTAAGATGACCTCAATAAGTATTGAGAACTACCTATATAGTACCAGAATAGGATCTCAAGTCACTGTAGTTCTACCATTATAGTGGAGGAATTCGACTAGTGTGATAGCCAATTCAAACAAAATAGGCATAGTTGGTAAAAAGACATAGTATGGCATAGGAATTGGCAAGTTGGTATGTCAAGGCTTAGTATTGCCCCTATTTTGCCCATAGGAAGTTATAACTAGGACATAATGGCATAGATCAATGGTATTAATTTTTTCAAAGGAGGTAATAATATCAACAAGATTAGTGGTAAGAAATGACTAACAAATGAAGGATGTAACTTCTAAAATTTTTGTCACACTATCCCAAAATATGATCTTTATCTAAAGTTCTTGAACCAAATGATGAATTGATCAAATACCTTGATGATGAAACTACATAATGAATGACAAAAACCAAGGTCAAATAGGCTAGGTTTTAGAACATGCTGGGTTGATAGGTCAGAAATAGAAAGTGAATATGGAAAAGAGGATAGATAAGAATGGTATGTGTACAAAGAATAATAGTGTCAAAATGGCATAACTAAAATAGTTCTTACAAATAATGCACCTTAGAATTTAAGCATAGTACCACTTGAGATGAATAATATTCATTAGCTCTAAAATTTTGTCACTGTCTGGTGTGGCAAGCCTGTATGCTTCTAATCCATAATCTGTAGTAATGATGAAAGGCCCTATCTAGTTTGGTTTGAATTTCCCTTTATGTTTCTTCTTGGCCATGGTATTATTTTGGTTTTCTTTAAGAACAAGATCACCAAGTTCAAATGTTTGATACTTCACACCTTGATTGTAGTGGTCTTTGATTCAATTTTGATATGCTTGAAGATTGTTGAGCATAACTATGAATTTCTCATCAAGTAGATCCAGCTCTTGCAGGCGAGCTACTTGATAGTCATGATCATCTAAGACATGCTTGAAAGAGATACGTAGTGAAGGCAACTTGAATCCAATGGGAAGGATGGATTTAGTATCATAAATAAGTGAGTATGGAGTGGTTCTTATGGGGGTATGATGATTGGTATGGTATGCCCAAAGGGCAAGGAATATCTGGAGGTGCCAGTCACAATCAACATCATTGACAATCTTTTTGAGAATATTTACAATGGTTTTATTGGATGCCTTAGCCTAGCCATTACCTTGATGGTAATATTCTATAGAAAGGTGTTGTGTGATGTTGTATTCAGTACATAACTAGTCTACATCTTTGTTTTCGAATGATCCTCCATTATTAGATATAATGTTAGATGGAATATCCTAGCAGTAGATGAGGTGGTTGAAGATGAATTTGGAAATTTGCTTTCCAGTCACATAAGTGAGGGGTATAAATTTGACCCACTTAGTGAAATATTTGGTGGTAGTAAGGATATGTTTATGGCCATCAAATGAAGTAGGGTTAATCTTACCAATGAGGTCAAGTCCCCATGTAGAAAATGGCCATGGTGTCAACATTAGTTTCATATTTTTTTCTAGGTCATGAATCAAATTAGCATGCCATTGACATTTATCACATTTCATTACATATGTAGTGGAATCCACATCTATTATGGACTAATAATAACCAATACATAAGAGCTTTTTGGATAGGACTACCCTGCTAGAATGGGTTCTACATACTCCTTGAGATTCTCTTAATGCCAATGTAGACTCTACTGAAGTTAAATAATGAAGCAGAGTTCCATCAAAACTACAATGGTAAAGGGTGGATCCAAGTAAAGTATAATGAGTGGAATGATGAATGAAGGTTTTGGTTTGTTTTAAAGATAGGTCAAGTGGTTGAACTTGGTCTTGAAGGTAGTTGTGAAGTTTTGAGTACCAGATAGAATTAGGACCAACAATATCACAAATAATGGCAATGGTTGAAGGTTCATGATCTGGTGCTAATAAATTCTTGACAAGGAATTGATACTATAGCTTTATCTATTTTTTCAAATTAGTGAGACAATAATAGCCATGACATCTACAATTTTGTTATTAGCCCTTGGTATATGCTCAAATTGAATGTTGGTAATTTGTTGCTTAAGAGTGTCGACCATGGCTTTATATGGAACCAAATTGTCATCTTTGGTTTGAAAATTATCTATGACATGATTGATGATTAATTAAGAATCACCATAAACTTAAAGATGAGATATATTCCAATTCACTACTTATCAAATTCTTGTAATAAGTACTTCATACTCGGCCATGTTATTTGTACAAGGAAAGCTTATTTTGAATGATTTAGGGATTCGATCCCCCTATGGTGTAATAAATGATAAGCCTACCCCTGATCCATGCATAGTGAATGAGCCATCAAAATATAGCTTTTAGGGCTACTCCTGAAGGGGTGTATCATTAATGGTCATGATGGATTCATCAAGAAATAGAAACTTGAGTGGTTGTGTGTTCATGAGAGGTGCTTCAACAAGTTGATCTGCAAGAACTTGTCCTTTGATTGACACTTGATTGACATACTCTATGTGAAACTCACTAAGAAGCATGATCCATATATCCATTCTACCTTACAAAGATATTTTAGATAGTAGATACTTGAGTGGATCTACTTTTAAAATGACCATGGTTTTATTATTTAACATGTAATGATGTAGTTTCTGAGCTGTGAAAACTATGGCTAGACAATCTTTTTCAACATGTGCATAGTTATGTTCATATGTAACCAAGATACAACTTAGGTATTAAATAACATACTCCTTTCCATTGTCATCATGTTGAGCCAAGAGTGCCCCCAGAGCATAATCAATAGCTGATAGGTATAACAAGAATGGCTTTCTTGGCATAGGAGGTAATAAAATTGGTGGATTGACAAGATAATCTTTGAGTTGTTGAAAAGCTATTTGATAGTGATCATCCTAGTGAAATGCAACTCCTTTCTTTAAAAGGTACATAAATGGATGGCACTTGTCTACTAATTGAGAGATAAAGTGTCAGATGGATTGGATCTTACCTTGAAAACTATGGAGTTGCTTCAAATTGGTTAGTGGTGGCATCTCGATTATAGCATGGACTTTAGCTAGATCAATTTCAATACCTCTATGAGAAAAAATGAATCCAATTAATTTTCTTGAAGTTACACCAAACACACATTTCTTTGGATTTAGTCTGACTTTGTATTCTCTTAGTCTTTCAAATATCCTTTGTAGCACTGCTAGATGGTCAGATTTGGTCTTGGATTTTCTTAATATGTCATCGACATAGTCTTCAACAATATCATGCATCATATCATGGAATATGATAGTCATGGATCTTTTATATATAGATCCCACATTCTTAACTCCAAATGGCATCACCTGATAACAAAATGTTCCCCATGGAGTGGTGAATGCTATTTTATGTTGATCTTTTGGCACTATTTTGATTTGATTGTATCTTGAAAAACCATCCATGAGTGAAAGAATTTCATAACCTACCATGGAGTTGATGATCATGTTGATATTAGGTAAGGTAAAATCATCTTTCAAAAAAGCTTTGTTGATGTCTCAAAAATTAGTACAAATTTTGATTCCTTCAAGTTTTTTTCTAACAGGTACAACATTAGAGATACATTTAGATTAGTTAATGGATCAGATATATCCTACTTCTAAGAGTTCTTAAAACTCTTTATATACTAATATAGAAATGCAAGGATATATCTTATAGAGCTTTTTTTTTACTAGTTTAGCATCAGGATTAACCACAAGGTGGTGTATAGCTAAGGTGGGGTCTAATCTTGTAATGTTAGAATAGGCCCATGCACATATATCCACAAAATATTTCAATAGAGCTGTAAAGATGTTACATTCCTCCTCAGTGAGGGACACACCTAATTTTATCCACTTAAGGTCTGATAAAGTCCCAATGTTTACCTTTATTATATCTTTAACTAGAAAGGTCAAACTGTCTTCTAGGATAGTAGGTAGAGACTTGAACTATTGGATTATGTTAGGGTCCTCTGTTAAGACTTGCTCTTCAACTTCTCCTAGGCATGATGAATCTGAGTCTCCTAATGGTAGATTTGGCCATGTAACAAAAATAGTTAGAAATTTTTGGAGAACTTGATCAAATACTTATTGTTGCTCAAAATTTAACTTGAATCCATAGGCAAGTTCATTGTTAGTGGTCTTATAGTCTAAAATCAAAGAAGAATGAACACCCCCATCTAATGGCACCTGAAATAGGTTTTCATCACTAAACTGGCCTTTATCTTTACTTTTTCCCTGGTTAGAAAGTGCCTCAAAAAGGTTTTCACTTTGGGACCTCAATGTTTTATTTATTTGTTTTTGGCTAAAGGTGTTCACTCACTCTCCAAAATAGGGTGAAGGATCCAATGTGATTGAGAATCTTGATTTATGATCTCCCAATAAAACATTGTCTCTAAGGCCTAATAAATCACAGAATGCCTCCTCATTTTAGAACTCATCAATCAGTAGAATGGATTTTTGTTGGTCCCAATCTATCAGTTGGAGATAATATAATGGAAATGAATTGTGATGAATATCTTGGGTAAGGGTACAAATGGCATTGTTATCAAATAGGTTAGTTTTAACTAGGTTATCAAAGGTCAAGCTATGATCAAACTCTACTTCACTATCGGCATCATCATCACTAGTTCCTAGTGATGGAGTTTAAATAAAATATGTGGAATCACCCCCAGGGAGTTTAAATCCAAGTCCATAAGGTCTTTCATACTTAGTCATGGAAATTGGCTTGATGGTTCCTTGGTAATTCAGTCTGAGGCCTCTTCCTTCATAATTATGACACTCTGTGATCCTAGTAAAATAGGATACTTTACATTTTTATAACAATCAGCTTGGTCATCATTGTATAACCATGATTCATTCCCTTTAAGAGGGTCAAGTCCTAGGCCAGATGTTAGTACAAATGTGATAGGTCCCTTATCTTTGTTCTTTTATTGCTAATGCATATGTGAAATGACTTTAGGTTTCCCAAAGGTTTTTGGATTCTAAGGAATATTGGTGATATGAAACATATCATGGGTCATATATTCTCCTAATCCATTATTTGAAATGGTGAAATGATTGGAATCTTCAAGAGGTGGTATGTGGGAAAGGGAATGTAAGGTATTAGGATCTATGCAATTATCTGATAAAGGATCAATAAATATAGCCTTTATTTTATCTTGCTTGGAACTTAGAATCATGTCGTACTAATAATTATAGCTTTGAAACTCAGCCTCAAGATGCTTACAGTGTTCATATGGGTGTAAATCTCTTGGAATATTCACCTTCATCCCTGAGTGGGAAAAATAGATACATTGGTGCAGTGTTGATGGGACTGCATGAATCTCATGTAACCAAGGGCTACCTAGAAGTATGTTGTATGATAACTCAAGATCCAACACATGGAAAAGTGTATCATGGGTGAGAGGCTCAATGATAATTAGAAAACTAATGGTGCCCTATGATTCTCTTTCCTAATTATCATAAGCTTTGATAGTTATTATTTCTTGCTAGAGATCTATCATTGTGTACCCAAGAAGCTTGATGAGCTTGAGAGACACTATGTTGAGGCTGGATCCATTGTCTATAAGGACACATTTCAATTTATTCCATCTGATACAAATTTCTATGTATAATGGGTTATTATGGAGTAGGCCAAGGGAAGACATATCACTTTGGTTGAATGTGACTTGTTGGGATAGAGCTAGGTGTCCAACCAAAGTTTAAAATTTATCAGGGGATATGTCACTAGCAATAGTGGATTGGGTTAAAAAATCATTTAGGATGTTTTTTTGGATTATCAGTGTCCACAACAAATCTAAAATAGAAATTTGTGTTGGTGTCTTCTATAATTGTTCCACAATATCAAACTTCTTGCCTTAGTCAATAGTGAATGGTTTATTCTGAGGTTAAACTGTTAGTCAGATGATAGGTAATGTGGTAGATGGTTGTGGGCCTAAGATAGTAATCTTCAACCTCCAAGTTGTGATTACATAATCAGGATTAGATACTAGACCATTATTACTAACTGATGTTGGAAATGGTGTGGGACTAGATAGGATAAGTCTTAATTGCTGGTGTACTTGCATGTGGTCATGTAGCAAGAATGAGTTATCACTATAAGATCCAAAAGTGGAAGTCTTAGTTTATTGGTTTTATTATATGCACTCCTAGGTCAAATAAGAATTATCCATGTGATTTGGCTAAATATTGTTGTTTAGCAATGGTCTAGGCTAATTAGTGTTTGGTCTAGGATTAATGGATATGGTATTAATGCTACCCCCTACAATATGACCTATAACCCTATTGTAGTTATGTGAAAATACATGGTAGGTTTGTTGGTTGTTACCATTCTGACCTTGGTTTTATCCATTATTTTATCATTGTGGATTTTGCTGCTGATTTTATTGATTCTATTAGTTCAGCCTTTAATTATGATACTATTGATTTTACTACTGCACTGGCCATTGTTGTTATTGCTAATTATTTTACTATTATTGATTGTTATGTCAAGGAAAGGGGTTTTGATATATCTCAAAAGTTTTATTGGAAGTGGAATCACCATTATCTAGTTTTATCTCCCCATTCTCTAATATATTCTTGATTAAATGCTTGATTTGGACACATCTTCATAGATTATGTCCATTGACCCGATGATAGTCATAAAATTCATTTTCATGGTACCAATTAGGGTAAGGAATGCCTTATAGATAATGTTTTGGTATGGGCCAACTAATCAAATTAGTGATATAAATTATTTGAAATATAGACTCAATAGGTTTTCCTAGGTCACTAAAGACACGATGTGTAGGGATGGTTCTTCTAAGAGGAGGGGTTTACAATGATAAAGACTATTGTATTTGTTGTGTAGGTCTTGGTTGTTGAACTTGTGACATTGGTTGGATAGGTTACTAGGTAGGAGGAATTTGAAAAGGTGGTGTAGATGATGTCTAAATAGTTTGGATATGATGAGATTTAATTACTCCATTTCCTACAACATTCCTATTTCAGTTGAATTGCTTCGGTCTTTCTTGATTATTGGTCTGTGCTAGTTATGATGCTTTCATTTGATTAAGATGTTGGTCATTTCCATGATTCATACCTTGATTTTTATTAGTTGAATTAAGATTTATGACCCCTTTATTGATGAGCACCCTCTTGATCAACAAACCTTTACCAATGATCTATTTGAACATATGTGCACATTACAGTTCCAGATGATAGGCTATCTCACAATATAAAATTTTAGTAAACATAGTAGCTATTTGTTTATCTAGTAAAATATGGGTGAAATAGCTTGCAAGGGCTCTCCATCACTATAAATAACTTGTAAACTCTCCCTAAATTTCTGCTTTACTTATGTCAGGTCTACTAATAAAATCTCATACTCGAGATTATAGGAAAAGCAATGCACAAATTTATCAGAAAGATCATCAAAGTATATTATTGAATTCTTGGGAAACTTTAAAAACCACTCCAAGGCTTGTCTAACTAGGCTCCTTGGAAACAACAACAAAATTTATATGTCACTATATGCCATTGATTGACATGTGACAAAGAATTTAGTTTAATGAGCTTTAGGGTCACCTTTCCCTTTATACTTATCAAATTTGGGTGGTTCGTATCCTAGAGGAAATGGTATCTACAAATACTCCATGTTGAATGGATAGGAACACATGTCATACAATTTGAACTTCTTAGTCTACTTCCCTAATTGAATAACATCAATTACATCTTTCATCTATTGCAATTCATGGGATAGGAAACTTGCAATTCTTAGGATAGGAAACTAGAAGGATATTGGTTTGAGGGAGAATTTGGGTTTGTGTAAATGTTTGGGAGGTCACAAGTGGACACTTTGACTAGGGTATAATGGAGACACCTATTGGGGTACATTAGCTTAGTTGGGGAATGGACCAGGAATATGCATATGGGGATTGGGATGTACTTGAAATTGCACATTTGGCTACATGATATTCTAATTTGGGTTGGCGATAAAGCTTTGAGTTGGGGGATTTTATGGTTGAGATGAAGGGATATAATTATATTGTGTCTACTCTGGTTGAAAAGGGACAAACTATCGACTAATCGAACCTTGTTGTTGAGTAGGAACTTGTATACCAAGACCTTATCTCTGAGTTTGTGGTATATTTTGAACCAATGGTTGTCTAGTAGGTACCTAAAAAACATGAAGACCTCATTTTTGCATGAATCCTTGTGAGAAAGTGAAATTAGGTTGCAATTTTGACATTTGTTGCTAACCAATATTCACACATTGTTGACTAGTCATTACATGGTTTTGAATTGGCATATTAGTCTACAACTGAAGAGGTATGTTTGTTATTACTTGGTGAGGTGGAATATTTGTTGCCGCTGATTAAGGTGGCAATGTATTCATCCTTTATTGCATTGATACATTAGACTATGTCTACTATTGTGGAATACCACTCATTACTTATTGAGGGGGAGTAGGATTCATCACATTCTATTATTGAGGTGTAACATTAGCTATTTTTTGATTATCTAATCCTATATGTTGTACACTTGAGGAAGTAGCTGATTGAGGTTGGGTAAAAAAAGTCCTATTCCTTGGTATGATGATCTACTCATGGGATTAACTATTGTTAAGCACGAAATATACTAAGAGAGGGGGTGAATTATTATATTATATATCTTATAAATATTTCCTTTAACCAAATTCCACTTAATCAATCATTCAAGATATGCAATAAAACTTAAACAATAAACATCACACAAGATAGAGAGAGACACCAGATATAACATGGAAACCCAATGTGGGAAAAACCACAGAGAATCAATCTCAAATATATTCGTGAGAACAACCCCATAGGAGCACCATACCCCTTTGCCAAGTATAAAACTCAACTATAATTCGTGAGCACCAACCCACATGAGCTTCAAACCCCTTTGCCGAACACCAACCCAACACCTATTCATGAGTACCAACCCACAAGAGCACCAACCCCTTTGCCGAGCACCAACCCAACAACAATTCGTGAGCACCAACCCACAGGAGCACCAACCCCTTTGTGTATACCACACACCTATCTCTCAATGTTGCTATCTCAACAAATGATAGATCAATACAACATCTCCTTCCTCTCTCTCACTTTTGCTCTTCTAAGCTAGATATAACAAATACAAATCATCTCTCACAATTGATCTTCTAAGCTAGATATTACAATATCAAATCAACCTCTCACTTCCATATTACAAATGGCTACTCAAGCCTTTATTTATAGCTTTCCAAATGACCTTCGGCCTTCCCCCTTTGTGACCTTTCAATTCTCATAGAAAATGGTGCCAATCTTGGATGACCCTTCATATCCAAGCATTTGAAAAGTCATGTGGTGACCCTTCATGACCAAAAGTGTCTTTTCCACTTTTGTCCTTATCTTTGGTGACTTTTCGTATTCCTCAAAGTGTCCCTTCATGAGAAATTTGCCCTTTACTCTTTTGTCTTCACTTGGTGGCTCTTGGTATTCCCAAAGATGACTCTTCATGGGAAAATGCATCCCATCCTTCTTTTGTCTTTATCCCGTGACTCTTCAACTTCTCCATGGGCCCTTATTTTGTCTCATATGCAACCAAAAATATATTCATTAATATTAAATAAGTATTAACTCATATTAGCCAAGATAAATAACATTAAATGCAATGGGGCCTTTATCACCAATAATACTAAACCTTTGACATTAATGACAATATTTCCAACAATCTTCCCCTTTGTCATTGATGGCAACCTCAATCCTGAAACTACCACATCCTATCACCTACACATACCATCATCTAAAAACATACAGTAACTCCCCCTTACTGTAGCAACCTGTACATGTTCCTTGTACCTATTTTTTACTCCTGTACTTGTACCTATTATTCTCCCCCTTTGACATCAATGGCAAAGGGTCTACTTGGAGCTAACACTTAGCTCCCCCTCACTTGATGATGAAAATCAATGGTAGGAAGTAATAGAAATTACTCCCAACTCCTCTCACCGATCTTTGAATGTATCCTTTGATCGTGCCTTTGAGAAGATATCTGATAGAACATAGACATTGTTCCCTGTCTTTTGAGCATCTGCAATTAACTCATTTGAATCTTTTCTTCTAATCTCACAACCTTCATCATGAAACCTTAATGTTTATCCTTGATCACAAATTTGACTAACACTCAACAGATTATGCTTAAGACCTTTTACATACAAAACATTTTTAGTCTTAGTTCTACCATAATCCAAACTCAAAGTACCTTTTCTAGCTATCCTAGTAGTGGTTTTATCTTTGAACCTCACTGTACCACCATTAATCTTCTTTAGAGAAATGAACTTACTTTTATCTCCTATCATATGCCTCAAACATCCACTATCAATTAACCATGGCTGATCTTTACCTCCCACATGCAAAGCTGTCTGCACCATCATAGAATCTTCATGTTGTTTCTTCTGCCATGTACATGTCTGAACCTTCTTCTTGATGAATGGATCTTTGACACTCTAATTCTTCTTCTTGATGAATGGAGATTTGAACCTCTGATCTTTCTTGACTAACTCGAACACGCTTCTGCAATACCGAGCTATGTGTCCGTAGTTGTTGCACTTGTAGCATACTATGGTCTCTTCATCAAAACTTGATAGAGGAGCAAAAGAGTTGTGGCTTCTACTTGACTCTAATTGTCTTTCCTTCTCCTTATTTATGAAATTGTTAGCTCTTTTTCTACATTCTAATTTTGTGTGACCATATCCATTACAATAAAAATAATAGCCATAAAAATGAGACCTGTCTATATATCTCTGACCTAATTGCCTTTTGTAGCTTTGTTCTCTCCAGCCTTCTCTATTTGGAATGTCCTTTGTATTCTTCACTTCTCCCCTTTCTATTTCCTCTTATGTCAGAGCTTCAGCATATCTCTTTTTATTTTCAAAACCGATCCCTGTCTTATCTGTATATGCTTTTTGACTTTCCAACATCTTATTCAGCATGTTAGTGCTATCTTCAAATTTTGAATCACTGACTGCTTTCTTAATATCTTCTTTTAAAGAGGCAATTTCAATAACATACATTTCACAATATTTTCTTGTTATTTCCAACTGTGTTGTGAGATCTTCCTCATTCTTCTTGGCTTCTTCAAAGTGTGCTTGTAGATCTTCAATCATTTCCTTTGACTCTTGTTCATTTTTATCGATCTGGCGATTTAACCTTTGATTCTTCTTCTAAATAGCTTCTAACTCTTCTAGGGCACAATTGAGTTCTCCTTCCATATCTACTTCAACTTCCTCCTCTTATTCTTCTTGATCATCATCATGTATAACCATGAATATAATCTCTTCTTCTTCTGAATCAGTGACTCCACTATCTTCGCTTGAGCTAGGATCTTTAGAATACAGGCTCTTCTTCTCGAATCCCTTCTTAGATTTTCTTTTGAAATTATTCTTGTATGTAGGCTTTTCTTCTTCTTCATATTTAACCTTATCTAGGCATCTAGCTAAAAAATGTCCAATCTTTCCACAATTAAAACATTTAAAAGGTAATTTTCCTTGATATTTACTTGTTCCTCTTTTTGGCCTACGAATGAAAAGTGCTTCGTTGCCATCTTCATTATCACTGGAACTATCACTTGATTCTTGAATCTTAGCTTTCTCCTTCTTTGATGTCTTGAAAGCCACTTCTCTCTTTGAGGGTTTATCTTGTTTTGTCTGCATCTCATATGCTATGAGAATACCATGAAGCTCATCCATCTTCAGCTTGGCTAAATTCTTCATCTCCTTGATTGTCGAAACCTTTGCATCATATCTCATTGGTAGAGATCTCAAAACCTTTTGCACCACCGTTGACTCTTCCAATGTTTCTCCAAGACCTTGAATCTGCTTTACTATCTGATCAACTCGCAAGAGATAACTTGCTATATCTTCTTCTTCTTCCATCTTCAAACTTTCAAACTGCCTTCTTAAAGTTTGCAACCTAGCTTTCTGAACCTTTCCATCACCTTTGTAAATATTCTCAAGTTTTACCCAAGTTTCATGAGCAAATTTACATTGCATAACTTTAACAAATTCATATTCACATAAACCACATAAAATAGCATTTAAAGATTTAGCATTACATTCACTTGCCTTCTTTTTTGTTGGAGTAATTGTAGATGTTTGTGGCTCTTCATATTCCTCCACCACTGATTTCCATATGTTGAATCCAAGGGCCATCAAATAAACCTTCATTCTCATGCTTCAAAAAGCATAATTCATCCCATCACACAAAGGTTCCTTATTTGTAGAAAATCCTTCCTGTGACCCAGCCATCGTGCTTTCCCGATCTACCTTCAAGCTGTAAAACTTTTCAAAAAGGAACTTGCTCTAATACCAATTGTTAAGTATGAAATATACTAAGAGGGGGGGTGAATCAGTATATTATATATCTTATAAATCTTTCCTTTAACCAAATTCCACTTAATCAATCATTCAAGATATGCCATAAAAATTAAACAATAAACATCACACAAGACAGAGAGAGACACGAGATATAACATGGAAACCCAATGTGGGAAAAACCATAGAGAATCGATCTCAAATATATTCATGAGAACAACCCCATAGGAGCACCATACCCCTTTGCCAAGTATAAACCTCAGCTATAATTCGTGAGCACTAAACCATAGGAGCTTCAAACCCTTTTGTCGAGCACCAACCCAACACCTATTCATGAGCACCAACCCATAGGAGCACCAACCCCTTTGCCGAGCACCAACCCACATGAGCACCAACCCCTTTGTGTATACCACACACCTATCTCTCAATGTTGCTATCTCAACAAATGATAGATCAATACAACATCTCTTTCCTCTCTCTCACTTTTGCTCTTCTAAGCTAGATATAAAAAATACAAATCATCTCTCACAATTGCTCTTCTAAGCTAGATATTACAATATCAAATCAACCTCTCACTTCCATATTACAAATGGCTACTCAAGCCTTTATTTATAGCTTTCCAAATGACCTTTGGCCTTCCCCCTTTGTGACCTTTCAATTCTCATAGAAAATGGTGCCAATCTTGGATGACCCTTCATATCCAAGCATTTGAAAAGTCATGTGGTGACCCTTCATGACCAAAAACGTCTTTCCCACTTTTGTCCTTATCTTTGGTGACTTTTCCTATTCCTCAAAGTGTCCCTTCATGAGAAATTCACCCTTTACTCTTTTGTCTTCACTTGGTGACTCTTGGTATTCCCCAAGATGAATCTTCATGGGAAAATGCATCCCATCCTTCTTTTGTCTTTACCCCGTGACTCTTCAACTTCTCCATGGGCCCTTATTTTGTCTCATATGCAACCAAAAATATATTTGTTAATATTAAATAAATATTAACTCATATTAGCCAAGATAAACAACATTAAATGCAATGGGGCCTTTATCACCAATAATACTAAACCTATGACATCAATGACAATATTTCCAATAACCATAGGCACACATTGTTGGCTAGTTATTTGTATATTAGTACCACTTTGATCAAGATTAGATGTTGTTTGCACATTATCTACTATGTTTGGCTCACTATTTAGTGTAGAAGCTAAAGACACTTCTTCAATAACTACCATATGTATCAAGTTATCTATCAAAGTAGTTTTCACAAATGGGTTAGAACTCAAATTTTATTATCTAGTTAATTCCATCAACACTCGTGTTGAAGAAACTAGGTCAATGAGAGGCTTACTTACCATGTTCATTTGATTGAAATCATGTGCTAAATTCAGGTAGGTTTGGTATGCTATTTTTATTTGGTTAAAGTGATCTTCCATGATGTTTTTACCTTTATTGGATATATTGAGGTTCTGATACGTTGTTTGGACTAAAGCTATAGGATTTCCAGAAGAATCCTATTGATAGTAAATGATATTATGGGGTACTCTTACTAGACTTGATAAAATTTCATGGGGGAAGTATGCTAGAAAATTAGGCCCTACCTCTATGGCCCTAACTAAAATCTCATATTTATGCTCTAACAAATGTCACTCAAATAAAAATGGATCATACATGGAAGCTAAATTAATAGAATATGGTTGTTGAAGTACTAGCTCATCTACCATGGGTATTGTATCTAAGTATTGTGTGGTTTTTTCTTGGTCCTATTATGTGTAAGGTGGTGTGTTAGCCAAATAGTTATCTAGTGGAGCTTGGATTTGTGCCTCTGATTGAGTATTATAAGAGGGATATGAATCCATCTCATAAGTAATGTTATCTACATAGGGGTATTACACCATTTCTTCCTATGCAACTATATTACTAATCTCTAGATTGTACATGAGTCCACTATGAGTGTAGGAATACATGTTGAGATCCATACTCAATGCTTTGTGATAAAAGGTCAAAGAGTTCTAAAAACTCTAAAAAGGATATAATCTAAAACAAATGATGCCTTTAACTTGGTCTAGATTTGTCAAAAGGATCAAAAGTTTTATGAAAATATTTGTGAGAAAAGAAGCTAGAGTGAAGTATCTAACATTTCATTGTTCACACAAAGGTAAGAAAGTAAATGGAACAAAAAATTGAAATGCCAAACTCTAAGGTTGAAGTGTTTCAAATTAGTCTAATCTAAGAATTTAAAATTTTCTAGGTCTTTTGGCCAAATGTGACGTTAAAAGCTAAGCTCAAACAAGGCATGTGATAGGACTCTTGGCCAAATGGTATCAAAATCTATAATTTGAAAAATAGGTAAAGGTTTTAATCTAATGGATATGAAACACTTCTAACAAACACTAGGCATTCAATTCTTAGACATGAACTTGGTCAACTATGTATAAGATATGAAACAAAAGATACTTTATCAATAGTTTATTTTCTCATAAATTATGGTATAAAACTTGGTTATTTTTTGACAAACAAGCTAGACAAAGGTGAAAAGTATAACTATGCTTTAGACAAAGGATCAAAAGTACAATTAGATCGGTTTGATTCTGTAGGAATAAATATGGAATTCTATGTAAGAGGGTCTATGAAATGAAGTTTGAAATTATTTGGGTAGTGTAATGACACTATAATATCCAAAAGGTGTGATAAAAAAGTTTGTTTCAAATAATATCTAAGCTAATGACATTTTTCCATAATTTTAATAGCATAACACTACTTTTCTTGACTCAAGATGTTGTGTTACATAGACTTAAAGTGAAAGTGTTTAGCACAAATTGGCTTAAGTCTATCAAGTGATGATAATGATTATGAGTCTAAAATGGCCTTCAACCTAAATTGGAAATTAAACCTAAGTTCCCTTAAGTTTAGTGCAAATGGTGAACCCACTTAACACATCAACCCTATGAACTTGTAAAGGTGTAATTTTGAATTTAAATTATAAGTGAAGGACTTAAACAACTTTGGTAAAGGTCTAGACTCAATTGGGCAGCATAACTATGCCAAAGTGGATGAGATGAATCTCAAGATTTTGATGAACTTTGAACAAGGCAAATGGATGATCTCACATGGGTATCATAATGCCTCTTTGTTCAAAGGAAAATTTGGACTATGTGTTGGGTTTAGATTATTTGTTTACACCATGTTTTGACTCCAAACAATACTTTAAACTAGGACAAGATCAACTAATTAATCACCCTTAGATCCTAAACTAACAAGGTTTCTTGGTACTATTGGAGTCTATCAATATACATCATTTGAGAGGTTAAGTGTACATATAAAAGTAAATGCACATTATATAGTAGGTTTTTTACACCTCCCCCTTCTCTCAAATGACAGTACTATGACATGGACCTTGAGGCACACCTTGCACCAATAATACCTCTGTGGCAAGTGGGGATTTGTCTAAAATCTAATAATTTTTTGAATAATCTAAGGGAATAAATTGCACAATGACTTTCATGCCAAATAATGTAAAATAAAAGCATGGATTTTGGGTCCGTATCACTCAACTTGTTGTAAAAAGGTCTAGTCCTTTTTTGAACCACTACATCTTGTTATTTGCTTAGTGTAGTGTGATGTCCAAAGTGCCACTATGTCCCATATGCAACTCTAAAAGAGTCAAATGAATTAAATACTAGGAGTTGAAACCCTATGTCAAAGCTTCCCTAAATAACTTGCGGGAGGTGATGAAGTCCCCCTCACAAGCCAAGATGCATAAAAATAAAGAAGGCGTGAAAGTAGAAAGACTTTAGGGTCATTTTCAAGGTCACCCAAACTTTGATGATTTTTTGGGGAGTGCTTTAGATGAATTTATTTCTAAGCCTTAGAATAAGCTACTTAAAATAGTAATGGTGCTTTTGATTCCAAGGGTTCCCTATAGGGGACAAATGGAAGAGCATACATGCAACATACCTCTTTTTTCCAAACAATATTAATCTAAACAACTATTATAAGAAAAGATTGACAATTGTGTTTAATTTTAAACCCAAATGAAATGTTTGGTGGTGTTCTTTTGACACCTTGGTCTTATTTTCAAACATTGAAAAACATTCACCAAAAACATCTAAAAATTCTTTGTTAAGCACCAAAATAAAGTTCTTAATCTAACTTTAAGCATGAAAAAGTGATTTAAACATGTTTTGAGAAAATATCCCACTTGGTCCTATAGCAAAATTGTTAGCATGTCCTTTATCTTTGAATCCCTTTTGAATTTGAAACAAGAAACTTTGGAAAAGTAGGTCTCAGGTCTATGTTTTTAGAAAAACACAATGACCGACATCGGTCAATACCATCGATGTTGGTTACGGCCAACCGAGATTTTACCGATGTCAGTTTTGTTGACCGGTGTTGGTTAAGCCAAGTAACTAATGTTGATATTTTTGTCAATGTCGGTTACTATGTAAAAACCATGGCAAAAAAAATTTAGAAAACCAATTTTTAAGAGTTTTAAAATCTTAAATAAGTTTTTTAAGGTTGCAAAAGGATATCCTTTAGGTGTAGGATGCATCTAGTCCCACTGGGCATGACATATGTGATCTATAAATTTGACTAAAGAGAGGATGGTTAGTATGGTGTTAGTTCCAAAATGAAAATAAAATGAAATAAACACACTAATTGCATAACATCTCTAGGCCTAGACTCTAGGGATAACTTAGTTAACAATAGCAAATGGCAAGCACAACTAAAAAGCAAAGAATGAAAACATAAGAATTCCTTTCACCTTCCTTAGATGCTCCAAATGTCTTTGTAATGGTGGCTTGTTCGGCTTGTGCTCATTAAGTCCTTGGCAATGGAAATTTACCTACCTCCATCTCTCCTTGGCACCTTTGGCTTGTGGCTTGGCTTAGATTGGCCTAACTTGGAATCAATTTGGAATTATAACACTAGTTTCATGATGATTTTGGAACCAATCTTGTATTATAACTTTGCACTAATTAAGCTTAGAAATGATGTTGTGAGCCTCCTATTTATAGATTTTTAGATTTGATCAAAATCAACCTCAACTATCCATCTCAAGATTGAGATGTGTGGTTGAGGATTAATTCAATTTTTAGAATTAATTTTGTAATTATACTCATCATAGCATTGGAAGAAGGTTAAATTAAGAGGCATGGAGGGCACCATGGAAGGCATTAATGAGGCATGGAGGGCATAAATCTTGATATTTATGGTATTTATGGCCTAGGGATCTCTTCCCAAGAAATGAGATCACTTGATGATGCATATATTCAATATTCATTTCCAAAACAAATTATTCAACAAGTTTCCATGGAATTTTTTATTAGGCCTTAATTTGGGTTAATTATCTCTTAGGCATGATTAATCACATTGTGCACAAATTACCCAAATTGATCATAATACTTGTTATTGGTCCTAAATTTGATTAGATTAGAATTGGAAGTCCATGTTAGATACATTGGATGAGTATTCCCATTTAGGATGTTACAAACAAAAAATAACAAAGGCACAAGTCTTGTGCAAAAGATTTGATAGGAAAGATCAGTCTAGAACACACATGTGCAAATTTGGCATTTTGACTCAAAATGAACTGATCAAAGTTAGTTGGCCCATAAATTGCATTACCACATTTAGGGATATCTTGGCCAAAATCAACACTTGAATATGTCAATTTCGCATCATTTAGCATGTTTTAGTGTTTTTAGGCCAAATTGTGCATTTTGGGTAGAAATTGGTCAAAACCCTGGTTGGAGGTTATCAACGGTGAAATTTAGGTGTCTAGAATAAACATAACATTAAAATCACATAATATCACTAAATCCCATCCATAATCCATATACATAACACATTATCTTAATCATCTATCAATAACATAAGCATAATTACATATCATCACATCAACATCACATCATATATCACACAAATCATAATCACATGAATATCAATAGTCCATAATGTCCATCCAAGTATAATTTCAAAATATATATATACATACATGGGCCCTATGGGCATCAATGTGATATAATACATAAGTATCCATCATATGATACAAGTCTCATATATCACAAAAACCCGACTATAGTCTAGGTGGTCCCCTAGGCGGATAGTGTAATGACTAGGAGGAACTAGACCTGAATGTCATTACATGTCACTCAAGTGGCACTGCTACCTCATATAGGTCCCTATAATATTGGGCCTCTTGTGTCAACTATGTAATCTACATCATGACCTTTGTCATCCCCCTCTCCAACATGGATACATATTCCTCCTCTTTATCCCTCTTGACCATCTTCACCTCTCTCATTAACTCCCTTACCCTCACCTAGATCTTGATCCTACAAATTAATAATATACACATCCTAGATCTAGATCTGACTCTGTAATATGACTATCTAAGCATCTTGACTCTAGATATGTCCCTACAATGTAGCCACCGATCTCTGCAAACCTATGACCTACCCATGAGCCCAAGCCAATAGTATATCCTTCTATTCTAACCACACTTATAGATCAGTTAATATCCTATCCCTCTCTACAATAATCCCTATTATCTCTAAGGTATAGGCATGTACCTCTCTCCTCAACCTCTCTAATAGTGACCACTTATCCTCAACCAAAGTTGGCCTAGATGGCTTTGCCTCATCTCCACCTCTACTCCATCCAACTTGAACTCCACTCCCTCTGACCTACACTCCACTCCATCTAACCTATCCTCTAGTCTCTGTATGACCCCCATCTATACCTCCTTAATCCCCTCTATCCACATCCATAGCATCTATCCCCCACTATCCATCCTTTTGGTCCTATACTTAGGCTTGTACTCTCTAATCTTGCCTCATCCCTAGTTTAACATGTGCCTATAATGGTATCCACACAATCCCCTCCTCACATTAGCTCATCGCTTAAGTAGCCTAAATGGCCACCTTGGTGCCCACCACATCATATATACTACTATCACATTAGGATTTTAGATTGATGTTTGGTAATCCCATACTACTAGTTCAATTATTTTATAGTCTACTCATTATAATGCCCTATTGACAAAAATCCCCCACTGAGGTCTCTCTCTATCACTATGGGCAAATATATGTTCCTCACCAGGCACATCTTGTAGTCTACCAAACATTCACTACACATGATCAAGTCTATATTGCTCAATGATATAATCCCTTTGTCCTATCAGATAAAACTTAATTATCATAAATCAAGTAACATTTGCATCCACATCCTACCCCCACTAGACTTATCTTTAGGGAATCCATGTAATGTGCTTCAACCACAAGTTATCCAATGATTATTTATAAAATTAGATCTCCCTTTCATGAGATCTTTACACCCCCAAAATAATGTACCACCCAAATGCTAAAGGCTTATGGGATTGTCTATCTGCATGTGTACCCAAAGGTCAATATATGGATATGTACTCCCAAATCCATATTTATAGTAATAGAGATGGGCATAGGCTTGTTGATCCTCTATAAGATCCCATGTGTTGATCTTGATATACAAGGGATAATACAACCAATCCACAAGTGAACACTCGATATTCTTGAACCATGTTCAAAACCACATATCCCAATCCTAAGTGAAACCACTCCCACTCTTGTCTAGAAAGCGTATGCTGATCACAAGAGATATAACCACCAATGTTAACCTATCAATCATGCCCTCTCTCAAGGCCCTATCAATGTCTACTCATGCATCTTGCACCTCAATATGTAACCTCCCATCCAACCTTTACATTGTAATACTAAGGGTGTGTGAATTCCAATATATCCTGTGATCTCTCATCAAAATCCTAAAGATCTAAAACACATTCTTCAGAGTTATTATTATCTCTTTATTCATGAAATGAAAGGTGCTCATATTCAAGTTCCACATATTAACTAGAGATGTGATCAATGCTCTATTGATCTACACTACTATCATAATCACCACATAATAAAGGTTGATCAACTCTATCATTCCATACTCTTTAGGTATCAGAAAGTGTATCTCATGCAAAACCTAGGGATGTCATAGTTAGGATACCATTACTCCTAAATAATTTTTCACCAACCACACATCCTATCACATAATGATCATCTCATCACATCCACATCTATTCTATCATGTACCATCACCCTAATTACCTATCTTAACCACCCCCTACCCATCCTAATCTTCTTAGCCTAATTCCGTTACTTCCCTCATCCATATAACTATTCACTCACCCTAATGTAACCCTATCCATCCTAACCTTCCCCAACCTAAATGATCTCTCTAACTAACCATCCTAATTCCCTAAACCCCATTCATCTATATATCTCCATAAGTACCTACTTACCCTAACTTAACCCTATCCCTCCTAACCTTTCCCAACCCAACTTATCCTTCTATCCATCCATCCTAATCCCCTAAACCCCATTCATTTATATGTTTCTATAAGTACCTACTTACCCTAACCTAACCCTATCCCTCCTAATCTTCCCCAACCTAACTTATCTATCTAACTATCCACCCTAAGTTCATAACCCTTTATCCTAACTACCACAATACCACATATCATGACCTAACCCTAACATGTGATGTCAAAAATATAATTACTTCACCTTTTATGGTTTTGCATAACCATGATTCTAACCTTAGTTTTTAGATACTAAAATTATCTTACCATGATTATGCAATATCATAAATCACTCATCATGATATTATAATACCATAGTTTGTAACTACAATATCATAACTTATAGGCATAATATCACCACTAAGGGCATTACCCTTAGTCACAATATTATACCCATGGAATTTAAATATAATAAATGAATTAATAAATGTAAAAATACAAAAACTAACTAGTTAGGCATCAACTACTCACTAGTGGTCCTACATCGATTAGCCTCTGTTCTCTTTGACTCTTTCTTTATGATGTGATGAGTGGGGGATATAGTCAATGACTAGAGATCCAAAACAATAAAATCAACAAGGGTAAAAGATAAAATGTACCTTTTAATCCCCCTTTTTTTATTTTACCCCACCTTTACCCCTCTTTTACACTTCATACCCCATTTAACCCTTGTTAAACCCATTATCCTACCCCATGTACTAGTTTTCATCCCCAAATCCCATCCCTTAATCTATTATAACATTTCATAATCATTTTATCAATATGAAGTCTCCCAAGGCATTGTCTTTTTATTCCTTGCTATCCATCCCAAGTCAAAAATACATTGGCTTGAGGTCTCCTAAGACTATGTAGGCAACACCAGGCCATGATTTTGAACCCATGGTTAGCTCAACCACTATTAATATATAATCCCATCCCATCCCTTATGGGTCATTTATCTCTATTAAAAAATTTACACTATGAATCTAACATAAAGTGTCTTATTATACACAATCACCTATCAAATATCAACTATAGGATTCCAGCTATCCTTAGCATTATGTTTGCTATGGGAATTATCATCAGCTTGTGGCCTATCCCATCTCTTTATTTTTCAAATAATGTTTATTGGATGATAAAGCATAATCTTATTAGAATGCCTAGTTCCCAATAGGGGGTGTTTGGGGGTCTTGGGGGAGTGGTAACCATACATGGAGCCCCCTAGTGGGGGTTCGAGGGCAGTGCCTCAATAGATTTTTTTAATAAAAATGCATTATAAAATATTATAATTTTGTAGTAAATCTAGATTGTTCACTATTAGGTTATAGATCTAATGGTAAAAATTATGTTGGTGCATTTTCCCCTAATATGTAACCCCCCTTTGATATGAGGTAATTTTAATCATAGAGGCACACGATGTGTGAGTGAAGAGGAGATTGTAGTAGATGTATTGAAAGTTTACCCCTTCATTTATTAGATTGAATAAGAGAATAACTGGCTATTTTTCTGTGGACATAGCCTTTATTGGGTGAACCATGTTAATTTTGTGTCTCTCTTGTATTGTGTTTTCTACATTTTATTTATGTCTTTATTTAATTAATATTTCTTTGTGTTCTATATTGCTAACAATGTTTACATATTAGGAATTCAAATCTTATCATCTTAATCAACTTGCCTCCTTTATGGACTTTGGTCATTTATCTAAAACTCATCCTTCGAGGCTAAGACAATTTATCCCACATCACTTATACTTGGGGAATCTTAATCATCACTACATACACACTTGGGGCATCCAAAACCCTTATCTTCATATTGGTCCTTTCCCACTCTAGGGATTTTATGTTTGAGTGACCCTCTGCCTCATTCTTCCCCGCATGTTCCCTCAAGGGGGCATCATACCTACTAACAACATTCTCATCCATGAAATGGTTTTATTTGAAAATCCATTACTCCTTTCACTTCACTCAGCTTGTAATTATTTTTTAAAGAGGGATAAAATGTATGCAACTAAATTCATTCATCCTAATAATCTTATTAAACCCACTAATTTAACCCATAACCATAAACCTAGTCAATTAACTAATATCCTAATTCCTACACAATATACCTATTAGTGTAGGCTTTTTCCCACCTAGTGGTTTTATTTACATGTCTTTTTAGTTTACTTAAGTTAGTTAATTAAGTCATTAGGGGTCATTTATCTTTAAGTGAGTTCTAATTGTGAGTTAGGGTTTTACCTTTTTGGTGATCTAATCTCACCCTGTATTTACTTTCTTTTTTCGTAAAGTGGCTAATGCAAACATTTCCTTTGTGGAATTTTCTTATTTTTGGAGCTCTCATTTTGCCTCTATAGGAATTTGACATTTATCATGTGGATGATATTCAGAGATCTTGGTGAAATCTATCATGGTATTAGAGCTTTCTTGATAGCTTTATGCATTTGTCTCCTTTGGTAAGATCCTCCTACATTCACCTTACTATTTTTTCATACTGTACAACTACCATTTTTAACCTTATAGGCATTTTTTGAAAACTACCTCAAAACCCATGTCAGGCCTCAAATTAAACATTTGTTTGCATATATTTTTTGGGTTTTTGAGATATCAATGGGTTGTCTTTGGTTTTTTGAGGAATTTTATGGATTTTCCAAAAAAATCAATTTACTCTATCTGGTCGTTATCTGTACGACCAAAATAATCTAGCTCGTAAACCTTGATTTACTATCTATAAACCAAATCAAGTTTCTAAAGTGATTCTAGTTGCTTACTGACCAAATTAGGTTTCCAAAGTGCTTCTACTTTCTTGATAACTAAATCAAGTTTTCAAAGTGCTTTTGCTTACTCATTGACCAAATTAGGTTTCTCAAGTACCTTTACTTGGAAGTAATCATACTTCTCTAGGGTGATAACTTATAAGTAATTGGGTTTCTCGACCCTGATTACTTGACTACTTGCTCATAAACCAAATCAAGTTTCTCAAGTGCTTATACTTGGAAGTAATCAGGCTTCTCTAGGGTGACAACTTATAAGTAATTAGGTTTCTCAACCCCAATTACTTGCTTGCTAGACCCATTCAAGTTTTCCAAGGTTGATTACTCATTACTTATTTTATAAGTTGAAGTTGTTTGTAATGCCAAAATTGTGGAAGTTGAAGAACTCAAAATACACTAAGAAGACCCATTCGGGTTTTTTAAGGTTAACTACTTATTACTCATTACTTGCCTCATAAGTAATAAGTCATGCTGCTTGAAGAACCTGAAATACACTGGGAAGAAGTAATCAAGTTTTCTAGGGTCAACTACTTATAACTTTTTATAAGTTGAAGTAGTTTGAGAACCTGAAGTTGAAGTTGTTTAGAACCTTGAGTAAGTATGTGACGTTGTAAACGCTGTCAAATTTTAGCTGAAAGGTAATGAAGAAAAAGACTTAAGTTGTTTCCTTTTTCGGATTTTTGGTGAAATGGAAAAAAATTCCATGTTTGAAAAGGGTCTAGGAATATGTTGAAGTATGAACTTGTAAGTGCCATAAATTTTGATTGGTAACTCCTTTTTATTATTGTTTTCTTCAAAAGTACTTATTTTTTATGCTATACACATTGGACCTATCATTAGGTCTTCCACATATATAAAACAAATTTTACATTTTTTGTACACTTTTGAACGCATTATTGGTTGTATCCAACATTCCTCTAGTTCTTTGTACTTATGCACCTACTACTCAAAACACAATTTTGGCTGAATCTAATGTCTATACGAGCATGCTTGTATTTGAGACATTCAAGGGGGGTTATTTCCTAATGGTTATAAGGGGGTGCTTGTGTGTTTGTTGTGCATTCAGTCTTTCTTTTTTTCACACCACTTCTTTACTTCAATAATATTTACTTCTGCACTATGGATTCACTCTCTATTAGTCCACTTACACCATTTAATTACCTTGAATGAAAAGCTAGAATATAAATCATTTTATAATCCAAGGGTTACCATCAAATTATAATAGGCACTGAGACTAAACCTACTGATGCTAGACCAAAATCAAATGGTTTAATCATTGTGACAAAGTCCATGGACTACTGTGTCTTTCAATCTCTCCAGATCTACTCTTTCACATTGAATTTATCAAAACACCTATTGAAGTGTGGACCACACTGTCCAAGCTCTTTGGAGTGCAAGATGTGATGAGAGGACATGAGCTAGAAAATGAGCTCATCATATTAAACCCAAATGACTTTGACACTCTTTAGGATTTTTTCACCAAGTTTAGGCTTTTGAGATTACAATTGAAAGCATGTGGAATTGATAAGAAAGATGAATAGCTTGTTTTATCAATACTCTCTAAACTAGGTCTTGAATATTCTATATTTGTGTCCACTTTTCATGCCACTAAGAGTGCTCTTGACACTACATGGAAGATGCCTTTTTTAGATACCTTTATTGCTGACCTGATTTGGGAGTAAGATAAGTTGGTATAGATGGTCATAGTGAAATAATCTAAATCTTGTGCATTTCTTGTTGAGAAGGATAAGGCTTATAATAACAGAGAGAGAAAGCATAACAAGAAAAATGTTGAGAAGGGTGAAAATATTTCCACCTCCAAATCAAATAATGTGACCTCTTCTTCCAATCATAAGCCTAAGAAAGATTGGATCAAACGTGGGGATTGCTCAAGTAAGCATGATGAGAGTAAATGTTTGAAGAAAAAAATTGACCACCTTACTAGCCTTCTTATTCATAACAACATAGGTGTTCCAGATTCTATCAAACCATCTTCATCAACCCATGAATCCACTAAGGTAAAGGAATCTAACAAAGAAAAGGTAAAAGAGAATAACAAAGGGAAACATAAGGGAAAATACTTAGTTTTAGTTGTGCCTCCAACTCTTCCTACATGGGTCATTGAATTTGGTGCTTCACATCACATGACCTCTTCACAAATTGAGTTCAGTTCCTTGGAACCATGTGACATGTCCTCTATACAACTAGGTGACAACAATTCTAAAAAGGTTCTCAAGAGAGGGTCTATTGGAGTGGTGATAGATTGAATAATGTTTTAAGTGTGCTCTCACTTTCAACTAATATCCTTTTAGTCTACCAAATCACTCACCTTGGTCTAGGCATGAAAGTTGAATTTACTCCAGATTCAGTATACATCAAGGAGTTGCATAGTGATATAATTTTGGATATGGGAATGGTCAATCATCAAAATCATCTATATAACATCTCACACTTTGCTCCTAACTCTCCTTTAGATTTCTCTTTGAACTCACTTATACCTAATGACACTTCTGAGCTTGAGCATTCTTCTAATATTAACAAATCTTCTACTATAGATGACTACAACAGTGAAGTAGACACACCTCCACCATCTCCTTGTCACCTTCTAGATATTCAAGAGTTAGTTCTTGATCTACCTACCTCTGGTCTACTTCTGATGGTATAGGGTAATGATCTACTAATCCAAGACACATCAGACATTGGGTAGTCTATTCCATAACTATATAGGATTATAAATACCTTCTTTTCATCTACTTCTATTGTACCATCTTGTCATAGAACAGTTGGGCCCCTACCTCATAGTATGAAGATCATTCCTTTCATATGAATTACACCTTGGTTAAAGATCCATCAGGCACTTGGAGGACAAACTCATTGTTCCAAGGTAATCCACTCTTCACTAAATCTACTTTTGATTCACAGTCACTTCCAAGCATTCCTCTAGGGGACATCGTATGGCTATAGTCAATTTTAGACCTTAGTGGAGCTTTTTATCCCTCTTCTCTTCTTTGCTCTCTTTTGGGGAGGAGTTTTTTTTCTATGGGTTTTCTCTTTTACCTTGGTTTATGGGAGTTTCATTGTACTTGGGTACCTCATCAGGCCTCATTTTCGGTACCCAATTCTTCTACCACCTAAGCTACACTTCAGGGGGTGTTAGTGTAGGCTTTTTCCCACCTAGTGGTTTTATCTACACATCTTTTTAAATTACTTAGGTTAGTTAATTAAGTCATTAGGGGTCATTTACCTTTAAGTGGGTTCTAATTTTGAGTTAGATTTTTACCTTTTTGGTGACCTAATCTCACCATATATGTACTTTATTTTTACCTAAAATGGCTAATGCAAACATTTCTTTTGTAGAATTTTCTTATTTTCAAAGCTCTCATTCTAGCCCTAAAAGAATTTGACATTTATCGTGTGGTTGTTATTCATAGATTTTAGAAAAATATATCAATACCTTACATCCCATAAACCTTAGCATATCTTTATAACTAATTATTTACCCCATTAACCCACTAACTAGCCTACGTGGCTACTAATCTACCCACTATCCCACTTGACAATTTAAAATTCCTTTTTATTTGCCTACCCCCTAGTTAACCTACCACCCTAACCTTTACGACACCCCTATGAATTCTAAACCTCATTAACTCCCATATAATCCCCTATTATCAATAAACTAATCAAGAAACCTCTATAACTAGGGAAGCTACTCCATGTTTCTAGAAGTCTCTAAACTTGAGGCTTTTAAATAATTTAAAATTCCCTAAATTCTCCTCCACCACCCTATATAAACCCTACTTGGGATATGACCAATCTAAATTACAAAACTTGGAAATCACTAAGCCTCCATTATACTTGCATAATAAACCATTGTCAAGAATCCTCACACTCTTGTCAATCCATTCAATAATCCAAAGAAGCCATAGGAGTCACTTTGAAGCTCAAGTCAATAAATCCATAGTCAACCATTTTAGCATTCAAATCCAATTTAAGATCTTAGATGGGAGTTATAAGTAATAAAAGGATGGTAAGAATTACATTTTAATTATCTACTTTTTCCTTTATCCCCTCCTTTGATGTTATTTGTGTTATTAGGTTTTAATTACTAAATATAGTAGTTTAACAAATAACCCAAAATATGATCACACATCAATGATTCTTGTATTATATGTGTAGTTTAATGGTTGTTGATCTTTGTTTGTTGACGTATCCTCCCTTATATTATTGACCATCTATTCACACTCATTTATAACTTATCTCTTTCTTGTAGGTCATATTTTATGCATACTTGGTTCTATGTGTGCTCTATTTGTGGATTGTTTATTATCCGCATAGTGTTACATTGTGTTCATGTGCCTCCATGTGAAATACTTATACAAGTAGTGTCCATTTTGGGGACTTTGTAATAGTTTCTCATATTTTGTAGTTGATTTGTGTTCTTTAAGGTTGTAAGGGTACTCGATTTATTCTTGATGCATTTCCACTTTTCCTTTCATCAAACCCCTCACCCTCTCTCTCCCTTTTACTTATCAATATTAGGTTTAAAATTAGTAATATATTTCCTTTCTACTCTTTGTAGGCCTATTAATTAGTCCTAAATTAGATGCACTTAGATTTGAAGGAAGCTGATCTTCTTTGAAGGTTCATCCCAAGGATCATAAAATTCTCACACCTTAGGGAATAATTCCATTGTTTCACCAAAATAATGAACTATTCATGCATGCCCAATGCTCATTCATGCCCAAAGCCATTTTTTCCATAGTGCCTATTTGTACCCAATGCCCATTCATACCTAATGCTTATTTGAGCCTAGTAATTTTGTGCTCCATGCCAAGCACTCGTGATGAGCTCCAATCATTTTTTTACCACGAATTATCCTCAAGGGTACAAGCTTCGTGTGATAACATTAATCATGTTGGATTCATCATCATTATTTTCATAATAATCTAAAACATGGCCATCTTATACCTTTGAATTGACCAATAAAAAAATATTGAGAATAAAATTGGATTGAACCAGATTATCTTGATGCTATTTTTATGTACTTATTTAGTTTATTCTCTTTATAACATTTCTTGTTCTAGTTGTTCCTTTTAAAAAAATTATTTTTCCAATTATTCCTTTTTTAATTATGTTTGACATGATCTTGTTTGTTATTCTTGTAGTTCTTGAAAATTTATTTGCATCTTTTTCTTGTGAGGGTTTCAATTACTCAATCTCCTTTTGATGTAACTATTGTTAGTCCATTCATAAATTTTCTTGTTCTATTTTTTGTTTTTCATTACTTGACCCTCTAATTTTAAGTGTGTATCTTTGATCTTAAGGGATAACTTGAGAAGATGGGATGATACATAAATCATCTAAATTTGATTGAGATTCCTTGACTTAACAATATCCTAAAGGGTTATCATTAGCATGAAATTCATATGAGTATCCTTCATGAATTTTTAAGATACCTATTCAATATAGATGGTACTGCTACCATCATATGTATCCAAGGTCACCTTGATAATAAATTATAATGCAAATGTTTGGGCATAACATGAAATAGAGTAAACATTATTTTAAGTCCCAATTTTACGTCTAAATATATCATTCCAAGTACTTGTAGTGAAGATCCATTGAACCCTTTGATAGGTTGGTATCTTTGTTGGATACTTTTAATGTTGTTACCCATTTTTTTAAGAAATCAATACTATAAATGTTAACTTTAGAACCAACATCAATCAATACCCATTTGATTCCTTTATTTTACATTATAACTAGGATATAGAGTGGGAGATTTTGTGTAATGCATCTTGTTTTAGAAATTATTTATATTTAGAATCAATAATATTATAAATATCCTTAAAGGTATTCTTTATGGAAGTAAAAGTAGTGGGTTGTGGATCACTATGAATAATATTTTCTCACAATACAACATATAAAAATCCTTATAAACCATTGAGCTCTTTAGTAAGTCCAAAATATAAATTTTAGCATGGATATTATTTAGTTGACCTATGACATTATACCAAATAGGTTTATTTTATTACCTCATGGGAGGTGGAGGGGGTTGAGGAGGAACATGTTGACTTATTCCATATTGTGATGGCCTACCTATTTAGTTAATGATAACATGAACTGCATAATCTAATATAAACTATCAGTGAATAATGGAAGTGAAAGGGTAACTATTACAACTTTGAGGTCTATGATGAGTATTGAACAAATGATTCATATGTGCCTTTTTTCATCTAATAATAACTGGTAAAAGATTTTATTGAATATTAAAGAAATAATACTTGAGTAATATTGGATATTATTCATGAGTGAATCTTATAACATCTTAAATGTATGATTTCTCTTGTTCCCATGTCATACTTGATTTTACAAATATTTTCACTAATGGGATTTGTGTTTTAGCATGAAATTTGATTCATTTTATCAAATGAGTATATATAATAGACATATATTATTTTTAATTTAAAAATAAAGTAACAACAAACTAAAATTTAGGTCTTCTATAAAGGGAAAAAAATGTGCACAGTGAAGAAATAACCACTACAAGAGATCCATTATGTATTTTTAAAATATTAGAGTGATTTTTTTATGAAAATTAGTAAATAGACAAAACCCAAAAATCAATTTAAAAAAAGGTACACCATTTATATCCTATGGCAAAATTACTAAAAATAATAAATTATAAAATCCAAAAAATATATACAATATTTTGGCAAACAAATATAGGTTTTTTGTCTAATCAATATAAATAGAAAAAATCTCAGAGCATTTTAAAAATAGATTTGTTATGGATTAGATATGATCTAAAAAAGTGTGAGGATAAACCACAAGAATAGGAAAGGAACCCCTAATAGTAAAATGAGGGCAAAACCCTAGGGGAAAAAATAAAGCTTCTGATTTGAATAGAGGATAAGGGGAAATCAGAGATCATATTTGAAACCCTAAGAAAAAATTCTAATATCCTAGAAATAAGGTTGGAACCCTAAGGGAAACTTAGGGTTTGATAATATTCAAGAAAAATATGGGTTCACCTATTGAGCATGGTCATTGATGTCTTAGGTTGTCATTGATGTCAATAAGAGCATGAAGTACTAGCACATTAATGAAAAAGAGGTGTATTTGGTGTGTTGAGATATAATAGCATGTTTTCAAGTCCTTGAGATGTTATAGAAGGTTGTGAGGCATCCCAAGATGCATTTGTGAGGTTCTAGTGCCTCATAATATCTTTTGGAGAGAGAAGAGTTTTCCATTCTTGATTAAGAGAGGCTAGATCATCATAGGCTATCATAAAGGTATGAATGGTTAATTTTTTTTGTGTATTTGTTACTTGTATGGTAAAATTTAATTTTGGTCAAAAGAAGTTTTGAAGATGTTTATCTTGGTCCCATGAAGGTCCCCTTGAATTTTGGTTTCTTGATGAGTCTCCTTGTTCAAGATATAAATATACCAAGTTTATCTGTTAACTATGACATCCCATAAATTGTCAATATTAAGCCCTAGGAAAAAAAAATTTCAATTCAAAAAATTTAGACATTGGGATTTGAATTCAAACTATGTGTTTTGGACCAATGAGCAAATAATGAGTTGTAGAAGCCATGAAAGGTGTCAGATCAAGGTGAAGTAGAAAGGAAAGTTGTATAAGACTCCATGATGAATATGTTTTAGGTGGTGGTTTGTCCAAAAATTCAATAAATGTGAATTTATTACACATGAGAGATGACAATTGGTTTATTGGGTTTTTCTTGGTGAACCCAAGAGCAAATAAATGCTTGTATAAGGTAGAATATTGGTCAGATAAAGTTGGTGTAAAATGAAAAGTTAGACTAGAATTCATTAAGACCATCCTAAAACTGGTTTCATGTCTTTAATATCTATAAAAGTGAATTTATTTTTAGGTCAAAGTCAAAGGTTCTGACTATAGTAAAATCTAGAAAACCCAGTGGTCAAATAAATGCATGTAGAGACCAAAATATTAAGAATTTTGTCATGGTATAAAATGAAAATTTGTATTATAATCATTAATGAACAATCTAAAAGTGTAATTTATTCATTAAATTTAGTAAAAGTGAACATATTTCTTGTAAAAGTTGATTGTGTTTTGGAAGTCTCTAGTAGAATAGAGTGAGCTTTTTGAAGGAGTGTTTCTGAGTGTTTGAAAGCTTATAGAACTTGCCTAATGGATTTTATGATGATAATAAGGTCATAAAGTTTATATAAATATATTTATTGTGGCTTGAAAATGTTTTTATACATTTTAGAAGTCTCATTCTTTATGATTATTTTTTGAGGTAAAATGACAGTTCTAAGTAAGTTTGTGAAAATGGTGAATTGGAGGATATCTACACCTAGATGATGAATCTAATGGCTATGAAAGTGTTTTTTGAGCCATAAATGACCTATTAATTCTTGATATAAGGTATTAAGTAAATTATATAGAGTTGAAACATGAAATCCAAAATGGCCTATCTAGTTGTGTTAGAATAGTGAGAGAGTAGCTTGACAAATTGATCTAAAAGACCAATGATTGACACTAGGGAATATATATATATATATATATATATATATATATATATATATATATATATATATATATATATATATAATGTATGTATGTATATATGTATGTATGTATGTATATATATATATATATATATGTATGTATATATATATGTATGTATATATATATATATATGTATGTGTATATATATATATGTATATATGCATATATATGTATATATGTATATTTATGTATATATGTATATTTATGTATATATGTATATATATGTATATATATATGTATGTATATATATATGTATGTATATAGATATATGTATGTATATATATATATATATATGTATGTATGTATATATTTTCTAGTGTCAATCATTGGTCTTTTAGATCAATTTGTCAAGCTACTCTCTCACTATTCTAACACAACTAGATAGGCCATTTTGGATTTCATGTTTCAACTCTATATAATTTACTTAATACCTTATATCAAGAATTATATATATATATATATATATATATATATATATATATATATATATATATATATATATGCATATAATAAAAATAATTAATGTGAATTATAAGTCATTAAAGTATATTTTCAAGTATTACAAGTAGCTTTCCTCATGATTGTTTTTATATGTTATAGGCAATTTTTGAGTGGTCATATTACAGAAGTAAGTTTAGGGTATTTTACCAATATTTTAATGATATAATTATAATTTAGTTGATATATAAGTATAAAATGTTCATAATAATTATTTTAGAGACTTATTTTATCCTTTATCAAGTGTGAAATGTCAAAGTTGCTTTACTGTACTTTGACTATGTTTGACCAGTCTAAGTGGTCTTATTGTAGAGGTTTTTTTTAGTAATTAGATCCTTTTTGATAATGTAAAATGGATTTTTTTATTATTTTTAGGTAATAGAGTATCTATTAATTCAATTTTTTTAGTGGGTTGTGTGAGAAACTTGACTGTGTGCTTCAATTCTAAGAGATAGGCTTTTCTATGTTTTAAGGCCTAATGGTGAGTAGTCTAAATGGATTAGTTCAAGTGGAGAGTTGATTTATAAGTGGTATGGACATATGTGGTAGTGATGAATGGTATATTGGAGGAATTTTTATGTGTTTAATCTACTGTGATAAGCTAAATGTGGTCTAAGAAGTCACAAGTGTAATGTGTGGGTGTGAAGGCATAATTGCTTTAGGTCTCCATTATGCCTAATGGAGGATTTGGGCTTTAAGGGAAATGGACAAAGAAAGTAGTGATTGTTTAATGATGTTAAATTTTTGGTAGACCTATTTTAATTATGATCTAGGTGGGTTAAATATATTGGTTGACCAAGATGGGTGAGACTAAGAGAGTGGTATAACGGCAAGGACTAATAGGCTTATTTGGGCTAATTGAGAGAGTGTGGGATTAAGAAAAAAAATGGCTCATTGAAAGAGAAGAGGTAGGTAATTTAGGACCATAAAAGGGTGAATAATATCATTCATTCATATCTAACTAAGTTATTTTAGGTGGATGATCAGGTCATTGGACCTAGTAATCCTAAAAGAAGCATATTGAGCAAGTGAGCCCTAGAGGTTGATTGACAGAGAGTGAAGAGTAAAAAGTGAAAAAAAAGGAGGTAAAAATAAATTTAAGATTATAAATAGGTATTAAATATGATCATATTTCAAGGTATCTAGGTTTGTGCTTGGTTTCCTAGAGGGTTGGAGCCTCCTTGTAAATTAGAGCTTGTAGAAGACTAGTTGGGTGGGTGTTCAACTAGGTAGGGGTTGGAGCTCATCATGAAGTAGGTGCTTCACTAAAATTTGAATCTTTATATTATAGGTTAGTATTCCATGTGAAAGTTTTAGTGTGTTTTATTCCCCAAGACAGTTTCCCACATATCTCTCGTGTTCTCTTGTATGCTTGTGTATTTATTTGTTTATGCATCGATCTCTTATTTGAATGTATACTTCATGTAATGGTAAATGGAATTGAATATACATTGTTATTCAAATTATTCCCCCCTAGTATCTACATCCAATATCACCAACATGTTTTATCTAAATTTTGAATTAATATTTTGATTTAACCCTAATTTAAATAAATGAAAAAATGATAACAAATGTTGTAAATTAACTTGTAACAAATAGAACACATATAAAGTAATAAAATAAAAAAAGTGAAATCAAATGAAAGAATTATTTATCCACTATTTTTATCTTGAATGTGTGAAATTGAATAGTGCTTAATATTGGACAATGGAGACTAATTCTATAGTGGCACTGGAATTGGATATGAAACTGTTGAAGAACAAAATCATCCAAACTAGGACATGATCAAATGACACTAATATCCTGATTTGGTCAATTTTTTCCTCTAATAAAAATTAAGGAATTTGATACATGATCATATATGATATCTTAAACCATGTGTATATATGAAAATTCAAGATTCAAATGGGTGCAATAGACTTGTAAATACTTCTTCAAAATTGAACCTTGATATATATTACAATGACTAAAAACTTGAAAATAGAAAAATGGGGGAGTGTAATGTGTTGAGTTGACCCTAATCACCTCCATGATGTTTGATTGTTGCCTATGTATCTAATACTTAGAATATGGAATTCAATCTCACATATGTATCCCACATAGAGTGCTTTGTGTGATTGTGTTCATTTGACTATATGTATGCATCTAGAGATAGATTGAATACTTGATAATGTTATGATTTGACTTAGATAAAAAATACTCTTAACTTGGTTGATGATTACTTCCATGATTATAATCATATTTGGAAAGAATAGGGAAACTTTGCTTAGTGTACAATAGTGTAGGGTTGCCTTTGTATTGAAATTTTCTAGTAATAGAATAGGTGAATTAGATATTCCTTTATAGCAATACAAATGGGTAAAACCTCACACTACATATTTTAAAAATACATATCAACCTATAAAGGAGGGTTCAAATTTGAAAAGTGATAATTAAAGGGGTTAACGACAGGATGGACCCATAAGGAACAAAAATCTATGCCACTATTGTCCCCTACCAGATGATCTTATCTTAAAGGAAAACATGTGAATTTAAGGTTTAGGGATGTCTGTATATATTATTAAAGAGGTTTTTAGTAGTTTAGAATAGTTTTGTAGATGTAAGATAATAATTTCAAAAGGAATAGGTATGTCTATGTGTTTAAGATAGAATTAGGTGAAAAAATATGTCTAAATTAAGTGTTTAAATAAACTAAAGTGAAAGTGGGCCAAAACTAACATTAAAGTTTTTGTAGGATAAATGTAAGCTTTTTAATATATTTATTTTAATGTTAAAAATAGGAATGTGTTCACTCTACAAATTTTTGGCTTTTTTGAATTTGGTTTTGAGAGAGAATGCATGGAGACAGTCCAGTGGGGTCATGACCTAGACCCCTCCCCTTATATCTAGTAATTTTGTTCCTGACATGGGTAATCATGTTGAACACATGACTTCTCCCTTGGATAATGGATATAAGTGATGGAAGGAGGTCCTTATGGGCACTGTTCATAATGGTGGTTTTTGTTTGATGAGTGCCTTGATATTGTTTGACTATGAGAGATTTAAGGTTATTAAACTACCAGACTAGACCATTTTAAGGGTGGTATAATATATGAAAAACACACTTGTGTGGAAATTCTTTACTTTCAGACCTAATATTGACTTGGTGATAAGATGGGTGGCTACCAAGTGGGTTATAAAGGGAAGTGTCTTGGCTAGCACTATGGTAGGTGGATTATTTCTATTTAAGTTTACTTATCAAGAGGATATACTATAGATCTTGGCTAGAGGCCCATGGCTATAGGGGAAGCATTCTCTATCTTTGTGCAAATGAAAACCTAGTTTTGATCCTAAAGTGGATCTTAACCAATCAGCTCCTATCTAGGTCAGGTTCTTGGGCCTACCATTGGAGTGTTGGAATGAGGAAAGAATTGCCTAGATTGGTAACTCCTTTGGAGATTGTGACTATTGAAACAGTTATTAAGACAAAGGTAAGGTTAGTCTATGATAGATTCTATGCTAATGTTTACATTCTCAAAACACTTCCCACCTCCATCATTATGGAATCTAAATATGGGAAGTGGAACTAGAGTATTCTAGAGTTTTTTGTCAAAACTACATGAAACAAGTCATGTATTCATCTAGTGCAGGGTTCCAAAACATCCCCCATTTTAGAAGGAAATGTAGAAGGATTTAGAAGGGATTTCAGAAGACTATCCCTTTAAGGAAGATATCCTCAAAAGTATGATTCCCCTCTAGTTTTCCTAAAGAAGAATCTTGAGATGAATGTATCAGTGTATGATACACATCAAGAGTTAAAGGAGAATTAGGATGTTATGCCTTCAAGAGATGTTTAGGGAATGACCTCCAATGGGGAGGATCAAGACTCAGAGGGAAAAATGGTTAAGGAAGGCCTTAGCAATCAAGTGGAAGACATAAATGGTAGAATTGAAGAAAGGGATGAGGGTGAGCTAGTCCAGTCTTCAAAATCTCAAATGATTGAGAAGACTCAGATGGTAACTACTTAGGATGTATGTATCCCTAAAGTAAAAAGGGGGAGTTTTAAGCTAGGAGATATCACTTTGGATGAAAGCTTCTCCCCATCCCCAAGTGCAGGCACTAGCAGGAGTATGGAGGACCTGGAGGGTTGGTCTAATATGAAGAAGAAAGGAAAGGGAAACAATAGAAAGACTATGGATGTGGGTGGAAATAATAGTAGGGGAAGACCTTCACTCATGAAAATAAGGTAGAGAGAGATGGAGAAGGAAATTTCTAGGGGAAATTAGAACACATTGGTGGTTCCCCCTAGGAGAACCAAAAAATGAAGATAGTCTCATGGAATATCAGAGGGCTTAATATCCCTCATAAGCAGTTGCTTTTTAAGAAATACATTTTTGATAATAAAGTGGATATTATGTTATTTCAATAAGTCATGATGACTAAGGATAACTTCAAAGTAGTGATTAAAAACATCTGGTCTAATGCAAATTATGCCATTAGTGAAGCTCAAGGAGCTTTGGGAGGTATTACCACCTTATGGAACCAAAATTTTCAAGGGAGGGTGGTGTCCTACTCTAGGCATTATATAGAAATTTATTTTCAATGAAGTTTTATCTAGTGGTCTCTGGTCAATGTCTATTCCCCAAATACATGCATTGGAAGAAAGGATGCTTGGGATAATCTATTAGATAGGATTAAAAGTGCCAAGAGAACTAATTAGATGGTGGTGGGGGATCTGAACTCCCCCTCTATCTGTCTAAAAAAATGGGGGGTCAGATAGATTATTCTGACAATAGATAGATCTAACAAAGTTCTTAGGTAATATTGGCCTTATGGATATTGACCTAGAGGGCCAATCTTTTACCTGGTGTAACAAAAGGCAAGGAAGTAGTCTTCTACAAGTTAAGATTGATAGACTCTTAATATCTTCCAATTGGAACATAGCTAACCTTGTTAATCTTGTAGCTCTTCCCTAGGTGGGCTCTAATCATAACCCTTTAATGCTAAGTTATCAAGAGAGGAATGCTAAAGGACCTTTCCCCTTTAGATTTGAAATGATGTGGGCATTCCATCTAGATTTTAGAGATTGTCTAATTGCATGGTGGAATATCCTTTTTTAGGGGTTGTCTATGTATATATTGGCTCAAAAATTAGCTAATGTTAGAAATAAGGTTAAGGGTTGGAAAAAATATACTTTTAGGAATATTTTGATCAGGAAGAAGAATATTATGGGTCAAATTTTTGAAGTTCAATCGAAAATGGAGTAGGGAGATTTTTTGGAGGAAATTCAAGCCCTTGATAACTCTCTCTAAAGATTGGATAATGACATTGAAGGAGGAAGAAATTTATTGGAAATAAAATATAGGGTTTAATGGTTAAAAGAGGGGGATGAGAACACATATTTTTTCCATCAGTCTACTCTGAGGCATGCGAAAATAAACTCTATTAGTATAATTAAGGATGAGAATGGGAATGTGGTGGAAGATGATAAGGAAATTAGGAGATTAGATTCTAACTACTTTGAGTCTCTCCTAGCTATTGATCATTATACTATTCTAATAGGAGATAATGAGTCCCTTCTAGATTCCATTCTTATTATTTTGTTTGATGAAGATAATAATCTTCTAACTAAACCAATTATAAAGGAGGAAATTAGGGTAGCTATCTTCACTATAGGAGCATTCAAATCTCCAGGTCTGAACGGGTTCCCCCCAAATTTATTCCAAACATTTTGGGATGTCATTGGGAATGACGTTACTAATGTAGCCAAGGATTTATTTTAGACTGGTAGACTCCTATGGTAGTTGAACAACACTTTTATAGCCTTGATTATGAAGAATATGGAATCTACCTCCATACTGGACTTCAGAACAATCAGTCTCTAAAATATAGTGTACAAAATCTTCACAAAGATATTAGTCAATCATTTATAAACACTCTTAGATAAGCTCATTGCTTCTAGCCAAAAAGGTTTTGTTCTAGGTAGGCAAATACTTGATGTGGTTATCACCACTCATGAGATCATTCATTCCATTTCTAAAAGTAAAAATTTAAGTATGATATTTAAATTAGAAATTTCAAAAGAATATGATAAAGTTAGCTGAGAGTTCTTGCTTAAGGTTCTCAAAAAATTTGGTTTTCAATATTGTGTAATCAACTTGGTGGAGTGGATTTCCATAGTTAGATTCTTTTTGTTGATCAATGATTCCCCCAAAGGTTTTTTTCCCTCAAGGAGAGGACTCAAATAGGGAGACCCTCTTTCTCCTTATCTATTCATTTTGATGTCAGAGATACTAGGTAAAAATCCCTATAACTTGTTGATATAGGAATGTATTAGGGGTATTAAGCCTACTTCTACTGTCCAACCATCAATCATCTAATAGTTTGTTGATAATACTATTTTGTTTGGTATTACTTCAATGATTGAGGGTAATAGATGGAAAAGACTACTCAATGTTCATGAAGAAGCCTATAGGCAGAGCATTAGCTTTGAGAAAAGTCACATATATTTTATAAATACTTAAGAGTATTTGTAGCAAAAAATTACTAGAGTTTTGGGTTATTCTAGTGCAAGGTTTCCTGCTACCTACCTTGGTCTTCCACTCACAATCATTAAAGTCACTTCTAACTTTTGGAATATTATTATTGCTAAAATACAGAGTAAGTTGGCTAGTTGGAAAGGAGATTTACTAAGTCAAGTAGAGAAATTTCAACTTATCGAAGCATCGCTTCAAGGTATACCTAATTACTTCCTAAGACTATTCAAAATCTTGAGATATGTGGTTAAGAAAATTGAGTAGATTTAGAAAAAACTTCTTTGGTCTGGAGTGGCAGAAAAAAGAGGATGGAATTAGTAGGATGGGTAAAGGTTTTCACTCCTAAATGCTAGGGGGTTTGGGCTTGAGAATAATTCATCTCCTAAATAAGGTCCTCATGGAAAAGATATGATATAATTTGATTCAAGGAAATAAGGATTGGGGTGATATCATGAATGCCAAGTATCTCAATGAGGATACAAGTTGAAAATATTAACTAAGATTGCACTTCCTAAAGGTTTTATCATCTATAATATAACTCTCAAATCTCAAGGTCTCCTTCAAAGAGGTATCAGATGGAATATTGGAGATGGTAGGAGTGTCAATTTTTGGGAGGATAGTTGGTTGAAGGACTAGCCCCTCAAAGATTTAGATTATGGTACATTAATAGATAGAGCCTACATATTCTTTAGTGATAAAGTGGCCAATTATATTAGTAGACAGGGGAGTGTCAAGAGTTGGAAGAGTATTTTACATTATGTAATTGATCAAAATGAGGACAAAGAGATAGTTCTTTAGCTATAAAAGGATTTGATTGACTATAAACTATGCATACACATAATATTTTCACACTTTTATTGATTATTGATGCTTTATATCTTGTAATAACCCATCACAACTCAATATCTTTTAAGTGCATTCCTTAAGAGGTGTGCCAAGAAAGGGGTGGGTAGACCTTTGGTGCTTCATAGAATTATTGTCCCCTATTGCCATATTATTCCTTATCCATTTAGCTCTTAAAACATTTCCCTAAGCTATCTCTCCTTCCTTGCACATTCCTCTAGTATTTTCCTCTTTCTATCCTTATTTCCTTTTCTTGGTACCCTTTTTACCTATTTAATAAGCTAGGCTGACCTAGTCGACCTAGCACGATCTAGGGTCACTTTAGCTCTTTAGGCTTAGTTTCCATTTGGCTGACCTAACATAAAATTTAGGCATTATCTTGATAATATGCTAGGTTAACCCAATCAACCTAGTACAACTAACATGTTTGAGTGATTTTTGGGTTAGATACTCCTATATATAAAAGGTCATTTTGGTCATTTCCATATAAATGCAATTAGGAGTTATTATTTGCTCACACTTCTTCACAATCTAATCTTCCACCATTCTACTTGAGGAGTCTTAGCTTAGGTCTCTTATTTGGAGAATATTAGTCTTATGGATAGGTATTAGATTCTTTGGCATAAAAAAGTGATCCTTATGAACCAAAACAACCTCTTTCAAAGCCCCATTGGCTAAGGGAGAGAGTGAGACGTGACGGATTCACATTCAGGTAAGTATATTCTAACTTTGTTCTCCTCTCTTTTAGTAGATAGAAGTAGCATAAGTGTTAGCTCAAATAATATTACTCCTCATATTCCATGTATTAGGGTGTTACTCATACTTACTTTATTTAAATTTCCCTATACATGTATTTGATTTCTTTGCATCTAACCCTTACTTTATGCCACAAGCTTTGGTGAGCATTAGATTAGCTTACTTTCTTGTTTATTATCATAAGTGAATATAAAAAAAAATAGGAATGTTTTAGGGTTGTTTTGTGATTATGTTAGACTGTAGGCTTTGGAACCCTACCTATCATGATGTGTTGTGACAAATGATACAAGTGATCCCCTAATTGGGTCTAGCAGATCCTCAGATTGGTCATGCTCCCGCTTAACAATTGTGTACCCTAATCTAAAGTGTAGGTATGATCTATCTTATATGATCCAAGATTGATTCATGTGCACAATGAAATTTTTATTGCATACATTTTGATGAACCTGACATGAATCCTATCCCACCACTGGTTGGATTGTCTTCATGTTTCCATTTTTTCTCTTTTCTTGTTAGTACTAGCAAGATTCTTTTTGCTTATTTCATTATTTTTTATTTTATTATTTTATCATGATTTTTATCACTTATTTCTTCCCTATTTTTATTCCCTACATCATCATGAATCCAACACATTTTAGGGTTTGTAAAATGGATGATTATAACTAAAGATATATGCAAAACAAGGAACCTATCTATTGTATTAGGTTGACCTAGTTGACCTAGTGATTTTTATGACCTCTTTACACTATAATGGGTTGATCTGGTTGATCCTATATAGTATGCATTCCTTGTCTTCTATGCTAGGTCGACTGGGTTAACCTAGTACTATTTTATGCCTTCTTTTCTTTCTAATTTAGCTTTCTACATTCTTTGTATGTCTGACTTAGTTCTATATCTACCTGATTTAGTTTTCTACCTATGTTATTATTATTATTTGAAATTATTTTAATTTTATCCTTAAGAATCATATCCTTTATTAGAAAATTCTTGGATAGCCTAAATCCATTTAAACACTATATGGGGTTCTCTTTTCTTCTTATGCTTTCGTATATTTTATTCCTCTTTTTAGCTATTGGGGCATCTTGCAATGCCCATCCAAACATTTATTTAGCCTTTGGGGAACCTTGTGATGCCCAACCACATATCATTTTAGACTCTGGGGCATCTTGTGATTCCCATACCTACATCCACTTACCCTTTGGGTCATCTTGTGATGCCCACTCTTATTCTCCATTACATGCTACCAAATTATTTCAACTTCAAGAAACCTTCTAAGACATAAGCTTGTCTCTCATGTGTGCTTATCATTGATATAACCATTAATGTAGGGTATATTTCCTTATTTTCATGATTTTTCCCTATATTTATAACACTTTTTTTAGGATACTCAAGAATGGCTCTATCCCTCTGTAGAAGTTCTCTTTTTTTCACAAACCTTTAGTCCTATCTTTTGGTCTTCCAGGTTTCTTGATGTACTATAGTGTTCTTTCTCTTCTTGCATATTTCATTTTGATTTTGTTTGTCAATTTTGATTTGGCAACCGTTGGGTTTTTATTTTTTGAGTAGCTTCATAATAATGTGGATAAAACTTGACCCTCCTCACAAAACCACCATTGCTTTCATTCTTTTTGAATTATTATTCCTTTTGCTTACCAATGTTGTTTTGAAATCCTCTTGGGCTTTTGTTTTATGAGTTTCTTGGTAAGACTATGGATAAAACCTGACCCTCCTCATAAAATGACCATTCTTTTTATTTCTCATTTTTTAATTTTCATTATTTTGTTACTTACCAATGTTGTTTTGGCATCCTTTGGGTCTTTCTTTGTGAGGTGATTTATACAAAGGCTCCCTCACTTTTTTCTTGTTGACACCCCTTGGGTTTTCCTTTTGTGAGTTTTTTGGTAAGACCATGGATAAAACCTGGCCCTCCTCATAAAATTACCTTTTTTCATGTTTTTTGTGATTCTTTTTATTTATACATTAACTTTTGCTTCTTTTGCTAGATGGAATCTATAAACAATCTATGTTAAAATGTTTTCCTTCACTCCTTGTATTCTTATGATAAGGAATCACACCTTTGCTATCATTGTATTCCTTTTTTCCCTTTGTCACATTTTTTTACAATTTAAATAAATTCAAATTTGTTACATGTGTCATTTTCCTCTTGATTTCACCTTTTCTTTCACCTCCACATTTGGATAAAACAAGGTCAAATTCAAGATAGCACTTTTATTTCACCTAGATTTATGAGACTCTTAGACCCCCATATTCTTTAATTTTCTCTCTCTTAGCAACCTTGTCCCAAAGTTTTCAAATTAAATTCATCTTTAGCACCCATGTTTGGTCTTCCAAATCCATATGGAGGAAAAATTTAAAAAAAAAAGTTAAAAGCCAATGTTTGAAAACAAAAGTCAATGATATCTAAAAGGCAACATATAAATCTTAAAATTCTAATCACACTAAAAGACATTATTATAAGCACATCTCCTATCTCAAATCGAAGCTCAAACTCCACAGTCAACTTCACATATAGCCAAAGTCCTTTGGGGTGTAGTAGGCTAGTAGATTGGAATAGGGTATTTTAGAAAACTCTATAGTGCTACCTACTTTTTCATGTAAGTACCCAATCTTCATAGTAGATTGACAGCTCTATAAGGGGTATTGAGGATCAGGGAACACATCATGGGAAGTTAGGTCCATTTTACTTTTCATGCATATAACTTTCATGGGATGACCTATATACTCCATTTGTTGACTTAAGACTTGTGTAGCTAAGATAAGTTCTTCAGAGTCCTTAAAGTTGATAGTCCTCTTGTTTTGACAAACTACATTTAAGTGTCTTGACTTCGATAAAGAATTCCTCTATCTTGGTTTTTCCTTCATCCTCCCCTCCACCCCATTTCATTTCCCCCCTTGATAGATAAATTATGATTCCAAGTCTATTTTCCCTCTTCTTTAAATTCCTTTTTCTTCATTTCTTAAAAACATGCTAACACTACTTTGTTTCATTTTTATCTATCTTTAGATGCAAAACAACATGTTTGAGAAAATATGGATCATTTTCATCATGTTCTATATATTTACTAAAAATAATTTTATTTCCTTTTCCAATTTATCTTGATTTTGTTATTTTTCTATTGTGAACACATAAATTTGTACCCTTTTCCATTGTTGCATGAGACGTGGATTATTACTGCTCACCCAACCATGTTGTTTTCCCTTTTATGCATCCCCTTTTTCCATTGATGATTGAGATGTGGATTCTTATTGCTCACTCATAAATGTTGTTTTACCATTTTTTTTTTAATCCTCTTTTTACCATCTTGATTAACATGTATCCTTGATTTGATTTGATGAGTTTGCCTTTTCTTACTTGAGGTTTACTTGTTTGAGTTGTTTGGTCTTTAGTAGCCTTGGATTTTTGGCTACCTAATTTACTCTTGTTTGACTTGGTTTTTTGGTCTAACATAGCACTTGTCACCCAAATTTCCAAATTTCTAAGTACATCCCATCCACATAGCACCAATTATATTGGTTTTTCTAGAATTTTAGTTTTGTATTTTTGGGTTTGTCCAAAGCAATCTCTGTGCCCTCTACAATCAAAACTAAAACACAATTGACAAACATCTCATGATAAAGGTAAGTCAAGGTATGCATCATTTAATTTTTAGTTAGTTTCCTTTTCTATCGTTTACTTTTAGTTATTTTATGCTTTTTAAAATATTGTGATTTTATTTTAGTAGCAGTGTTGTGTGTCCTTATGTTCTTTCTCAAAGCAACATCCCCTATTACACCTTAGTGACATGTGATGAGATTTGAGTGGGGCATATGTATACACATAATATTTTCACACTTTTATCAATTATTGATGATTTACATCTTACAAGAACCCATCAATTGTTAAGGGGTGCACCAAGAAAGGGGTGGGTAGACCTTCAGTGCTTTGTAGGATTGTTATCCCTTATTGCCATTTTATTCCCTATCCATTCAACTCCTAAAACCTTTCCCTAAGATATATCTCCTTCCTTGCACATTCCTCTAGTATTTTATTCTTTATATCATTCTTTCCCTTGCTTATTACCCTTTTTACCTATTTAGTAAACTAGGTTGACCTGGTCAACCTAGCACAATCTAGGGTCACTTTAGCTCTTTAGGCCTAGTTTCCATCTAGCTGACCTAACATAAATTTAGGCATTATCCCAATAATGTGCTAGGTTGACCTAGTTAACCTATAATTACCAACATGTACAAGTGATTTTTAGGTCAAATACTCCTATATATACAAAGTCATTTTAGTCATTTCCATATGAATACAATAAGGAGTTATTATTTGCTCATGCTTCTTCACAATCTGCTCTTCCACCATTATACTTGAGGAGTCTTAGGTTAGGTTTATTATTTGGAAAATATTAGTTTTATTGATAGGTCTTAGATGTTTTAGCCTAATAAAGTGATCCTTATGAACCACAACAACCTCTTACAAAGCCCCATTATTCAAGGGAGAGATTGAGTTGTAATGGGTTCACGTTGAGGCAAGTATATTCTAACTTTGTTATCCTCTCTTTTAGTAGATAGAAGTAGCATAAGTGTTGGCTTGAATAATATTACTCCTCATATTCCATGTATTAGGGTGTTACTCATACTTACTTTATTTGAAGTTACATATACATGCATTTGATTGCTTTACATCTAACCCCTCACTTTATGCCACAAGCTTTGGTGAGCACTAGATTAGTTTAATTTTATTGTTATTAGATTAGTTTAATTTTTTGTTTATTATCATAAGTGAATATAGAAACCATAGGACTCTTTGAGGTTTGTTATGTGATTGTGTTAGACTGTAGACTTTGGAACTCTACCTAGCATGATGTTGTGAGAGATGATACAAGTGATCCACTAATTGGGTCTAGTGGATCCTCATATTGGTCATACTCCTGCTTAACAAGTTTATGCCCAAATCAAAAGTGTAGGTGTGATTTATCTTATTTGATATAGGATTGATTCATGTGTACCATGCAATTTTGATTGCATATAGACTATCCCTCTATTATGAACACATGATATATCTTCTCTTTACTTTGTTAGTATAGTAGTTGTTATGGATGCATATGCTTTGTAAGTCATCCCATGAGAATTTTTTTATCCCACATGCATGAGAAGTATTATTTGCTTAGATTAGAATTAATATATAATCAACTATTGAGGCCAATGAAGGCATCCATAAATGTATTGTATTGAGCTTGCTCAAAGGAGGTTGCCCCCTTGAAGTGGTCTACGATCAGTAGAATCATTTTAATGCTTTAGCTAATTTTATAATTTTTTTATTTCATAATTTTTTATTAATTATTATAAGAGGCTTCTCTCATTTGGTATCAAAACACTTTCCAAGGCTAATTTTTTTCTACTACATAATCTCATTACAATATTTTTCTTAGAAATTTCTAACTTTGTTTGATTGTGTAACTCTATTCTGCATCACCATAATCATTTTTAGATTAGGGTAAGACTTTACCACATAACTATGGAAAGTTCTTGGGTGAAATCCCTAAAACTCATTGTGAGGAGTACCATAGGAAACCCAAAGTAGCTAGCCTATTGAGAGGACCTACCATTAAAATGAGAAATGACCCCTTCCTGATTGAGTAGTTCCCATCCATGAGGAAAACCAAGAGTTGTTGCTAAGAGATAAATCTATGGCCAAAATGTTTTGGAGATCAGTACTCTCTTAGAGGGCATTGGTGGTCATGGTGTTATTTTTAAAAACTGTTAGGCAACCATTGAAACTTAGGGCCCATTTCTATCAGTTTAGAATATTTTGAATAGACTAATAACTCTATAAAATATCCATAGATTATAAGAAGACTTTCAAGTAGATTTTTGATATAAAATAGAATCTATAAACTACCCATAGAGTATTAGTAGACTCAGAAATGACTTACATCTAGATAGAAAATAAAAAATAGGAAAAAAATAGTAAATTATTTTTCATTTTTTTTGAAATATCTCTCCATTTATATCCCCATTGACCTTCAAACTTTATCTAGACACCTAAAATTTCATTCTCTACCTTTTATTCCTTGAGGTCCCATATCCCAATTCCACTCCCAATTCCCTAAAATCTCAATTTACCCATTTTTTGGGTTTTGCCATAACTTCTATTTTTGTCTGTTTGCCTCAAAAAAATTCCATTGTGTTCCTCTCACATTTCTTCTTATTTAACCCTCTTTAATAATTTTTTTAGTTTTTCTATTTTCACCCCTAAAATTACCCTTATCTTCATTAATCATACTCCCACTGTGCTAAAAAATTATTAAAATCCCCTTTACCCCTTATGTTTTTGTCCAATTTCAAAACTTCCCTTACTAAACATGTCTTAACTTTAGTTTTCCTACCCATTGCAAAAAAAATTATTATTTGGGTCATGGTAGTAACCCAAACAGGAGCAAATAACATGGAGGATGAAATTACTGCCTCAAGAACCACATCAAAGATCTTGACGAAAAACTTCTTGGCCTCAATCTTCAACAAACCACCATGAACAACAGACGACATCTAGAGTCCTCTTCAAACACCATATTTTATTCTTCCAACACATTTTATGGGAGAAAACTTAATTTTCCTTGATTTATTGGTGCAGATCCAGCTGGATGGATCTATCAGGCTGAATAATATTCTAGTTTACATAATACTTTTGATGCCAACAAGGTCCCACTTGCATCTTTTCACTTGGAACTTGAATCCATTCAATGGTATCATTTGGTATACCAAGGCTCATGATGAGCCCATCTGGACTAATTTTTGCACCCTTATTTTGCAACAGTTTGGCCCTAGTGCTTTGATTACTTCACTGGAGCACTCACGAAGCTTTGTAAAATAATAACTGTGTGAGAATATCAAATAGAGTTTGAAAAACTAGCCAATCAAATAGAGGATTATTTGATGAATTTTTTAGGATTTGTTTTGTCAGTGGATTGAAGGATGTAATACGATCTGAGGTCAAAATGTTCTAGCCCAACGTAATGATGGAATCCTTACAGTTGGCTAAATTGGTAGAGGATAAGATCATAGCTCAACAATGATTCAAACTCAATTTTGCTTCATTCAAAAATATAGCTCCACAATACCCTCATACAATGCCCACCCCCAAAACCACTTCTATCAAATGTTTTACTAAAGTAGAAATGCAAGCCCATAGAGAAAAAGGACTATGTTATAATTGTGATGATAAATTCACTTAGGGACATCAATGTGTCAAGCAAAAGTTGTACCTATTAGATGTGAACTCTCCACCTGAAACTAAAGATTGGGAAGATGTTTAGGATATAATAGATGATCAGGAAGAAGCTCGGCTAATTTTGGAACCTGCTTCACAAGAAGACCAACCAGAGATATCTCTCCCTACCTTAGCAAGAGTCACTACCACACAAACTATGTGGGTTAGAGGTTACTTCAAGAATATCCCTCTCACAATACTCATTGATTCAAGTAGCACTCATAGCTTCATTGACCCTTAGATCGCCAAACAAGTTGATTGTTTTATCCATCCTTGCTCTAACTTTTAAATCATGATTACTAATGGGGGTAACTTACCTTGCAAAGAAAAGTGTCATAATGTGTGTATATCTATTGAAGATTATAATTTATTCTCCAACATGTTTGCCTTGCCCTTCGGTGGATGTGATGTTGTTTTGGGAGCCCAATGGTTACGCACACTTAGACCCATCTTATGGGATTTTTCTAAACTTTGGATGTGGTTTTCAGATAATGGGCAAAAACACACATTAAAGTCTTACAATTAGGATCTATTAGCATTATAAGTTCACATCACATGGAAAATATTCTTAAGAAGAATTCACATGGCATCATTGCCTAGTTCCATTCCATTCAAATGCAACCATCATCAGTATCTACTAATCATTCTAATCTATAAACCATTTTATAAAGGTATGAAAGTGTCTTTTTCAAATTAGTGGGATTGCCACCTTCAAGGCTAGAGAACCACCATATCTAGTTCCTTCTTGGAAGCATTCCTCCCAACATTAGGCCTTATCGCTACCCATTTCAAAAAAAGACCGAGATCAAGATACTCATTTGAGACTTACTAAAGCAAGGCATTATTCATCCCAATACCAGCCCATATTCTTCCCTAGTTCTCCTTGTTTATAAAAAAGATGGGTCATGGTGCCTTTGCATTGATTTTTGTGCACTTAATCACATCATAATCAAGGATAGGTTCTTGATCCCTATTATTGATGAGCTTTTTGATGAGCTTCATGGTGCTCAATTCTTCTCCAAGTTAAATCTCCACTTTGATTATCACCAAATTTGTCTTCATGAGGATGATATCCCTAAGACAACTTTTTGCATGCATGATGGCCACTATGAGTTTCTGGTCATGTCCTTTGGCCTCACTAATGGTCCTTTAACATTCTAGGCATTGATGAATAAAATATTCTAACCTTACTTGTAAAAATTCATTCTAGTCTTCTTCAATGATATCCTCATCTATAGTCAAACATGGTTTGAGCATCTCCAACATCTATAGTTTGTACTACAACTTCTCTCTGAGCATCATCTTTATGAAAAATAATCCAAATGTGCTTTTGGCTAAAATGAAGTGGAGTATCTTGGGTATATTATTTTATCTCAATCAATTCGAGTGGATCCTAAAAAATAGTTTCCATGGCAAATTGGCCTCATCCTCAAACACTCAAGAGCCTCCATGTTTTTTTGGGGTTGACTAGATACTATTGCAAGTTTGTCAAAAATTATGGGAAGATTATATCTTCCTTGATAGCTATGTTGAAAAGGATTATTTTACTTAGACACCAACTACTGAATGCACATTTGAAGAACTAAAATAAGTTATGTGTACTACTCTTGTTCTCACCATGCCAGATTTTACCAAGACCTTCACTATCAAGAGTGATGCTTGTAGTAATGGACTTGGTGTTGTTCTCCTTCAAGAAGGATGCCCCATTGCATTCACCATCAATCCCTTTTTAGCAATAATTTAGTGATCTCTACTTATGAGAAGGAAATGATGGCCATTTTACATGCAGTAAGAAGTGGTAACCATACCTACTAAGGAATCATTTTTGCATCAAAACTGATCACCAGAGTCTAAAATATTTCTTGTAACAATGAGTCTCCACCCCATCACAATATAAATTGGTTAGCAAACTCATGGGCTATGACTATGAGATCACTAATAAGAAGGGTAAGGACAATATTGTGGTAGATGCTTTGTCTCACACATTTACGGATCAAGCTTCCCTTTCAACTCTTTCTATGCCTATTCTGAATTGGTTAGATGATGTAAAAAGGGGCATGCCAGTGACTCCTCATTATTATCTCAAATCATTCAATAGTTGACTACTAACCCCACTATTGTACCACATTATTCATGGGATGGTGATTCTCTATGATACAAGGGTCATTTGGTGCTTCCCAAGAGCACATATATTCAACAAGTGGTCTTCTATAAACTCCATACTTCTCCTTTTATAGGGCACTCACAATTTATCAAAACTTATGAGTGGACACGACATAACTTATTTTGGAAGGGGATGAAAAATTCAATTCAATAGATGGTGGCTGAATGTGATACTTGTCAATGCAACAAGGGTGAAACAAGACTCATCCTTAGGTTGCTTGAACACTTACCCATCCCTACCAAGATTTGTATAGATATTTTTATGGGTTTTATTGAAGGGATCCCTAAATCTGGAGGGAAATGGTGATATTGGTTTTGGTTGATTGCCTCTCTAAATATAGTCATTTTTATTCCCTTAACCATCCCTATACTACCTCCATAGTCACATAAATTTTCCTGGACCAGATTTTTCATCTTCATGGCATTCCTTCCTCCATTATTTTTGATCATGATGTAACCTTCATAGTCATTTTTATAAATAAATATTTCACCGTACTATCACCCAATTGAATATGAGTTTTGGATATCATCCCCAAATGGATGGCCAGACTAAAATTGTCAATAAATGCTTGGAAACTTTCCTTCATTGCTTCACTTCGGAACAACAACATCAATGGGCAAAGTGGCTCCCTCTCACTGAATAGTGGTACAATACCACCTACCACACTTCAACAAAAATAACTCCATATGATATAGTCTATGGTCAAGCACAACCAGTGCTCCTTCCATACACCCCCAATAGTTCATTAGTCCAAGCAATTGACATGCTTTTTTGAACTTGAGATCAGATTCTCAGTACCCTGTAGGACAATCTTCATATGGCATAGAATCAAATGAAACAATAGGCTGATTAACACCATTTTGAGTAGACTTTTCAAGTAGGTGATATGGGTTTTATTTGCCTATAACCATACAACCAATCCTCCTTGAAACTCAAATGGCATCATAAGCTAGCTCCCAAGTTTTATGGGCCCTATAAGGTTCTTCAGAAGATTGGGTCAGTTGCTTACAAGTTAGAACTCCCACCTTCTTCCCAAGTTCACCCAATATTTCATATCTCTTATCTGAATAAAGTTATTGGCACAAATATCTGAGTGTAGACTATTTTACTAGAACTTGATAATGAAGGATTCATTCTTCTTGAGCCAGAGTCAATCTTGGATAGGTGCACATGCTAACTTCACTCCTAATCCATCATCGAGGTTTTAATTCAATAGCATCGAATGTAACTAGATGATGCAATATGCGAACCACTATTTTAGATTCAACACCAATTCCCACATCTGAATCTTTGAGGATAAAGCTTTTTCTAAGAGGGAGGGGATGTGTATGAACCTGTGATAACTCTTCTCTTTACTTTGTTAGTATAGTAGTTTATATGGACACATATGCTTTGTATGTCATCCCATGAGCATTCTGTTTTATCCCACATGCATGGGAAGTAGTAGTTGCTTAGATTAAAATTCATATATAAGTAAGTGTTGAGGCCAATGAAGGCATCCATGAATTTATTGTATTGATCTTGCTCAAAGGAGGTTGCCCCCTCAAAGTGGTCTATGATCAATAGAATCATTTCACTGCTTCAGATAATTTTATAAATTTGTCATTTCATGATTTTTAATTAATTGTTGTAGGAGGATCCTCTCACCCTCTTCCCTAAATAAGACTAGATGATTTGGGATGAGGATGAAAAAGGTCTATTTAGTGTGAAAAGTGCTTATGGACTACTATTAGAACCTGGGGAAGACAGATTGTGGGGAAAAGTTTGGATGCCTAAACTTTTACCTAAATTCAACTTCTTTTGGTGGGCCCTAATTCATAATAAAATCTTGACTCTTGATAATCTAAAGAAGAGAGGTTTTCAAATTCTAAATAGGTGCATTCCTTGTGGTAAAGAGGAAGAAAATGTCACCCACCTCCTTTTACATTGTAAATTTACTTTGGAGGTTTGGAGTCTTATTATGTAGATATTGAATTTATGTCAAGTTTTTGGTGATAAGGTGGTAGCCTTGGTTAGATATTGGAGACTCCCCTTCTAACCTAAATCCCTAATCATCAAAGAACTATGGTTATAAATTCCCCCTCACCTTGCCTGAAATCTGTAGAAAGAGAAAAATAACATAATTTTTAGGGAAAAGTATAAAACCCCCTTGGAGGTGTTTCAAACCTTCTCTAAATTGCTAGCAGAGACTATCAATTCTTAAAAATTTAAAGCTATTAATAACCCATTTGGAGAGAAAGATCAGAGACTATTGAAGCAATGGAATATTAATCCAAATATTTGTCAATTGATAATCCCAAAAATATAGCTAGGTCTAAAATTAAATGGGTTATGCCTCAAAAAAATTAGTTCAATCTCAACTTTGATGGGGCAACCAAAGGGAATCTAGGGGTGGCTAGTAGAGCAGGCATAATTATATTAGATTCAGGAATGTTTGTGGCTACTTATATAGGGGGAATTAGCATTAAAAGTAATAATGAGGCTGAAGCCTTAGCCATGTTGTGGGGTATTAAACTGACTATCTCCTTGAATATTCAACACCTTCATGTGGATGAGGATTCAAAGCTTATAGTGAATGTTGCCTCAGGATCAACAAGTATAGTTTGGAATCTATTGGATATCATTTATGATATTTGGTTTCTTCTCAATGCTATGGAGGAATATAATATTTCTCATATATATAGGGAAGGTAATGCTATTGCAAATGCTATGGAAAACATGGGAAGTAACAACAATGGATGGTAGTGTTGGAGGTTTATGTCTAGGATGCCTTTTAAGATTCAGACTCTAATTAATAAGGATGGAAGCACATGCATAAATTGGATATTACGGGCTCCTTGTCATTTGCACACTTTGGCTTAGTGAGGTTAGCTATTTTTGGCAAGGTAATAAGTTTTTTGAGGAGCATGGAATTTCTGGATTTCAAACTCAGAATGGTGGGAATAGGGTTTTAATTGTTTAATTTTATTGGAGTGGGAATAAGGTTAGGAAAACACGGGAGATGAATAGGAGACCCATAAATTTGCCAACGGGGTATGGGAGAGAAATGAGAAAGGCCTGAATAAATGAATGGATTATTAGAAAGCTAAGCATGCAAGACATTATTATAAGGACAGGTGAGATGATAGCTTGGATCAAAAGGAAATTGAGGAGGTAAAAGACTACCAAATAGGTTAATAAGAGGATAGATGGGACAAAAAGGATGATGATATGGTAAAAGTTGGTAGAGCATGATGATCAAAAGATAGGTTGGCATAAGAATAGTAAATTTACCATAATCCCCATCATAAATGATCATCATTCTTACTTGAGGTGGTGAGTAAGGGTCTTTTTTGAAGATGATAATCAGGGTGTCAAAGATAATCCCAATTATTATACTATCATTTCTAGATTTTTGTGGCCTTAGAACCATTGGAAGTATATAGAGGGGCCTTTTTATATTGCTAAACAATCCTTAATTTTTTATAATCTTTTTCTCAGTAATCATGATTTTCAAGAGTTAAAAATGGGTGGTGACATTATTAAGTTTGATCTGACCTCCCCTAAGGAATTTTGTCAGGACCCTATGGTCTGGTACATTATTCAAGAGGGAGGTGTGGCTCCATTCCTTGAGGTGATGAATGGTCATGATGAGAATATGTCTTGCGAGTTTGTAGAGTCTTGGGAGGAGGATTCTAGATAGGTCTATTTAGGGGGCATTGGTTTCAAGGTTTTAGAGGAAGTGATTGGGAAATCCATGGGGATCCCCATAAAAGGTAGAAATCATTGCCAATGTAATAAGGTGCCAGACCCAGATAATATGGCAATTTTATTTAAAAAAGGAGAGTCTATTGTGAAACTTCATGGGGGGTTTAAAAGGGATAAATTGTCAGAGATATGGGGATAAATTTGCCTCGTGATTGTGAAATAATTCACTCTTGAGTGTAGATTTAAGGTATTTTATCATTACCACTTTGCCTTGCTCAATCATTTTAGGAATAGAATGGAAATTAATTTTTCCTTCTTTCTATTACCGTATCTAGAGAACTCTATTAAATTGGGCAAGGAATCCTATGCTAAAAATCATAACCCTCTCATTACCATTCACCAAGGCCTCATTTTGAGACTTTATCACTTCCATTTGGCCCTATGCCCACCAAAACCTATTAAAGTCTATCTGCTTGAGGATAACCCATTTACTTTGACTCCTATTGTCAAAGGTAAAGATAAGAAATCCTTTTAGACTCCAAAAAGATCCTCTAGAAACTTGAAAGGGGCCCTTAGGATTGAAGATTGTAGTACCCTTGTTGGGACCCCAATCTCTGATTCCAAGCCTAAATATTTCAAGAAAACTAGTGGAAAACTTGAGACCCCTAACCAAGAGGCTGAGGTGGATATGGTGGTGCCCTCTAAGAGGGAACAGAAGGTTAGGGAAGATGAGGGCAAAGTGTCTAAGAAGGCTAAAATTAGGGAGGACTCTGGCAGAGATGAGGATCCTGTTACAGATTTGGGCTTAGGTCCCAAATATGAGGGGAGTGATTATGAGGTTGGTGCTGAGAAGTTTGGTGGTACAAGAGTTCAAAGATCCAATCGTATTGTTGGAATATTGTACACTCACCCCAAAGGCATTGAAATTTTTGATGACTCTAAGTTCTTTGAGGATACTAGAGGGGAAGGAGAAAATGAAACACCTACTAAATTTATTCATGAGGAGGAAGGTGCAAATCACTTTGTTGAGCTAAACAAGTATAGCTTGGAAGAGATGGAGGTCATTGTTGAATCCTATGGTAATAATAAGAAAGGAAGTTGCTCACTGTGTGTTAGGACTACTAATGAACATGTGGAGTTTTAAAATAAGATGGACAAGACGCATAAAAAATGGATGGTGATGGTAGAATTTGCTACCAAGGCTCTTTATCATGTAGCTTTGGTGTTTGTTGCTATTAAAGATTTTGATGAAAAGGTCAAGGATGTGGGGGTGGAAAGCCTCAGTGATTACAAAGATATGGTCAAGTTTTTGGCCAAATATGGGATTATTGATAGTCCATAATGGTCCTGTTTCTTTTCTTATTTTGTGTTATTCTATTTTTTATCTACTGTTAATATGTTGGTAATATATTGTTTATGACTCGTTTGAGGCCTTTTTGCCCTAGGGGCTGTTGTGTATAGGGTTTAGGATCCTTTTTTCTTGCTGAACTTATCAAAAACATTACAGTTTTTGTGACTAAATTTGAGTGACTATAAATACTATCAACAAAGGTAAATACATGTGATAACTACAACAGTCTATCCATTCCCAATACTATCCTAGGAGTGTAAATAAGTGATATGAGATATGGATATATATTTTTTAAATTATGAAAAAAGTTTTTGTATAACCTAAGTTGATCTTGAATAAGGGTATCTGAAGAATATGACCATTAAATAAATGAATAAACATATAAAATAAAATGATACACAAAATTCAAATATATATGCAATGTCTAAGTATATCAAAATTTACCAAAATTGATATTACCAAAACATCTAATATTAAATTTAGGTATATATAATAAAAAATAATGTAAAGCAATTTACCCCCTTTATTAATTTGGACTTAAGTTTTCATTAATTATAATTGATTTAACTATGATTTTTATGAGAATAAAAATATTAATGTTAAAAAAAATATTAAATTTATTTTTTCTCAAATAAAAAAGATAAGTGCTATGAAAAATATGTCAAATCGAAATGAATTTGACAGGTAACAAAGACCAATCTCAAGAAGAATATGTATTAGAAAAATAGTTTAAATAAAAAAGATCTAAAAATAATCATGAATCCAATTGTATTTCTAATGAGGTTTAATATAGACACCTTAAAATATAAAACCTCAATGCATAATTAAAATTGAAATTTTAAAGTTCTAGTGTTTGTTTGAGCTTTATATACTAAAGAATAAACACATCATCAATCCTAATCTTTATGGAAGTAAATTTAAAATTAAAAACTTAAAGTTTTAGTGTATGTGTGAGATTTTATATATTAAATAATAAACATATCATCAATCGTATTCTTTATGGAAATAAAAAAATTGGGGATATGGACGTAATTGAATTATATACATATCGTGGAGGTAATTGTTTATTTGTTTTAATATAATTGAATTATATACATATGGATATTATTGTTATTAAGTAGTTGATCACAATTTGAATAAATATATATTAAAATATATATTTTAATTAATTTATTATTTTTAATTAATTTTTTATTGTTAGGGGAACTTAGATTTAATTAAAATATTATGATTAGGGGATTTATTTGGCTAAGTTATTATGATTAGAAAGATTTATGCACTTAAGCTATAAAGACTAGGAGATATATTTTATTGAGTTGTCATGATTAGGGGAATTTATTCTATCAAAATTAGAAATCAAACTTGGCTCTTCTCATATCGATAATATTAAAAAAATTATACTTTAATTATGTTGTAGGCATTTTCAATGTGAAAAATTAACTATAGATTCATCTCGCATTTAGGATATATCTTTGAAAGCACACCCTATTTTACTAAATATTTATCTTCCTTTCCTAAGTTGTCGTGTGTACATTATTGAGCATTATTTTTTGGCATGTTAGATGTTGATGAGACATCTATAACTAATGGCAAGCTTATCAATTTGTAGCTTGATCTAACTTTGACACAACAAATGCACATGAAACCTTGAGGTATTTTCAATAAACGTATACACTACATTCCACCACTTCGCATTCATTGATTCATTATGAATATTAAATGGTTATATTTGGGAAATATTAATAAATCTCAAAATAATAACCACCAATAATAATAATAATAACATAATAATTGATATGATACATGATATTGCATTATACTAATAATTATATATTACACAATAATAATAATTATCTTATAATTTATTATATGTATTTACATCTTTATTAATATAACATTGTATACATTAAAAATTATATATAATCAATATATAATATAATATTATATATTTATATAATTAATTTAAGATTAAACACTCTATATAATTAATTTTTGTCATAAAATTAAAAATTAATTAATAATAAACATAGATTAATGTCTCATAAAACATGCCTTAAATGATCTAAGAGGTATCCAGTGGACATATATTCATAGAGCAATCCCTTACTTGAAATAAGTTCCCACAACCCTCACCAAATGTAGAGGTTGAATGCCTCTTAAAATATCAATTTGATGAGAAAAGGTTTAAATAACTTATAAATAAAAAATTATAACAAAATTTATAGTGATTCAAATAATTATAAGGACTGTTAAAACTATATACCTCTCATTGGAACTCCTTTTGGCATTGTAAACTATCATCTCTTAGAATTTTGATTGTAATGGTTAATTGTCTTATTTTGTATTTGTAAACAATGTCATAGCTATTTTTTCAATTTTGAAATTATTTGAGAAATTATTGGTAGACAGTTTGATGTTTTTTAGGGAGTATTTGTAGAAATTTATGTTATTTTCTGAAGAGGAGGAGGTCAGAGTTTTGATTCATGACCTAGATACAAATAGCCTTGAATATGTTTAATTTTAGTGTTTTACTATACAAGGTTAATACAAAGTTATATACACATTAAAAAAGCTATGAAAATTAATAATGATATGAATATTAGTAAACAATGTTACTAGTTGTCATTCATATAGACGTAGCACCATGTATTTTAATTTAATAAGACCAATCACTTAATGTACCAATGGAAATAGTTACACAGTGAATATACTTTAACATAATTACATGGTAAGTATACAATATGTAAATTGAAATAAATACAAAATTTGTATTCAACTTGTGTGATTTGAATAACTACTAAAAATTTTCACATCTATTGGAGGTAATAGTTTTATGAGGGAAACCTCAGTTTAAGATTTCTAAAGGGATACAACCAAAAAGCATCTGTAAACCCACTCATGTTAACACTCTTCAAAAAAAGATAAGGAAAAAACCACCAATGTTGCATAAAACAAAGACAAAAAAAATCTTCAAAATATAGGCCATGAACAAGGGGAAGGTGAAGAAAGGAATTGCAAATTAACCCAATGAAAAGAATGAAGATTCAAGTGAAACTATGAAGCATGTTATACAAACATGTGTCACCTAATATTAGACTTTTAAGTCCATTTAGTAAATAAAAATGTTTGTTGTTGTTGGATTTGTGTGTCATGTGTCATTCAATGATGTTAATTTAGATTTTCTCATTGATGTCACTCAACACTCTCACATTGTGTAAGCTATTCACAAATGTACCATTCCCATTTTAAGACCTTATTTGAATCACTATTTGCCTTGTAGATTAAAATTAATAAAATATTTTTACAAGTTTAACATATTTTCTTTCCCTTTCTTAAATATCAATTAAAAAATCATAATCATATCAAATTATAATCACTGAGAAAGAAAATTATTTCACATAAAAAATTTCATGTAAAGGTATATAATAATAATACATGATTTTTCTTCTTTCTTTGTCATATTAATATTTCTCATCCTTGTATGAAAAATCATGTTAAACCACTTATTCATTGTTCATATAAACCTTTGCTATATAAACACAAGATTGCTAAAGATATTATTCAATTATCACATACATAACCATACGATAAATGAAAGTCACACTCTATTTTCTTATGTTATTATGTTTTAATAAAAAAATATTTATAAGGTTTTTGTGGACATGTAAAAATAGTTTCAGAGTACTAATTGGTATAAAATTGTATTATTTTAGGGTATTTATGTGTTTGTTGATTATTAGTCCAAATAAAGTTTAATTAGCAAATTTTTTCTATGTGTTTAGTCATTTCTCATTATGTTTCCCAAAACAAATATTGGGGAACTAATATTTTCATTGAAGGTTGTATTTTATTAGTTGTTAAGGTCTCAGATCTCAGATCAATTAACTTTTAAATGTAAGTCCACACCTAAACACCAAACGAGTGTGCTTGGAAAGGCACTTATAAATTATTGATTTATTGTAGCGTCTCTAAAGCACAAGTTTTTAGCTTGCTTGGAAAAGACTATGCAATTTGCCCATTATAGGATTGGATCTTAGATCTATTAACTTGTAAATTTAAATCCAGACTAAAATGACAAAATAGAATGCTTAACAAGGTAGTTACAAATTATTGATTTATTTTAGCCTCATATCAAATATATATTTTGAGCTTGAATGGCATAGAAAATGCCAAGGTGATAACTAAAATTCATGACACCCTAGTGCATTATCATAAAAACATATAAATAATTTTTTATTGTAAAAACAAGGTGAGACAATAATAATGATGAGTATACTGAGTCATCATGTACACAAATTGTATATTGTACTCTTTACTTTTCATCCTTCTAAATTGGTCATATAATTACATAGAAGGATTTTTTTATTGAGGAGAACAAACCATATATTCATCTCACATTGGGCATATTCTTTTTCATAGCTTTATATTGGTTTAATTTGATAGTTTTTTCATTGGTTCATTCATTATGACTGTTCAAATATTTCTTTCACCCAAAAATCTATTAATTGACAAAGAAATCAATGGATTTTCATCATTGTCAAATAATGAAGATGATGTTAGTGTAGGGTGTTTATTTATACATATTTATTATTGTGGTTATTTCCTATAGTTATCACATGGATTATTTCACCTCACTTGTAGTTTCCCTATACTTGTGGAATATGCTTATTTAGGTGTACATTGTCATAAGAGTTACATGTTTGGCTCACTATTATCTAGATGGAGTTACTCTTGATTGGCTATTCAAACTATGGGCATTACACTCTATTCTTATCACATTTGACCTAATTTCATGGGGGAGTTACATATTTCACTCCCTATTTGTACATTTGAGATATTGAGCTATTCATAGAGGCTTAGATATTGAACTATATGCTTTTGAAATTATTCTCATGTATGTTTTCATCACTTTTATCATCTTATGCAATTGATTATATTTTTCTCATTGGACCCATACATGCACTTGATCTAGAGATCTTGATGGATTCCCTAACATGGTATCAAGGCCACACCCATATTTGGTTGTCTGGTTTTTATTTGTTTTACTTATTATTCTAAAATCTTGAGATTATTTATAAAAAAAACCTATTTTGTTTGTATTCATTACTAGAAATTGTTGGTTTGTGGTGGTGATATCTTTTATTGTATGCAGAAATGTATAGGTTCTAGTTTTACTTGGTGATCGAGGGTATGAATACCTATTTTCCCACTACCTGGACATTTTCAAACAAAGTATTACTAGTTATGGTTTGATTATATGCTTCACACCAAATTTTTTCAATTACTCTTCGTCTTCCACCCTCAACAAATTTATGTTTTCCAAGAAATGACTCACCTAAGATGTCTCAGTCCTTCACTATAACTCATTTTAAAAATTGAAGAGTACACATTAAGTGTAAGAGGAGAGGTAGTTTTTGCATTAAAGAAAAGTGATAGTTTCATTTTGTATAACTCACTTTTCAAACTATAGTATAACCCAAGCATAAAGAGCTAAGATACAGTCATAAAATATGGTCTTATTGCCATTATATTGTGGTTGTTCCCTTTCTACCATCATAATCATTTCCCAGTTACTGCAAACCCCTCTCCCACTATCCTCCACTCACTCATCTTACCTTTCACTTCATGTTGTTGCTCATTATTTAACAAGGCTTCCACATCCACCTCTAGCCTATGATGTTCTCTATGACCCTCTCTCTACTTGCAAAGTTCCCATGTAAGTTCCCCACCATTGGTCATCAATCTAGTAAAGCCTATTTAAACCATAAAACCACCTTTGTGTTTAAACCACCTTCCAAATCAAATCATGGTATTATGAATTTCCAAGTTGTTTGAAATGAGTTCTGGAAATCAACATGGTTTTTTTATTGTTAAAAACAACTCACAGTGGGATGATTATTTAATTTATTTTTATAAAAAAAATATTGTAATGGGTGATTTATATTGTTCGTGGAGGCATGATTTTTAATTTTTTTAATAAAAACAATATAAGAGGTATTTTTTATATAAAAATAATATTTTTATTGTTGAGAGATCTTGTTGAGAGATTACAATGATATTGTAAATCATTTTGTTTAATTAAACATGTTTCATCATTCCTTTCATTTGTCAAAGAAAGAGGGCGAGGCCCAATTTGGTAGGCAGCCAAACCCCCTTACAATCAAACCACTTTCTTCTTCTCTTATTGTTCACCTTGCTTCCTCATTATTTTCACTTACAAATGCATTTTTAGTGGTAACTGATGCCCATTCTTGAGGGCCATTTTTAAGCTAAACTTAATGAATTTTAGAAATTTTGAGGGTCATGTAAGCTCCAAATGATGTTTAGTATTGGTGGATCCACCCCTCAAACCCACCCTATATTATAATAGGGAATGTATCATGGTATTTTCCCCCAACCCTCATAATGGGATCTACCCCTTGACCCCACTAGTGGATACCGCCCCTAGACCCTTGCATCATGGCCTTTTATTTAGTACTTCCAATTTAATTTCTTATACCAAAAGGTGAGGTCTAATTTGATAAGTGGTTAGATATCATAACAATAATATTTTATGTCTTGTTGAGATTTGTACATGGACCATTATCGACAAATCCTAAGGTCCTCCTCGACATGTTTGTATTTTCCAACGATTTTTATTATAAATACCAATTATGTTTCTTTGTGTGCTTACATGGAACACTTAATCATAAGAATGAATCATATCTCATTCCTATATGGATAGATTCCTACTCCCATTGATCATGTTTGGTTCAATAAGTGGGATAACACTTATGACAAGGTTCTTAGTACTTTACTATTACATGTTTCCATGGATCTTCATTTCTATATGGAATATACAGTATGTCCCTACACTATTTAGAGCATCCTAAAATCACTTTTTGGAGATCACCTTGAGATTTATATCACTCCTCCTCCTCGTGCCATCTCTTTAGATACTAATGTAATCTCTCCTCCTACTCTTATTTCTTGTGATGATAAATTTATGGTGGATTATGCTCTTCCTTTTGTTGATCCACCACTATAGGATTAGATTCTATATGACCTTAGTTATCCCATTATAGATTCTACTTATGTCTCTATTCAAGATGTTGATCTTTCAAAGCTTTCATAGTATTATACTTTAGATGAGTCTATTATTTCTAGTGCACCCATTAAGAGCTTTGACAACTCATATGTTCCTGTGTATATCTATATTATATATGTCTGTTTCATCTATAGTATCTTCTTTAGTTTTAATGGTTATTGATCTGATCTCTCCTCTTCACATGGACATTCTTCTAGTGAATGTTCCATGTCCTTCTTCTAATAGGTTCATTTTAGTGGCATTACTTCTAGTTTTTGTGCATGATATTACCAAACCTATGCCATGCCTTGTTTTTGGATCTATTTTAGATATCTTTGTATTTCTTCCTTCATCTTTCATTATGGAATGGGAAAATTTTTAGTACACACCTCATGTTCTTATTTTGCCAAAAATAAGAAACATTGTTCGATACAAATGGATCTTCTTTAATTTTCAAGTAGAGGATCTCATTTATGGCATTCATCATTTTTTAAGCTTTACTATAGGTAGCTTCAACATATTTTATGGATACTTTTTAGCTCTTCTCTTTATGTGATCTATTGCCCTCATTTATGGACACATTTTTTACTATCCCTGACATCCTTAGACCATGCACTAGTTATTATCTCTTTTTTTTTGGGAGGGGAGTTTTTCCTATGATTTTTCTATTGTTATCACTTTATGAGAGTTAATTTATACATGGGTACCTCATCAGGCCTTGTTATTAGGACCCATTTTATTTTACCCACCTAAGTTGTGCTTATGGGGGGTATTAGTGTAGACTATTTATTTTTCACATATTTTTTATTTTGGTTATTCCATAGACTTACCACATGGGTTATTCCACCTCACTTGGAATTTCCCTGCACTTGTGGGATATGATTTCTTAGGTTTACATTATCATAAAAGTTATATGTTTCACTCATTATTATCTAGATAGATTTACTCTTGGCTGGCTATTTCAGGTATGGGTGTTACATTCTATTCTGAGCACATTTGACCTATTTTCATGGGAGAGTTACATATTTCAATCCCTATTTATACATCTAAGATATTGAGTTATTCATGGAGTGTTGGATATTGAACTCTTTAATTTTTTAATTATTCTCATGTATGGTTTCATTCATTCTCAACATCTTATGCAATTACTTGTCTTTTACTCATTATACCTATGCATGCACATTATCTAGAGATCTTAGTGGACTTCTCGATACAAGAATGATGCCAATGAATAATAATGGATCCATATCTGGGAAATATAGATTAGTTTCTATTTTATAATAACAACATTAAATATTGGGCAAGTGGAGAGTGGAATAATCATATATATGCTAATAATCAAGAAGTTTGCTAAAAAGATTTATCCCATAAGTATGTACAAATTATATTTGGTAAACATGGAATGGAATATAATGTTATGATAATTTTTAAATAGTAACAGATTATTGACACTCTTTTTTTATACTCTTAATGAAAAACTATTGTTTTATCATATATACAACTACACAAGAGTGCATCATATTTGGTGCATGTGGGAATTACAAGGTTTATAAGAGTAACCAACAATACTACATATATGTGGAAGGAATTTCAACCAAAAAATGATAATGGTTATAATTTTAATGAGTGGTGGTCAAATGTGTTGTGTTCAATATAACCCATTAAACAAACATAATCCTAGAATTAGTTGCAACAATGATACATAAATCATCATGCTTTTGGATTTTAAGGAAGAAATGAAGAAATAAGGTTTTGTTTTGATTGTAGTGGTCAAGAAAAAGATGGATTTTGAGTCTCCTTCACTCTATAACAAGTCAAATGTGGAGATCTTCTATAATGGCACATGGGCATGTTCATATCATGTAAGCATTCTAACTATCAAGAATATACTTCATGTTATTAATTGTTAAGATTACCCTTTATTTAGGATAGTTTATTTTATCCTAATTTTATTTTTCATATATGAGGAATTTATATTTATGTGAATTATTATCTCACATAAATCTGGATTTCATGAGGTGTAACTCACCTCTTTGTGCTCCCTTAAGTTTGGGAGTTACTTGTATGAGTAACTCTTTTTCCCACCTAGCATACACTCCCCCTTCTCTTTGTAAGGGACTAAGACACAAGTAACACATACTTAGGGGGATTGTAAGGTCATAATGAGATTCTATGTAAGTCTCATTTTGTTTCTCTAGCTTTATAAAATATTCCTGCCTCTCATATTTTTCATCACTAAGAATCCTATAGCTCTATCTCTATTATTCTCTATTGTTTTTTATATAATCTTATACTTGTGGAGATTTCGGTTGCAATACTTATAATAAGATCACGTGGTTTTTAATCAGATATATTTGATTTCTCACTTGTAAAACTCTTGTCACTTATGGTTTGCTCTTGAGAGGTAACCTAGTATTGTATATTTTTGTTTTTTTCTCACACTTTCAAGCTATGTCATTGATGATTATTCTTGGGTTAAAATCCTTCATGGTATTAAAGTTGTGGTCATCTTATTAACATTTTTTGAAAAGTGTAAATTTTTTTAATGAGGCTACATGGATTATTTTAATAAGGGCTCTAACCCTTTCTATATAAATCCATTTTTATCTACTTGCCAAATTTTAGTTTTTTCTAACCCTTTTTGTGTTTTTTTTCAACACATTATTTTTTTTAAAAAAATCTTATAACCCTCTAATTTTTTAATCATATTTATTTTAGTAATTTATTACCAATATTTAGCTTTTTTATGATCATTTAACCTTCAATATCTATATTTTATTCATAGATATGTTTTATTTTGATCAATTAAATTAAATTATTTTTTTAATCTTGTTTCAAGCTACCAAGCAATAAAAAACATTTAATTTTCAAGTTTTTTAAACTCTTTGTTCTCACTTACATAGATTTTTTTTTAGTTCTACTAGTTTACTCTATGTTCTTTGTAATGAAAAATTTACACACACACACACACACACTTTTGGGCACCTAATCTTAATAAAGTCCCCTTATTTGATTTTTCTATTGTTTTCTTCGTAGCATTTTTTTGTGTTTATTTACCTGTGGTGATCTAAGCTATACAATGCCTTCCTTTTTCAGTAGCTTAATTGATAAAAAAAGTTTTCCCTCTACCTCAACATCAGT